>VWZO01009156.1:165980-304354 GCA_013396975.1 Bucco capensis | reverse complement strand
ACAGAAAGGACATGGAGCTGATGGAGCAGGTCCAGAGGAGGCCACGAGAATGCTCAGGGGCTGGAACACCTCTGCTATGAGGACAGGCTGAGGGAGCTGGGATTGTTCAGCCTGGAGAAGAGAAGGCTTCAGGGGAACTACTAGTGACCTTCCAGCACCTAAAGGGAACTTCCAAGCAGGCTGCAGAGGGCCTGTTTGCAAAGGCCTGCAGTGAAAGGACAAGGGGCAATGGTTTTAAATTGGAGAGGAGTAGATTGGATATTAGAAAGAAGTTCCTCTCCGCAAGGGTGGTGGAACACTGGACCAGGTTGCCCAGGGAGGTGGTTGAGGCCTCATCCCTGGAGGCAAATATTCAAGGTGAGGCTTGCCAGGGCTCTGGGCAAGCTGCTCTAGTTGGGGATGTCCCTGCCCACTGCAGGGGGGGTGGACTAGATGACCTGCAGAGGTCCCTTCCAACCCAAACCATTCTAGGATTCTAAGTACAGATGTTTGGCTGAGAAAATGGAAAATGGATTGATCGGGTAGCTGAGAGAATAACTAATTAATTCCTTGTGCTGAGAGGATGCAGTACTTTACAAACAAACGTAAATCTAAGGGGGGGATAAAGTGCAAAGTTCTATTATGTGTAAGTTTCTTTAAAATCTTCAAGGAAAAGGTGAAGTTTTTAAATATAAGTTTGTGTTTCTTTTAAGGCCAAAATTTTATCCTTGAATGAAGGAAATGTTTAGCTTCGATTCTGGTCCCTTGTCCAGGATCTTTCGTCATGCAGCCCGGGGAATAGGCAGAGCACAAACATTGAATGAATTCTGGAATTAAGTTACGTGTCTCCTACAGGAAATAGGAGCTTATCTGTTGTGTCAGCAACTAAAAACTACATAAAGGAATGGATTTTATCAAACCTGCGGTAACTTAATGTGAACTTAGTACCAGTTTCAAAGCTCAGCCAAAGTATTAGCTTCCTCAGCTGGTGCTGTTCCTTGTAATGAAGAATCTAAATCTAGAAATGGAGGTGGAAGCCATATGGGAGTGTATTTCTTCAGGCTAGTTTTTAGAACCCCTCCTAGAAGGTGAGGCCTGACAGAGGTAATCCAGAGTTTTAGTAACATGATGTGGAGTGTTTGTATGTGTGTTCATATATAAATACATACATATATATATATGTAACTGTCAGTTATCTCTAGGGGATTAGATGTAACTTGTTCATACTGTAAAGAGTCTCACTGGAAGAAATGGGGAGGGGGCAATAATTCCTGAATATACCAGGAGTTTGTGCAGTGCTGTGGTTAAACATGCATTAACAGCACTTGCTTTGGTAGGGGATTATTCACAGTTGGAACTTCCAAAAATTTCCTGCTGGTTATTAGAATTCTATCCCTTGTACTGTGGGACATTATATTTTCTGTGATATCCTTTTTATCTTGTGTTTCTTATTAAAATAAGTGATAAGCCTACTGTGATAAATGGCTGAGCAGGAAACACCTTGGTACCCCCGTGCCTTAAAATAAGAGGTAAAATAAAGCTTTGCCAAGAGGAAGTTGATAAATAATTGCCTCCTACACAGAGAGGTTGGTTTGAGTTATACTGTTCTGATTCAAGTGGAAACTAAGGCAGAAAAATGTGTAAACAGTTTGTTCATTTGCTGTAAAAGCTCCAGATACTGTAGCTTAACCCTCCTCCTCTCTGCCTGGTTACAAACATGTGGCTGTAGCCTCTCCAGTACTGAAGAACTGAAGGAAAAGAATACAGTCCCCCAAAGTAAATATACTTGAGAGTAAAGAAAGACTTGAAATGAAAAGATAGATTACAAGTGACTAATGTTTGAGGTCACTAAATCAGAGCTGGAGAAAACACTGAATGGGGCTTGATTTGAAAGAAGTGCATGATTCAGTAATTTGGCTGGGTTGGTTGGCCTGTAGATTCAATAGAACATGGAAAGAACCATGCATCCAGGTAACTTCCAGTATTTTTGCACCTTCTGTGAATTTTTTTGTTTTATAATGCTACTACTTAGAAGTGTTTTTTGTCTAAAATTTCCACAACACAAATTCTTCTCTATTTTATCCACAACTATAAACCCATAGCAATAGAAATATTTCTTTCATTACTGTGTCTTCATTCAGGAGTTTTATAGCTATACCCATATTTCTTTCTAAATTAGTATTGCTTTCTATTACTGAGGCAATGTTATGTGCAAAACCTGCACAGATATGCCCTAACTTTTCCTTGGAAAGGATTGTTATGACCTTTTCTTTGAGAGAGTATCCTTTTTTTTGCAGCAGATCTTTTGCTGTTTGGCAGGGGCAGCTGAACTACACAAGCAACCTTTTCTTTTTCCATGAGTACCACTCAGGTTTGTCAGGGTTATAAGTATTAAAAAAAGGATTTCCCTTTGTAGAGTTACTTGCCTCTGGAAACTTTCCAGCAGTTGCAGGCATTGCCCAGAAATAGGAGGGAGCTGTCAAGAGTAGAGGTGTAGGTGTATAACTGACCTCTGTCTACATAGCTGTAGCCTAGTCATGTAGTCGTGGTAGATTTTCCTGTCCCCTGGACCTGAAATGGGGGAAAACATTACAGTTAGGACATGGGTATAAGTGTTGCTGTTCACTAGATTTCTGGAGCCTAAGAACTTGTGTTGTGTAAAGAAACTTGTGAGTGAAGTTACTGCTGTACCCTGGGGCACCAGCAGCAGCACTGTGCTGTGGGGCCAGAGTTTACAGGATGGAAGCTTAGTGAGAGTTTATGCAAGTTGCTGAAGTCAGTCATGCAACCTTAATTCTGTCCCCCTGAGAGCTGACATTCTCTTCAATTACATGGAAAATGTGATCCTCACAACAGTCACTGTCTGATTTGATTGAGAGAGCATGAACTCAGATTTTAGTTCAGGGCAAGTTGAACATTTTCCTGTGTCCAACTTAGAACTTTTAAAATTTTTGATCTAGGATATTCTATGGATCAAGGACCATCAAGAGCTGGAAAAGGGAAGTTCCTGTCTTTGCGTGCATTGTCTCAGCTCTCTGGTGGAGCTCTGTTTCATTGTTGTAGTCTGTTTATGCCTTCCTGCAACTTCTAGAAATGCTGAAACTGCAGAAAACAAGAATGGGGTTCTGAGCAACTGTACAGCAAGTTCTATTTTAATCACTTTCATCAGCTTTATCCTGCAGTGAAAGCTGTGTACTTTATCGCTTCATCACGGGGGGGGGAGGGAATTAAGTTGTAATTAAGCCCTATTTTAATATGATTTACATATGAAAATCATAAATACAAATTATATTACAACCTTTCCTAGGACTCTAAGAGCATTATGAATCAATAAATGGTAGGCTGAACAGTTTTGCACCATCAATTAAAATGCCAGCTAAGTAGTACTGTTTCTTTGCCCATGGATTCAGACTTAAGAAAAAAGATAGGAAATGTTAGTTTGCTTCCCAGAACAGCAGCATTGCAACATGAATTAGTTGTTAAGCAGATAACTCAAACCTGCTTTGGATTCTGGAGGACTGAGTATTTGATCTCCCAGGAATTCTGTATTTTGCTGGTTGAGGTAGTTTGGGGAGCAGCCATGCACTGTTTGGTACAGATACTAGAGTAGAAAATAAACCAGTAGCCTGACTGTTTTGCCAAGTTTAGAGTTGTTTTTCCTAAGTAGGTTTCATGTGTTCTTAGCTTCTATGTGGAAATTAAGTATTGACCAACCAGGAGTTGGCCTGTTCAGCTGACAAATAGTTTCCTGTAGTAAGGATATATCCTAGCCCAGTAAGGAGGTAATGCTGATAATGCATCCCTTGGGGAATCAATTAGCAAGGATTTTAAATATCACTTTCAGCTAAAAAAACCCAAACAACCAACAACATTTAGCTGGAGCTCAGTAAAAATGAGCTAATGTTAAATATCTACATTAAAAGTACTTCTTCAAAACACTTCAGAAAGTCATGCTTGTGTTTTAATGTCATTGGCTGCACTGCCACTGGGATTTCTGCATTGTTCCTCTGTGTAGGACACACTCTTTATAAGACATTTGAAGTTCAAGTCAAGTGTTTGTGAAAATTTAAAATTGGGATTTTAGATGTTTTAATAATTTAGCAGTTTTAGAACATCATAACATTAAATTGCCAGTTGTTTTAAGTGGCTGTAAAGTAACCATACAGTGAAAAGAGGAATAGAATCTACCTCACAGTACTGTGAAAAATCCCTTGTGTCCCAAACAGACACTTTGTCTCCTTATGTTTTGTGGAGTGTTTGATCTCTCGGAATGTTTCCCATGTTTGTTAGGTGGATTAGCTTGAGGAGTGCTTTGACATAGTCAGCTTTTTCTTTTGCTTGCTGATGACACTTTCCTTCTCTTCATTATTCAGGTCTGTAACATGTGCCATATGTCACGATAAATATATTTCCTCACATGTCTAAACTCTTCCATGTTTTTGTTGTTTCCATATCATATAGAGAACAAGGTTTTACTTTTCTGTCGCATGAACTCAAGTTTCATTCAGGCAGTAATGGGACTTAAGGATTGAGCTGCTCTAGGACTACTTTGTAAAGGGCACCTTTCCACATCTCTGTTCTATGGGTTCTGGGACATATCCTGTCTGTGGCTCTTTTTCTTCATGAGTCCCCCGTGCATTCCCCTACATCTGTTAGCAGTCTCTGAAGGCTTCATAACTCTGTAATATAACATCCTTTCATTCTCCTCTGTGGGTGCTTCAGGTGATAGTCCTTAGGACTCCTTTCTGAGTGTTCTTGTTCAAGCTCCATCTAATCTCATTGTAATTTAATCTACATGTATATTTCTTCTAATATCAGTAATATAATTAAGTGTAAGTTTGCTTGCTGTGTCTCTTATTGACATATCCTCCAAAACAGCAATGAAGTCCTAAGGTTCCCCTGTTCTATGAGGAAATATCTTGGCTACTCTAGAGTTATGTTTGCAGCATAAGTCTTTCTCATGATTAGATTTTTAGGAATCCTTCTCACATTAAAGTCTTAATTTAAAAAAGAGTTATATTTAAGTTCTGCTTTCCTACCACTTTATAGTTTATTTCAGCATGAAATGTCATTATTAGTGATTTTTTGTGACAAGGTTGTGAGAAAAATATTGAGAGCTTAAGCCTGGGAGCTGTAAGTTGTAAGCATGTCAGAAATGCTGGTTTGCTGTTCCAGAAAAGCTCCAGCTGTACTAGCAATCTTACATTTTCTTGAGCAGACAGGTAGTGTGAATTAGTTACATTGCTGAAGTCTTCTGCTGAACATCCAGTAGCAGCCTTGACAGTGTTTTGGAGTAAGCCTTGATGCATTGCTGGCCAAAGGGAGAATTTGTTCTAGCACTAGTTGTTAGGATGGGCTGAAGGTTAAATAGTTCTGACAATAACCACACTTAGAAACATAATCTATTACTGGAAAATTTGTTCCTAGCTGTTACTCTAGGGAAGATTCCTTTGGAACAGCTCGTACAGTCATGAAAATGTAAACACTGCCTATGTGTAATATAGGTTTAGAGACAGATTAATCAGTACAGCAGTAACAGTAAAATGCATGCTTGCTTTTTGTGATGTCCCTGAAAGCAAAGTGACTTTGGAACTGCTTTGTCAGGCAGAGAGACACCAGAAAGCCTCAGGTACAATTAACATGAAACATGTCAGGCAGCCTTTAGGGAAAGTGGAATGTCTCCTCATCTTCAGGAGCAGATGAGTTTCCTTTCTCTTTGCACTTATATCATGCCCAGAGCCTTTTGAAGAGACAACTCACCAGTTCTTCCCTGATGGATAGTGGGCAGTTTCTTCCTGCTATGTTCATTTTTCTCCTTGCATTTTGTGTCTCCCTGTGGCCCTTTAAGATTTTTACTTGCCAAGTCTTAAAGCTCCTTTCTCATTTTATGGAATTCAAGGGCTGATTTTGATCTGGCTGTTGCCTTTGAGGTACCTGAGCCAGTATTCTTCCTGCCTAGTGCTGCATGAGGTTGGTTTTGTGGTTCAGCCCCTTTGGCTTTCTTCTGCTGCAAAATGCATAGACAAGGAAGCATCTAATAGAATAACTGAGGGAAAGAAGTGTTCAGGCTGCTAGGCTAGGTTAGAGAATTGTGATAAACTGATCTGATCTCTTTTGTCATGGAGTTTTGTTTTTCTCCCAGAACCTGACTATATCCTTCTGAAATCTCTCTTCATCTTGCTTAAAGAATTGATGCAGTGGTGTCCATTTCCTGTAGTAAAAGCTTTCAGAGTTTAATTGTTCTTGCTGCTAGAAAATGGTATCTCTGCAAGAGACATTTGTGGAATGTCAATTTCCATTCATTGTAGTTTTCTGAGAGTTAATTTATGAATCTGAAAAATCCTGATTTCTTTTTTCTATCTTTTTTCTCCTTTTCAGACAACTTAACAGGACTTATGGGTGTGTATGCATATAAATATATGTATATATGCAAAAAATCAGATCATTTCTCAACTTTCTCTGTCATAATTTGCCTAGACTGAGGTTTTTAAGCAGTATACTGAGAAGCCCCTTTTCCTTATGTCAGACAGGAGCAATAAAAATTCTTCCAGGATTTCCAAATAAGTTTTGGCATCAGGAAAGTCATCATAAACAATCAGATTAACAGAGTGTATACAGGAAAGGTGGTTGTTTGTTCTACCTGGTATTCCTACTTTTAACCACACTACAAATGCACAGTGGAGCCTGATCTACAGTTCCCACTGTTCTTTTTGGAGACAGTGCTTTCCAAATTACTTTCCCATGTGTGCATGTTGATTATTTTCTTTGTCCTTATGTATGGGATAGCTAGCTATATTAAAATGTGTTTTCATAGAACCGCAGAACAGGGAAAGGGAAGGGCCTGAAGAGATGTTAGATCTATCCAGATGCCCTAGGGACAACTGATTGTTCTATCTAGGCTGTACTTGAGAAGCTTATCTGCCTGTTTTAAAGGCTACCCTGGTTTAAAGACTACCAACAGTCAAGACTCTACAGAAATCTGCTTTCTTTTCTCAGTCTTCTCCTCTGTAGGTGAAATGTCTTAGTGGTGTTCTGACTTTACTCCCTGTTCTGTCTTTCTTTCTCAGTCAGCTCTTTCAGGCATCTGATCACTTTAGTTGGTGAGAAAAGAGAGGACAGAATTCAGGTGACATCTTTGATAACGTTGACCAAAACGAACAGGGTATTCCTGCTGAGCAGAACAGAGAGGTTGGCTTCCTCTGTCTTGCAAACTAAATTACTGTGTATGACTCATATTAAGGTTTTATTGGATATTTTCATGTTGACTTTGTGCCATAATAATTTATAACCTTAACTCTTGCCAAGCAGAGTGTCTGTAGCATCTAGTTTCCCTTTCCTGGCTTTGTAGAGTTGATAATTTCTATTGCAGAGTAATAATTTAAATACCTTCCATAAGAATTGTATTCCTCTTTCTAGGTGATTCCAGAACACTTCTCCAGTTTGTCAAGAACCTCTAGAAGGTCAAGTTTGTCCTCTCAGGTTCCCTCAGTCCATATAAGCTTTGTATTATGGGTTTATTATGTGAGCATTCTCTCGATTCTGTAATCGAGGTTGCCATTCTCTGTAGAACCAGATTTAGGGGATGTTTGCTATGGAATCCAGCATACTGTCTTTCACAGTGACAGTGAGCCACTGATGGCTGCTTTTCTAACATCAGATGGTTTTTCTATTTATATTGCTATAGTCTCATTGAGAGAAGATTTCCTGAGCTTAAAGTCGTAGTTATAACATGGACTAGCATCTTCCCTTCTTCAAACCTATCTTGTTGTGGAAGGCAAGTAAGAAAGAAAGATTTGCTGAGGATTTGTCCTCAACATGCGTGTCAAACTGATTTTTGGCTTTCACTCAGTCCCATATTATTGTCTAGGAACTGTAAATTGTTTTGTCAAATTTGTCTTTAAATCTCCTTTTCATTCAAAATCCTTTTGTAGTCACAATTCCTTGCAATTTTCTCCTTGTGCTTACCCAGATGAGTATTAGTCTCTAGCAGTCTAGTCATGTGGCCTAAGAATGGACCAGAGGACCAAAGAGCCTGGAGGTAAGTGCCTTGCTTGCAAGGCTGTCACTTAAACCAGAGTCACTGGCACTTGTTGGCTGGGCTGGGCAGAGCTGATTTTGGGAGGCAGGACCTGTGCTAGAGCTTGGGCTTCACTCATTGAAAACAAAGGCCTGAAATTCTCCTTGTAAACCATAGGCAGGTATGCAGAAAAGATGGTATTCCTGGAAACAGGCTGCATGGTAAGGACTTTAGATGTTAAAGCAGAGTTGCAAAATCAATGAGTCATGCCAAGCTTGGCTATACACAGTGTAATTTATGACCAGAGTTTTACTTGCTTAAAATTGCTCTTTAGCTGTACTAGTTCTCTAGTGGCTGAGGCAAACAAAACCTGAATTTCCAAGCTTAGCAAATTAAACTTCCTCTATCCCTTCCATTTTTTTTTTGAAAGGGGAAGAAAAGCTATCACACAGACTTTCTTGACTGCTTTAAAGGACTGTGCAGATCCAGTTAACACTTTTGTGCTAGTCTCATTAAGCAATGCAACATACATTTTTAGAGTAATACAACCAAAGTCTGTGTGCCAATTTGTGTTTGGAAAGGTTATAGTATTCATATTATACAAATACTTATTGTAGACAGCATTCCCAGAGATTAATTACAGAACATACAAAAACTCATGATATTTTAAGCTGTTATGACACAGGCTGTACAGCAAGCAAGTTTCTTTGGTTTTGAGGTCTATGATTTGTTGAGTCTAGAACTTCCTCATTGTACCTGAAGACACATGACAGAGAGCACCATTTCCTCTTGATGCTTTGCTTATACATCTCTCTGAAACAGTATTGTGTTAGTTCAGGTAATGTGTTTTTTGTTTTAGAGTGTGTATTACCATATTGGAGAAATGAAGGAGGCTGTTTCTTCGGCATATAAACTTTGTGGATGCCCCAGTGATGGCTGAGTGATTCTTGAGTCTCTGTTCTGTTCTCCCCCATTTATACTCATTGTTGAAATGCCAATTTCATACAATAAATTGACATCTGTAATCCAGCAGATTTTATGAATGCAGTTACAGAGAACTGTATGTTAATTCTGAGTTACAAGTAAACAACATGCAGATATTTGCACTATGCATATCTAAATGTGCTAATTTGGAAGGTAAGCTTTTCATAAATACGTTTTCTGAAGCTGAAAAGGACCAAAATTTGGAATCATACTTGGTTCATCCAGTGTCAAGTTCAAATAGTTAAGCTGCAAACATGCAGTTTTTATGTTTAAAACCCAGAATGACTTGCACATATGTCCTACAGAGCTTTTCTTATCCTAGTGAATTTATGAGGATAAAGAATTGAAGCTAAATTTCTATCTTGATTATAATATCCTCCTACAGTGTCTCTTATCAGATCTTAAAGTGCTTACACTTTCACAAGGAAACCACAGCAGTAGCTGTTCCCAAGCTGACTTGACATTACTGCAAGAATGAGAGCACATGCTTAAATAGTTTTGTCAGTAGTCCCTTTAAAAAGTGTTGTTCCATGCATAATGCACTCATCAGAAAAGTATAAGCTGTTTGATGTAAATAAATCTATCCTGGCCTATAAAAGCTTCTTATTGGTTTGTTTTTTATCTCTTTCTCATCTAAGGCATTTGTAAACAGTGTTTAAAAAGGTTTGCACAGAGGTGGTAACAGGGTAACCAAACCCATTTAATAAGCAGTAGCAGTTGAACTACAAATACTGCAGATAGCTAAGGCTATAAAGGCTGCTGTCTCACCAGAGCTTGTCTCCCCTCACTCTACAGGTGCCTGCTGAGCATAGCAACTTGCATGAATGTTCACTTCTTCTGACTCCTGTTAGTTTGGTGAACTCTGTAGAAGAGATGGACTCTCTGGTCATGAGGGTGGTCATCCAGGACTGAGCAGTACCAGCAAAGCAGTCTTAGCTGCTTGAAATCGATATAATGTCTAGCTTTGTATGGTTGTTAATGACCTGAGCAGAGTGTTATTGCAACTAAGTATCTGAGATGTAACTTGACCTTCCTTATGGTTGGGTGTGTTCCAGGAGGCATAGACTTGTTTCAGACATTAAGAGGCAGGGTTTCTTAGCTCTGACATGGTGGAAAGAGTGTGCCTGTACACAGTTTCTGCACTAAAGCTGGCTCGTGTTCAGACACCTTCTTGCACTGGCATGGAAACTGTAGGACTCCACTCTGCAGATGTGCGCCTCAGACATTTGGACCTGGATAGATTTGCAAGGCCAGCTGTACAACTGTGTAAAATGATTTTTAGAAAGCTTTTCTCCATGGGCTAAGTGTGTTTCTTATGGAATCACTGAGATAGACTGCAAGGGCAACCAAATAATGCTGCTTGAACACAGCTGTATTTTAAAGCAGATGTGAAAGAACTTCAGACATAAACTATGGAAAAATAATTGCCTTTCTTGATGATAAAGTAAGCTTGTACAGAATAAGCCTAATATTTTGTCCGTTTTCTGAGGCAGAGATAAGTAAATTGCTGTCCAAGGCCATTACCTATATGTCTCTGAAAAAGTAACCTCTCTCCCTGTTAGAGTAACTAATAGTGGGCTGTGGGAGAGCAAGAAATGCTCAGAAATTAGCAAGTGTTAAGTAAAAGTGAATAGAGATGGCATTTGAGCCTTTTGAGGCACACTTCTCTGTGGTGTACTGCAACAGATTTTATGAGGGAGTATGACGAGCACTCTCTTCTTAATTCCTTCCACCCCCCGAAATATTACTCTCAGGAGCAGTAAGGTTGTGTGTGCTGTTGCTTTTCCTAGTAGCGTCAGTACCCTGCTCTGAAAAGTATAAATTGGCCTTCTTTTAAATCCTTGTTCCCCTGCTTCTCAGTCACAAATCCACCATGGCCATAAAAGAATTGAGAACAATAATGCTTTGAGCCACTCTTAAGTTGAAATACCTGCAGTCAGCAGTACTCTGTCATGCATTACATTTGATGCTCTTTGCTCCTACACTTGCGTGTGTTTCACTTTTCTATGTGAATGAAAAGACAGTTGTAGACACACAGCAACAGCATAATAAAAGCCTTTCTTAGCAATATATTCTGTGAGAACTGGCAGTGTGTTAAGTTCTTCAGCAGTTAGAAAAAGAAGGTAATTTTTTTGTGTGGCACTGAAGAGTCATTCTGTAGTCACATATTAATTCAGATAATGGTACCGGGTAACATTTAGATCTTAGTAATGAGGATACTGGAGCACTCTTTACCTTGGGAGTCATGGCACATCTGTCATTAGAGGCGTTTGAACAGGTTAGGCAAACATCTGTCAGGATGATGAAACTGTAGTTGATTCTGCTGAAGCAGGAGGTTAGTCTTGAATAGGCTTTCAAGGGTTCCATCTGTCCTCTTTCTAGAGCTGGGATAATTTTGTGATCTCCTTGTGACTGATTCCCAAGTATTCTGCATGGTGTGCTGTACAAATTTCCTTCAGAGGTATTTCTCTTAGTTGTCATGGAGATGAAATCATTGAGGAATATGTCATCATTTTCTGTCACTTGCCATTAGGTCTTTCTGTACCCATCAGGTAAGCCAGCCAGAGTTCAGTAACTATGTACTGAAGCTAAACAGCTGCTCACTTTACAAAGTTACCTCAAAAATAGCAAAGCTGTTGGCTAAAGCCCTTTATCACTTGGCTAGCAGAGTTTTTCTCTGAAATCCCATTTAATCTAGAGCATGCATCTTTTAAAATAGGTTGTCTGGCCAGTATTTCTTCTCCTGCTCTTGCATTTGTAGCAGTGGAACCTTTAAAGAAAGAATTAATCTGTATTTTGATGGGGAGAAAAAAAACAAGTGAAAGCTTTTAGCAAATGTTCTAAGCTTGTTCTTTTTCTTGAATAAGTGTAGTGTTATAGCTATGATAACAGCAAATCAGACTTACAGGGAGAGGTAGTGGCTTTTCTTAGATGAGCTCATACAATTGATAAAAGTAGATAAGCTTTTAAGCCTGATCTGAAGTAGAGCTTGCCCCCTGTAGTTTTCCAGCTGCATTAGTTGATCTAATGACATAGATTATTTTAAAATAAGCCTTATTTTCTGATAGGATTCTTTGGTAAATATTTTGCAAACTAAGAACCTCAAATTAGGTGATCTTCATATTTAGTCCTATGGGATTTATGTTCTGCAACACTGCTCCACATGAAATAGTACTCTAAGTATTGTTAATGGAAGATACAGTACAGAGGAGACTAAATGCAGGTAAATAGGATTTACCCTCTTCTAATTTGGGCAGAACTGGGGTTTAGCTGTTTTTCTGTGAGACACTAGACAGTTGGGGGTTAGTGACTTTCTGGTAGACCTTATGAGTAACCAAAGACTTAATTTTCTGTCAGTTTGCCAATGAGTAAATTACAAGTATTGGTGTAAGGATGAAGGTACACAAATATTAATAATGTCTTCCAAAGGGTTTGAACCTTTTTTTTTCTTTTTAAAGAATTTAAATTCAGTTTCACTGTCATATCGAGGGAGCTTTAACTAGAACTTCTCTAAGATGCATTCATGGGGGAATCTGTCCTGTTCTAGTAGTGTACCTTTGTTCAGATAGGGCACTCTGAAGTGCCACCAGTTCTTGCCTGTTGTAGCAGAATATTTCCTAATTGAAATAGGTATTCAGAAAGGAAGATTGCTGGGTTTGGACATACTGTTTAGAAAAATTATTCTTCAGAGTATGGTATGCTAAATTATCAAAATAGAAAAATCTCTTCTTTGAAGGAATCCTCATTATTTCCATAAATTTTCTTTATGGAAAACTGAGGGTTGAGGAGGGAGCCCCCAAAGCCCTACTTGTGTGTTTCCAAGCAACACAGTAAATATTCTTCATAGAATAACTTTAAATATGCCCAGAAGCTTGTCATATTTGTGTGGCTGTGCTGTGTTTACTCAAGCTGCCTAGGTGAGATCACTTGCTTTGCAGTGTGATTGGTACGTGCCATGCTATTAGCAGCTCTGCTGCATGGAGCTCTGGCTATTCATAAATGCCCAAATAACATCATGAGGTTACAGGGAGGGAGGCAAACTGCACTTTTTTAGATCATAGTCCTCTAACTACGTGCCCTGAAGCAGGGGTCCTGTGACTAATGCTCTGAGGGAGTTTCACTGAGGCAGCTGCCTGAGTGCACTCAGAGGCAAGGTGGTTTTCAGTTTTTAAGGTTCATCTCATCTTTCACAACCTTTACAGAATGGCAATTCAGTGTTTTTAGTTGTCATGTAAACAGGTAGGGACACTAATAAATAGACCCAGCTATCTTATCTATGCTGACTTTGCAGCACAAACAGAAATAAGTACCAAGAAACTCTCCTTTTTCCAGTAGTATGAACTGCATAAAAGAGTGATGAGCTTGTAAGGAGAGATTGGTTTTGCTACCTTTCTTTCCATCACCTTGATGTGGATTCTCTGGGCATATCATCCAGAGTAAGGACTGGACCATGAACACCTTGATGCAATATGAATAGTCATAAATGTGCTTTGAATGAAAATACTTACTCTGAAGGCTATAAACCCATACTTACAAACTACAAGGACTAATGTTCATGAATACAGGGAGTATACAGTGACATGATAACTGTATGATGAAATCTGTTTAAGGAGGCATTCATCAAACCATGTTTGTACTGGGGCTGTAGTTTCCTCACCTACATGAAAGTGAGGGAGATGGAGAATATTGCTGCTGTCAGGGTAGTTTCACGCTCTAGCAGGTGAGTGGAAATGGAGTTCTGTTGACTTGCAGTAAAACTGCATTTAAAAGATTAACTTTGCAGCCATACAGTTAGGAAAGTATATCTCCTACTGAATTTGTGTGGTTTATACAAATACAGCAAGTAAGCTGATTAACTGTTTGATTCTCCCAAGGGCAATTATAGAAAGATGTTCCTCATTTTCACCCTTAATTTATATGGAGGCAGTGTTCTCCCAAATATCTGTGGCTTGTTTGTTTCTTAAATACGACTTCTCTTCCCAGTGGAATAGCTGCCCCTTCTGCAAGTAATATTTGGGCTGTGTTTATGTAATGGTTTGTGTGATCCCTTGGAAAAAGCAGAGGCTGATAAACGTCACAGATAAGTAATTGGAATATGTTTACCACACGTTCTGTGGTGCTGTTGGATGCACCTGAACTGGCTTTGACAGGCTGATACAGTGTGGTGAAGGATTGTGCCAAGAGATGACTTCAGACCCCAGAAGCCTTCCAGCTTTGCTGCCTAGCACTGTGCTACTGTTAGAGCTCTGTCCTGAAATGGCAATGCTGCTTCCAGAGCTGGCTTGTTGAGCAGTTCCCTTTGGTGCTGTGTGTTGTGGCTAAATAGTCCTTGTTCAAGTCAATGGCCCAGATTCTTACAGAGCTTTCTCATAAAGCTCTTATTGTATCCTGGGCTAGACCAAAGGAAGCAAATCAAATGTTAGGCTATGTTACAGGCTAGGAAAACCAAGACAAGACGTGGTATTGTACATTTTCACCTTGGATGCTCTCTAGCTTTGGCTGTCTTACAAAAGGCGCATCTGAAATAGGCAACTTAGGTTACCAGAATAGGCTGGATTTTGGATGAAATGAGAAGATGAGAAGGGATAAGGGAGGGATTAATGAATGAAAAGAGCTAATTGTGTATTCCTCTCTGACTTCTTAAACTAAGAAGTGATACATAAATTAAAAGCTATAACAACTTTTGTGTAAAGCAGAATGTTATAGGATACTTCAGAGGCAAGAGGAAGAAACCCTTAAAGCCTAGTTCTCATCTCCCACCCACCACTCCTCATCCCTCTCCTCTTCCCAGAAATCCCCACTTGCCACCTTGTTTATTGAAGGTATACAGTTATAAAAGTCTAACAGAGAACAGCACGATCATCAGTTACATAAAGGAGGGAAAACACCTAATCATAGCATGCCTGGACAGACTCCTGCAGTTTATATCTCTTTGGTATCTGCTAGCTGTAGATGGTAGGGATGGTAAATGATGGTTTTTAGTGTAAAGCTTTAAAAGAGGGAGAAGGGGGACTGAGGGGTCAGTGTATCTCACAGCACTGTACAAGTATTAAATAGCCCTAACACAGAGCCCATCTCCCCAGCAATGCTTAAGGCAGCCTCTTTGACCCTTGCTGTGTGCCAGGAGACTGAAACAGAGATAAGGTTAAACAGTATGTGCAGAATTCAAGGGCACAGTTTCTTTTTGCTTTCTTATCTGTGGAGACTTTTCAATTGACTTTTAATCCTTCTTACACAGGCTGTTTAAATCCCATCAGCACTGTTTATAAACGGAGATTTTTTTTTAATAACTCAGCCTTACCCAGGCAGACTGTTTTGAAATTGCTGCTGAGTACTGCTGTATTCATGAAACCCTTAGTGTTACCAGCTGTCCACTGTTTTCTTCCCTGCTGAAAGGCTTTGGGTCTCTCCTTAGTTTGGGACTTAACTGGTTTTGTTAAATAGTGTTAACAGATACTCCTGCATCTTTTGTCACTGGCCTGTAATGTTAATTGCAAAATCAGTGATAATTAGATGCTCTTTGTAACTGATTTACTGTATGAGTTCTGAAGAGGAGAAATAAAGGCATCTGGATTTGCTTTCTCAGGTGCTATAGATTTAATAACATACAAAGTTGTCTCTAAATAATTCTGCTCATTTGAGAAGGACTTTGTAATGAAGTCCACAGAGTTACACTGAAGACTAGACTTGTTTGTAACTGCTGCTGTATGAACCACTGATGTAACCAGCTGGAATTATCCCAAGCTTGGGTGTTTGTCCCAAGAGAGAAAACAAATACAGTAGCTTCAGTGAAAGGAATAGACAGGCTACCATTTTATTGCCACATTGAATTTGTGTATGTTTGCTAGCAGCCCTGCTAGAATTGTAAGTTCAATTCTAACAACTGAAGTTATGCAGCAAAACTCTCAGGCCATTGGGAAGGATTTAGTTGCAGTTTGGTCACAGACTAGTAAAGTCATGTTTTATGTGATATCCCTGCCCTGTCTTAAAGTTTCACTGCTTGAAACTTCAATCAACTTGAATCACATACCCCCCCCAAAATGGCTTTTAGCTGGAGAGATGTGTTTTCCACTCACTACTTACGTACTAGACAGCAATTTATGAAGCTGCTGTCCTGGGTTGAGTCCCTCTGCTAAGGGTGGGGGTTGTCTGGCCTAAGCCAGACAAGTAGAGGGATGCTTTTCCCTAGGAATCCTTGGCCCTGGATGCTCTTTCTTACTCTTCCCACCTAAGCCTTTGGTTTGCTATCCTTCATTTCCAGAAACTGTTTTTGGGCTTTGCACTCTACCAGTGGATCCAGCCATCAGGTACTGGGGAGGAGTGCAGCCTGTTTTCTTCTGCTATCACGTGTGTATGATGTGCAGGGAGAGTTGTCAACCTTTGCCTTCCGAGTTTTTCTAAGGTAGAAGGAAGTTGTGATGTGACACTAGTTGAAACTCAGTCTGCATTTAGTGAACTCATGCAAGTTTCAGGTTCATAACAAGCTCAAACCCAGATAAATCGTGCCAGACTTTGTTTTTAGGGCGGTTCAGACAGTTTTCATCTACAGGTGGCTTTGATGATGAGCCATCAGCAAATCAGTAATAACCTGCTCTTGCAGAGCCAGAGTTTTGGAAATAACAGCAAGCTGTAGCACAGGAGAAATCAGATACTTGCATACCTTGAAAGAAAGATTTTGCAAGTGGAGGTGTAGAGGAGTCAAAGGTCTTCTTTGCTTGAGGGATGTTGTCCTGAAGCTTTAGTACATCACTTTAACCCCTTTTACAGTTCCAGTTCTCATGTCATGGAAGAGCTGAGCTGTCCTAGCTTGGGAAACAGTGGGGGCAAGAGAGACTGAAAATGATAAAAGAGTAGAAAAATGTTATCCTGATTTGTGTCTGTATTACCTGGTTTTGTATGACCTAAGTCATAGTGACTTTTCCTATGTGTGCTTGCTGGAACTAGCACATACTCTGAAGGGATAACATCCTCTGTTCAGCACGTGGCACCACTAAGCAACCACCAGCACTCCGTGGTAGTGTCTGGGGTCAGGCAAGCAGATGGGGCTGCTGTACAGATCCACAGCACAATTCACTTAATTACAGCCCACCCAGGCTAACAGTAAGCAATTCAAGACAGGGTAGTAAGAAAAGGAAAAACAGATTTGTTCTGTAGTAATTTCTGGGTCTTTGAAGCTAAGTCAAGAAGTAATTATGGGGAAGGTGGAACAGTAAGAGAAATGAAGGAGGGATGGTGTAGGGAAGAGGGAGCCCAAGCTGCAAAGAGGGAAGTCAGCTCGTGGTTGAATTGTGATTAGTGTGCACTGATCTGAATCTGAAAGCTCATCTGTTCTCTATGCATCCTCATCTTTTTTAGGTGTCTTCTTCAGTAACTGGCTTTTGTGTTCTGAATTTTGTGACTGTGTTTGCTGAAGGGACTTCCTACCAGGGAAGAACAACTTGGTGTACAGTCCTTGCTGGTACATGTATATTAAGGAGTACACACATAGGTCAGTATCATCTAAATGTAAAGTGTTCTGGTGTTTACATTTGATTCATGGATAAACATATTTCTGTTACATAAATTAGGTCATGAACCCAGGGTCCTGCTGAAATATCTTTGAGTGCTCACTCTTCTGAGTCTCCTCTCTGTGTGTGGCTGTACTGATCAGTTTGCAGAAGTACTGGGCAAAGGAAGAAAAGCTGGAAAATAATTTCACAGTCTGGAACAGACATGCAGATTCTTAGGAGTGTCACTTTAGAAGTTAATTGAAAACCATAGAAGCTTGCTTTCTGGATCTTTCCCCACCCACTTTTCACATAATTGTAACACTAGTAAGTTTTCAGGTTGGTTTAAGGGCACCTAAGATGGGATCCTCTGCTTTGTGTAAACTCTTGTTTCTAAGTGGCAAGCCAAAGAGGTTAAGCACCCTTCCACCAGAGGAACTGTATGCTTTCCAGGGTAATGCACACAACAGACTTATGTAAGCATTGAGGTGGTTCCCAGACTGAAAGTATGTGCTGTTTGTCTGGGCAGCTCACTTAAATATTCACATCAAATTTGCTGACTTACAACTTTCACAATGTTAGTTACAAGCTTTCTGAGCAGCTGCCCACTCCCTTTGCCCCCTGAGACAACTGGGAACATGGGCTAAAGGTTGTAGATGGTCTGCTCAGGAAGTTCACAGTGGTGTCAAATGCAGTTGCATAGCTTCTCCAACAGTTAGGGGAAGTTCTGCCTGAGGAGAGGAGGAGAACATATTTAGGGAGAGACTTGTATAAAACATATGGGAAAAGTGGATACAGCTGTATTCCTTCAAATCTGGTGGTGTCCAAAACAGTAAGATAAATGGCATTAACATTTACTTAATACTTTGCTAGTTGACAAAGAAAACATGAAATAAATTTGGTTTTAGAGGTTTTATTTGCTGCTTGAGAACAATAATGTGAAGTGTTGTTGCTCTATTCTGTCAACACACTGTTCATTAAAAAACCATTTATAGATATATTCTTGTCTTTTATTAAAGTTTTAACCATGCATACCTAAGTTAAGAATTTAGTAGGATACACAAATGCAAAATTCAATTACTTTAAAATAGACAGCTTCCATCAAGAGAGGTTGTTCTACAAAGGAGCAGAAAAGACATTTACTTGCCAAGTTCTGACTTCTGTTTCTGCTGCAGCTTTTGAGGATATTCCTGACTTTTACATAGGCTGCAGTCCTTCCCATGCTCCTAGTGCTTGGGATTCAGCATATCTACTGCTACTGTTGACTGAGAACTGTTAGCCAGTAAGTCTTGCCATGAAGCTGATTGCTTTAAGACTGGCTTGGATGCCTCTGTGGCCAATGTTCCTTGGTGTTACACTTTTAGAAACGAGTTTTGCATAGTGACTTGTTTGTGGTTGTTCTCTCTTTTTCAATAGCCACATAAATTCCAAGCTGGCACTCAAGGCAGCATAGCAGGATTGTAGGATAACTGTGGCCAGTACCTTTCTGTTATTCTTACATCCAGATGCCTTCTTAGCTTACCCTCTCTTCTGGAGAGTATTCTTGTAATTCCTCTATACTCAGCCCTGGATTTGTGCCATCTATCCCATACATGCTGGTTGCTTATTACCAGGCAGGCTTGTCAGTCCTTGAGCATGGAGTGTTCAAGAGTGTTTCTCTTGGGAAACTTGTGGCTGGTAAGGCTTTCTTAAAACAAAGGATCCTTTGTTACGTAGAGCAATAATTCAGAGACAAGAATATTGAGCCAAATATCTAAATGTATGTTTTGTTTTATGTGAACATCAGCCTAACTATGAGGCAGAGCAGGCAGTTGTGTTGTTTGTGTTTTTGCATCAGTGAATACCCATGCAGAGAGTTAGTCTATTTTTAGGACCCCATAAATAGTGCTGTCATTACCCACACACATTCCTGTCCATTCCACCCCTGCCCTGCCCTCCCTCTCCCTCCCCTCCTACTAGATTGTATAGACAAGGGAAAAAAGGAATTTGGTCATTTGGGGCTTCTGATAGTTGGCTGCAGAGTCTCTAAAATGACTGCTGCCTGCATACACTCAGGTGTCTGATGTGTTTGGGGCAGGTTCAAACCTATTGTATATGCAATTCTTGGGAGGTCACAGGCAGTGCTAAGTGAGCTAAATGCATTCTGGCTTCACTGCAGTTACTTTTCACGGGGTTTGGGTGGGTTTTTTTGGCTTTTTTGTTTACCAAATTTGTTAATTCAATATCGTGTATGCTGGCCACCTGGCCTGTGCCCACATTCTCATCCAGAAATGTGGGGCCTCTCTCCATTGATTTCTTTTGAGTCTCTTCCCTGCAAACCTCAGCTTGCCTCTAGCTCCTGTCGTCTTCCCTGTGGCCCCTCAGAGCACCTATGCTTCAGAAAGACTCAGAGCCATTAGGAGAGTTTGTCCAGTTGCTGTATCATGTGAAACAGGGCAAAGTCCTCCACTCCTAACATATTTGCTGTCCAAGTTTCTGGGGGGGTTATCTTTCTTTCCTGTTCAGGTCAGCTTAGGCATGGCCAGATGATGAATTTTGCTTATACAGGAGCATTTCCCTCAGCCAGGGCAATGTGCTGCTAGAAACAACCTGAAACCTCAGGTGATCCTAGTCTAAAACATTCCTTCCCAACAAAAGAATTACTGGACAGCTGTTAAGAAAGTGCCTGGCTATGTGTAATGCTGCATTCATCTTCTGTAGCCCTGAGAATGTATTTACTGTAGAAAATGCAGTCCTTGAACATGAAAGAACAAATACAGATATTTTAATATAAATTCAGGGATGCTGGGTTTATTCTTGCAGAGCAGAGACTCAGCCTCAAGGGCCCACTTGGCACAGCTGAACCTCCCTTTCTGGATCCTGGTTAGTGCAAGCTCTAAGCTTCACTAGTTAGCTGTGGGCATGCAAACACCTTGCCTTAGCAAAATGATTCCCACCAGGCTGAAGTCTAGATGGATCATCCTCAGGAATCTCCTCTGTTTCCTTAGCCCAGTGCCTGAATTCTGTCCTGCCAGTCTTTGTTAGCTCAAATCCTGATGTAGATCCTGCAATCTGTATTATCAACTTAAATCAGATGTGGAATAGGATGATCATTTTCTGAACTGCTGTCAATAAATCAGTGCTGTGGGTTACTCTTCTGGGATGATTTTGCTTACATTTGTACTTTTTGCCAAGTTAATGTTCTAAAGGAATTGATAAATCCTCTAACATTATTGTACTTGGCTTTATATATTAAACAAATGTGGAGAGAGATCAAGTCTCAAGGCATTTGCAACCTTACCATCAAGATGGGTCATTACAGAAAGTGCAAGGGGAATACAGCTTTATAGGTATTTGGATTGTTTTCATAAGAAAAAAAAATTTCTGGTGTTCCAAAACTCACAAACTTGGATAAATACTGTGTTTTATTTGGGTCACAGCTAGACTGTGAAAACTGAAAATAAAAGAACTTATTTTTTTCCTCTTTTTTTTTTCCCCATCTGCTGCTTTGAGGCACACTGAGCATGTGCCTAGAAGTGGCAAGGGTAAGAAAAAAGCCATGAAACTGTTCCCCAAACAGCAGTTACTGATAGAAGGGTTCCTGAATCTCTAGCAGCACTTTCCATGTTTATTTAGTACTATTTCACTTTGTTTTCTCTCACTGTAACAATCAAGTTATAGAAAAATAGCTGAGACAGTCATCTTGAAGTTCATTAAATGCCATGCCATGCTTTTGTTGTATTCTGTGCTTCTTATTTATCTTTTTGTGGGGAAAAGATAGACTTTATTTTGAAAAACAAAAAGAAAAAAAATAACTTAGGTTTTAGCTGCAGTGTGGATATATGTGAGAGTAAGGGTTGACTGCAAGTCTTACCAAAGTATTTGATGAATAGCTAGTTTGTTCCTTGGAGAAGGCTCTGCAAAAATAAGCTTTTTTTGGTTGCTGTACCTGCAAAATCAAGTCAGGCATGAGCCTCAGGTCAGAGGTTTCAGCAATTTTCTAGAAATACACCTGAGCCCCTAGGAGTAAAGATGACAAAAAGCTTCTGGTGAGGAGAAAGCTTCTGGGTTGCATGTCTGTGTGTACTACAGTATGAAAGTAGGTTTTAGTTGCAATTTCTTCCCAGGACACTTGCACAGCAAGTCCTGCATACTCCCTGTAACCTCACAGCAATGCAGCTCTGGGTCACTTGCTGCCCTGGGCTCACCCAATTCCAGTAAGCCAGGTGTAGCATTCCAGTACTCCAAAAGGCATTTTTTTCCCTGTATGTTTGCTGTTGTACCTGGTTTCTCTTAGAGGCTAATAATGAGCTGCATTCATTGCTTTTTCTTCTGTTTTCGTATTTCTGATAGTATTTCTAAGGTCAAATATATCTTAAAAATCCCAGAAGCCTTAAACTCCCACAGAGATGATTCAGCTGGCCTCTTTTATTAAACTGGGGAGTTTTAACTGTAATGGTTTAGTACTGAGAGAGAGTGCAGAGTGACTGGCAGCTTGCAGATGTTCCATCCCCCGAAGAGTGGCAATCTGCAGCTGGACAAGTGATGCCTTCTCCATATACCCTCTAGCCACTAAAAGATCAGAAGTTACCTGTGAGATACCAAAGTCAGTTTTGAAACTAGTTAACACAGACTTTCATTTGGGGAGAGCTGGGACTGGGAGAAGATGTTAACCAAGGTATTCTTGCACAGTGCATGAGCCTGGAGCCATCTCAGAATGGTATCAGAAGGACCAACTTCTCTAATGCTGGATATTCACAGCAAGCTAGCCAAATAACTTTTATAGTTCAGCTTCTGTTTATCAGCCTAGGAGGAGCTCTGTACCCTCTACTGAGCTTTAGATGTGCATCTTTAATCTACCTATTTGTAGTAGTTTTAGAAACCATAAATCTGTTTTCATGTCCTTACCAAAGCATGAATAATCTCAAGATCTCAACTTCTTATGGCTCTCTAAATGAAACTTTGTACTTCTGCTACCTAATAACTGCAGAAGGGAATGTTAAATTTGGACAAGCTTTGGGGAGAGGAAAAACCAAACAACTTGTGGTTTAGAGATGAGGGTGAGCTGTAGAAATCTTAAAGGCAGAACGAATGACTATTGTGGGGGAACGAATCCTGAGTGATGAACCAAGCAGTTCAGGGAATAGATAAAGCCAGATAAAGTGAGTTAAAATCAAGTCAACTGTGAGAACAGCTCAGGTGTAACAACAGAGTCTCACTGCCTCTTGCAGCTCTGAGAGAAAACATGTTGGATCTTTTGGTGGGGATACAGTGGACTAGGAAGGACCTGAGTTGCAATTACTCACAAAACCCCTTGATTACTTGCAAGTCATTTGCCCAGTAAAGCTGAAGATGTGGCCATTAGGAAAGCAGCATGTAAGAAAGAGCTAGAAATAGAAAAATAGCACTTCAAAACTGGGTAAGGTTTGAAGAACAGACAGCAAATATGAGAATTGTGAAATGTTCAGTCTTAGCCAGCCTTGCAATCCTAAAGTCTAAACCTATTTTCTGATGTGGCCAGTTGTCAGCCCTCCATTCTCCTGAACAACTTGGTCTTATTGTTGTTACAAAGGTCTCAGGTGCAATACTGTTCTGAAGGGCTGGTCCTTTTTGACACACACAGCAAGAATTTGACTGTACAAATAAGACAGTTTATTCTCCTCCCAAAAGTTATGTACTAATTCTAATAATAGAGTGAGTTTTGTGAAGACTGACAAATCAGATTAAGGTTAAATCAAGAAGAATACTTTGAATTACTGACCATTTTTTCTTGACTAGGATGATGTATTCCTCTAATTTAAATTCTTTCCTCACTGTAATAAAAGGTTCAAGTGCTGTACCTCCCATGTTGTTTAACCCATGATAAAGATTTTTGCTATTATAGAAATAACACATCTATAATAAAGAAATATAAGAGATCAGGAGATACATTTGAAACTTGTTGTGAAAAGGGTAGTGGCTGTGGACAGAGAAGAATGAGAGAAATCCACAGGGAAATGTTCAGAGCAACCAGTGTGGGCCTGCTTAGTCACTGCTGAAACACCTGGTGACTTCATTAAGGCACCAGATCAGGTGGAGCTGCTTGAGCTGTTCTGGTTGAAGAGACTCTTGCCCCCATGTTTTATTGCTGCTGCTTCACTAGGAGTTACATCCCCTGAGAGGTAGTCATTGTCAGTAATGCTTAACCTCTGTCTATCAAAATGAGCTAAAACAATTGAAAACTGAAAATCAAACCCTCCTCCAACCTGAAACGGTCTTCTGGATGGCTTACTTTGGCAGTAAGCAGTACTGAGTGCTGCTCACAGAAACTGAGTGGGCAGGTTTTAGAAGAGACACATCCTCCTGGGGGGGGGGCAATCCCCCAATCCCCAGGTTAGTGCAGTAACCTCTGCAGCTGGGAGACACAATACATCTGCAGCCATGAGCTGGCTCAGGGGCTTCAAAGACACTGGGACACAAATGCTGCTATTTACATCCCATCTGCTAAGGTTGCTATGTCTTGCCACAGCTGGCACCATCTTGTGAAACCAAGAGAGAGAAATCCAGTCCTAAAAACAAATACAAATCAGGTAGCTCAGAGCCCCAGGGATTTTTCTGGTTTTAGTTTTAAATATTCCTGGGAAACAGGCGTCTGGTCATCCTTCGAGATACCAATTTGCTATCCAGGGCATTGCAGTAACAGGCATTTTGAATGCTCCTGCTTGGATAGCTTTTCTATGGAAAGAATTCAAGATCTTGGTTTGCCAGTTCTTCAGAGTCATCTGTTTGTGCTGAACTTGACTCCAAAAAGTCGCCCTCTTGGACTGAAGTGGAACTGTTCCAAGTTACAGCAGATAAGTGCTGACATATGTGTTTGCAGGATCAGGCTTTTCACATTGTCACTGGTTGGTCCTGTTTTAGCTTCACCCAGGACATTTCTTTAACTGTAGCAATAAGGAAAAAATGCATTTCTGATGACTAGACTTAGAGTGCACAGATGTTAAACGCCAGCCTTCTATGCAAGCAGCTTTTATGGAAGTGTTTGCCATGATGTTTCCATCAGGTGGTGTTTGTTTTAGGTGACTTCATGTGTATCTATCATACTGTCTTTCTGGGTGAAAGAAAACTGGGTATCTATTGATATTTTTGTGTTAAACATTTGTTGTTGTTGTTTTTTCCTTTAAGAGCATTTCACTCCATCTCTGTTTACTTGCACTGATACATGGTCAAACATACTGTTGTGTTTCCCTAGGGGAATGCCCAAGTTATGCAAACTGTGCTATAGATCTGTCCCTATGTCCCCTGGGTTCTGCACTTGTTAGTACCCAAACGAGCTTTGTGCCAATAAAGTTGCTCATATAGCTTGTCTTACTAGCTCCCAGATGGAAATAACTTCAGTCTACCATAGTGTACTGCTCTCTAGATGACCACATGGCTCAGATTCACATGTTCTTTGATTTGGAGGAGTTGCTCTTTGGAAATACTTGTGTGAGGGCTGGGGTGAAGGCGCTGGCAGCAGACTGGGGTGATGAGATTCTGCTAAGGCAGAGACATACCTGGGGCCTAAGCACAGCTTGTGTACTCAGGCCATATGGGAGAGCTTTTAAGACCATTATTGTTTGTTTGCTATGGCTGTGCAACTTCCTCTTCCCCTTTGTACGCACTTTTTCTGACATGCTGTCACTGGCTTCATCTATCCTGGTGCAGAAAGCAAAGAACATGGTATCATTTCCTACCTTCTGCTGTTGAGTTGCTTGTTTAATGAGAGAAAATTTCCCTTGGACAATATCAGAAAAAAAGTCTGTATCTGCCAAGGTTGTTTGTATAGGAACAAATGTTAACATGAACAGGCTTCCTCACAGATGTCCAGGCAGAGCAATCAACCACAGTGGGGGGGAAAACACTTCAGGGAACTGAGGGAGTGCTGCCCCTTTTTTATTTCATCTCCTTTCCCCCACTCTTTCTTCCAAGAATGTTAAACAAATTTCTTGAAAGGGATGATGTTTCATCTGACATCCAGGAAGATTTCTTATGGTGAGGCATCTTCTTGCATTTCAGCTTTAAGGTAATTACTCTTTTTCAACAGTTTTTCTCAGCACAAGCCAGTTCTTTGCCTGCGTTGCAAGAGGAGCACATTCCTTCTCTTTTTGTTTTGGCCTGAAATAAGGAAGGTAGCCAGTGGGAATTAAACGGTTTTCTTCATTAGTTTATTTTATTAGCTCACAAAATGCAACTTTCCTTGCCAGTATTGCATTCTTTTTTCCATGCTTCCTTTGAGCATTTTATGAAGTGCCAAATAGGTTTGAAGCACACTTCATTTCTTCTGGATAGACTTGCCAGCTTAAAGCCAAGGCCCCATGTAAGGAGCTGTGGTACCTGGGCATCTCTAGGTAATTCAAGCTTACAACTGCTGCTAAGCCCTCAGGACTATCCCTTTGGCTTTCCAGAGTGAATAAGCTTTAGCTTGAGAAATGTGCAGAACTGCTGCCTTGAGACCTGCATTCCCCTTACAGCACTCTCCTTAGTGTCTTCTGCATTTTGCTGCAAGATTTGTACACCCACAACAGGAATAGGCTGTGAACAATTTTACAGTGCTCAGTTTTACATTTAACAGAAGTGTAAAGTTCAGTGTCATGGAATTCCCCTGCTTGGTTGTTAGATTGCTTAGTAGGACTCAGAACTGAGCAGCCTGAATTGTAGGCAAAAGCCTTCCTCCCCAAAAATATACTCAGAGGTTCAGAGCTCTCCTGGCCTCCTCCCATCAAAACTGCAAAAGTTCTCCTCTTAGGGTTTGTCTTATTTTATTCTAACTCAAAATATTTGAAGGAAAATTATCTAACAATTTAGCTTTATAAATCTGAAATTGCTGTGAAAGATAAAAAAAAATAAAAATTACTATGGGCTAGCTGAGGGCAGTGTTTCTTTTGAAATGATTGATGTCATAAACTCCCAAACCAAAAGACGTGGGAGATGTAAGGCATCTGGCAGAGTTTACAGCCCTGGAGGGTCGACGAGAGAAGTACAACAGCCTGCTGCAAACAAAGGCTGAGTGTTTTGCTGATGTGATTGCAAAACATATGTTTGCCCAGGACTGTTATGATCTTGGGAACAGGCAGGAGGCCAAATTTCAGCAGCAGCATACTTGGTCAAACAAATATCTACAAAATGTTATCCTCCTGCCATTTCTCAGTTTAAAAGCCATAATTACTTTGTTGCTTAAAAAGAAGGTAGAAACTCTTGCATAAGGAAGCGGGGAGAGGGGGAGAAGTGTTGTCCCAAGAGATTTTCCGTGCCGGGGAGCAGAGGAGACTCGCCTCAGGGCGAGAGGAGCGCTAGCGCCTCGGCCGGGCCGGGGTAGCTGGGGAGCCCTGGGGCTCTGCGGCGATACTTCGCCCCCGAGCTGGGCTGCTCCAGGCAGCGGCTGCGGCCTCTTCTCCCCCTATCCGGGGCATCTGTTGGCATTCCTAGGGGCTGGCGAGCGCTGGGCAGAGGGAACAACCGCGGGTGGGGCGCGGTGAGCGGCCGTCCCTAGGCCACTGCTCCGCCCCGTCGAGGCAGGCCCTAGCCGCCGCTCCGCCCGCGGGGAGGGACGGAGGGAGGCTGCGGGGAGGGCCAGCCCCGGCGGCGGGGGCGGTGCGGCAGAGCAGCCGAGGGGTTGCGAAGGGAGAGAGACTGATCCCAGCCATTGAACGCTGGCATGAGGGTGGCGAGACCGAGCCCCCAGCACCAGGTACCCCGCGGCCGGCGAGGACTGAGCCTCCCCGGGGGCAGCGGGCTTGCTGCTTCCCAGGGCGCGGCCCCAGGCAGAAATATTTCCCTGCTGGAAGGTGGGGAGCGGGCACGGGCAGCCCCCCTGCAGCGAGCGAGTCCCTGCTTAGCTGCGGGGCTGGGGGGCAGGAGCAGTGCTTCCTTGCGGGTCCTCACTCGACCCTGAGGGACGTCGTTCAGAGCTGCTGTCACTTTTGGAGATTAGCAGGTCATTTCTTGCTGCCTTCTGCGGGATGTCCAGCTACTGCCTACAGCGACAGCGCAGATGCTGTCGTTAGTCTCCCCGTTGCCACCTGGTCCCTGAAGGGCTGCGTACCGCCGCGGGGGAGGACGGACTGTCTGCGGGGGTTTTAGGCTCAGCCAAGTAGTTTCTTCCTCTGAATTGCTCGGTATTTCTTTCATTCTTGCACGGATGGGATTATCCTTTTGAAACAGTGAGGCTGATCTTGTGTTCCTGCCAGAGAAGAGCTTGCAGTGTTGTAAACAGTGTAGGTCAATAGCGTTTTTCCAGACAGGAATGAAAACGCTGCTTTGGATCCCTTGTAGGTTTCTTAGTGTCACCATGTTAAGCTTTTTCTTTAAATCAAACTTTTAAATCCTCAAACTGCTGCCGGTTGCCACAGGAACTATTTTGTGTTTTTCTGGTTTGTACAGATCTTTGTAAAGATTGCTACAAATGACTTTGACATAATCCAGCAGTACAATCTACATAATGCAAAGGGTAACTGTCGTGTTTCAGCTTGCGTCCTTTGGGGACACTGATTTATTGGTACTTAAACAGTGTTTACGGCGTGGAAATTGCAGACGTTCCTTCCAAATCCTTTTTCCCTTTGGTACTTCTTGTTTCATTGTACCCATGACAGAACTGGTTTATAGAAAAGCCAGGCACTGATCATTGAAATTCAGCCTCTCACTTTCAGTGAGCTCATATCAAAAGTAAATTGGGTTGTGGTCTTTATGCAATTGTGTCACAAAACCACTTCAGGAAGAGCTATTACTGCTGAGGAAGAATAGGTAGCATTTAGGTGTCTTGAAACTGCTCGAGATGGACCTGCTGTTACTGCTGGGTCCTAGAAGATGACCAGTGAAGAGGTGCTAGAGCTTGAGACTGAAGATTCTGGTCTTTGCTTTTAGTCCTGCCATTGTGAAGAGGGTAGACACTCATATGCCTTGATTTCTGTCTCAAATTAAGTCCCATAAATGAATTGGGGATATTTTTGAAATCTGATATTTCAAAGGACTTTGAGAAATTTAGAGAAAGTACACTTACTGATTAAATTAAGAATTTAAATTCATGTAAGAATATGTATTCTCCATGAAAAAAAACCAACAAAAACCAACACAAAACCGAACAACAAAACCCAAACCAGTTCAGATTTGCTGTGCTCTAATTGCAGTGAAGAGCAGTAGGTCTGTGGAACAAAGTGCTTTGTAGCAGAGGGGGAGGACTTGTTCTTAGTTCTTTAAATCCCTGCAAGTGCAGACATGTCTAGTGCTTCAGTTGAATGACAGTCTGAGATACCCTGGAAATGGAGCCAGTGCAAAAATGTAGAGCACATGAGTATTTTGGGGATAATTTTTCTATCATTTTAACGTGAATCATGGTTTGTTTGAGAAAGTTACAGTAATTGCAGCTATTTATGGATTAGGTAAACCAATAAAATGGGAAAAACTGCCAGTTCTGCTTAGCCTCGTGTTTAGAAAAGGTGTAGGATTTGTTGGATTATTATTAGTAGTAGTAGTAGTATTTGTAGGAAAAGAATCACATTTAATCACTACTTTTTGTTTCTTAATCCCTTCATTTCTAAAAGCTATTTATCTCATAAGGAAACAACAGTAACTACTGCATTTAGCAGGACTGAAAATACCATGTTTAAGCAGACTGTGTATCAGCCTAGAGATAACTAACTTGTCCTGTGAGGCCAGTTGTGCCAGTCGTAGTTGGTAAGATCTTAAACAAGGAAACTTCAACTTTATAGCCTGTTAGTGTCACCACCAGTGAGATTTTGCTGTTGGTGACCTTTAAAGGGGAAGTAGGAATCAGACATAGTGGGTGAAGCAGCAGCACAAGGCCTCTTAGACTGGTAAGAACCAAAGTCTCTCTTGGAAATACAGTGCAAGCTTCTTGGATACTTAGATGCTTTAGGGTATTTTATCCTATAAGCATGTAAAGCTCTAAATGGGTATTCTTCAATGTCAGCTTCAGGTGCATGCCATAGCATATGATGCTGAATTTTCAGCACTGGTGCACTGTGGAGTCAATTCTTCTAGGAGATTGTGTTGAAGAGTTTTTAACCCACAGCTCTGTGCCTTTCCTAACCTTAATCTTGGGTAGGAGTGCACTTAGATTATGTAAAATGATCACTGGTTATCTAGGAAACTGTTACTTCCAGAAAGGTCACCTCAAACTCATTTCCCCCCTCCGATTCCTTCCTATAGATTGTTTTCTGTTGCATTACAGTGTGTGATTTTCATATAATGTTGCTTTTTTTCTAGCAATATATAATGCCTAACCAGGCCACAAGATAATTTAGATGAAGATGTTAATCCAAATGTGGTTTAGTGAAATGAATCAATTATATTTTCACTTTGCATGTCTATGATAAAATGTTCTTTTTGCCATTTAGAAGAGGCTAGTAAGTATGTAAATCAGTCTCCTTGGGAGATGTAAGATTTGATAATGGTACTGACTGTACTTGAGGGGAGCAAAATGACTCTGTGCTACACCACTAGGGAAGTAGTCTGAAGCTACTTGTGGTTCATAGTAGTGCTCAGCTCAGGAATCCCAAATGACTGAAAAATAGCACTTTGGTAGGAGTCTCCATACTCAAAACTACAGTTGAGTTTTGGGAGAGGTTTTAGGGTAAGAGGCAGAACTTTAGCTGTAGCTACCAGGAGCCAGTAGTGGGGATGGAACAGGGATCTGAAAAAGCACTTTAGGCACACTATATAGAGTAAGAGCTGTAGCTAAGGTAAGATTCCTGTTCTAGAGGCCTCATGTCTTGGCTTGTCACTTTGCTTCAGTGTTTCTAGGTGGAATTTCTGATAATTGGTGTCTGTTCAGAAGTGACATTTTGTTTTCTTCGCTTACGTTTTAAAGAGGTTCAGAACCAAAGCAGATGATGTTCTATTGCTAGCAGAGAGGATACTTTTAAGGATTTATAAACCTCTTCTAAGGATTTGCAGTTCAGTTTTCCATCTTAAGCTTTTACCTAAATTTGATAGGAATGCTTTTCTTATCAGGACCCTTAAAAAAATTACCTAAAAGTGGGCTTGGTAATCTAAGATACAAAAAGCTTTAAGTAGAGTGAGTTAGTTCATGTTTGAGGTTTTAGAGTGGTCTTCTCTGAGCATTTACGTGCACACAATACAGATTTTTGGGCTAGTGTCATTGTGGAGTTGGATGTACAAAGTGGTGGCTGGTGAGAGAGAATGGTTACTGGGGAGTATATAATTAAGTTTGCAGACTTGTCTCATTAGCTCTTCTGTCTCAACTCTGAAGAGCTGATTCTTGGTATAAATTTGCATAAAACATATTGCTAGGCTGAGAAGTCTCTGAAAAGGCACACAGTCTGATGGTTAAGGCATTAGCCCATAACTTGAGAAATCTCAGGGTCAAGCCACAAGTCTTCTGCAGCAGCCTTTATTAGACATGTAGCTTTCCTGTTTCTCAGGGGTTTTTCTACATGGGAGATAATACCCTTGCCTTACCTCACAGGAATAGTGCATGAATTAAATACATGAGATGAGGTGCTCAGATATGGCAGTGGTGCTGAGGGACATGTAGATTCAGAAATGGTGGGTATCTGGTGAACAGAGTTCCAATGGAGATAATCATAGTGGCTGTACAGAAATACAAGTTACATAAGGAGAATGAGGAGGCTTTTTTGTGATTTATGAGGTCATCCCCACCAGTAAAACAATACAGCATTTATGTGGCTAAAGTCTTACTTCTCTATCAAGGTATGTCTAGAAGCTGAGTGGCCTGCCCTCTGGTGAGGCCCACCTCCCTCCATTAGCTGTGAGCTTCTAGGTTGTGAAGGTGAAATCTGTTCCACTCTCAGTGCTCAGCTTTGCAGCCATCTCAGTTTTATGTTCTGGCTTTGAAGATGGAGTGTGTCTAATGCATTATTATTATTGTTATGTATTATTTGTACCTTAAGTCTCAGTTGTGGTTGGCTTTCTGCTGAGCTTGGAGCTGTATTCAACAGCAGTTTCTAGCCTGAATGGAAGTGCTGTGGCAAGGTTAATAAACAGGAGGAAAGAAGCCAGGAGAAGTTGGATGCAGACAATGTGGTACTAAGTAGGTCATTTTGGTGTGCAACTCAGTGTTCTGGAATCACATGAAAGTTGCTTATACTTTTGTAATAACCAAAATAAATACTGGTTGCTTGCAACTGCTGCTTATCCTAGCCCTAGCTGCCTTACTGAGTGCACAGTGCTTGTTGGTGCTCCAGGTGAGGTGCTGCTTTAAGAGGAGGGTGCAGGAGAGAGATGTGGTGGTGTGTCTGGTCAGGGTGCAGGTCTTGGCTTCGAGAGGGAAAGCTGGAGAGCAGTGCTCTTTAGTTGAATGTATCTGGAAGATGAAGGCTTAGTGAGAGCACAGAAGTATGTTCAAAACAAAGGGAAGGCACTCCAGGACCGTTCTGAGCATTATTACTATGCTGTCTACATAGTATTTGAACTGTTGGGCTACTGGCAGCACCCACAGATGCCTGCTCTTTCTCAAGTACTAGGAGAACTTGATTAAATGCTGCCTCTGAAAAAGAGGGGGGACACAGTTTTTTGTTTTTAAAGTTCTGACACTTCTGTTCTCAGCACCCTCTGAAAGAAACACATTTACCCCCATTTTGCAGGTGGGAAACTGAGGCTCATCTTCACAAATCCTTTGCAGTGTATCTGTCAGAACAGAGGCTTGAACCCAGGCTTCACAAATAGTAGGCTGGTGCCATGATTTCAGGGGAATGCTTTCTCTCCTGAGAGAAAGCAAAGCAACTTACTCAGTCCTCCAAAAAACTCTTAAGTCACTCTGCAGAGGGTTTGGTTACTTTAGTAATGTCATGTAAGTAATTATGCTGTGTAATCACAGTAGTTTGACCTCTGCATGCTTTTAAAAAAGTTGTGGTGCATTGATACTGATGTATTTTAGATTGTAAGGCAAATTAGGTCAGCAGCCTTCTGATTTCAGGTTCTTAAATCTTGGGCATTTTCTTCCTGTAACTATTCTGAAACATAGTTGTTCAAGAATTAAACTTCAAGGTATTCCTCCAGGAGTGCTTGAGTTGGCAGACACCTGCAGACATCTGCTAAATTAAGTGGTGCATAGAGACTTATTTTCCTTGCTGCCACTTGGATGTAAGACATTTCTCTAATTTGCTAGTGTAGTTGTAGCCAAGATAAGAAACTGTGCTAGAGCTCTGAGGAGAGAGATGTTTTTAAGGTACAAATCTTACAGGTGATTGCTCGAGACTGGGCTGACAGCAAAATTTGTTTGTGAATGCCGAGACTCTCAGCAGGAGAAAGCTACATCACAAACTTTACTGTCCCAGGGCAAATGTGCAAAGACTAGTAGTAAGAGCTGCCCTTTGATCTCACTTGATCCAAACAAGACTTGAGAAATGAAGGCATCTGACTTAGGATTTAAGGAGACTGTCAGAGTCTGCTAGGCTTTGCTAGTTCCAGCTTAGACCTGCAGTAATTGTTTCCAGCTCTCTGAAGCTGGTTTTTAATCTTGGGGGAAAGTTCAGGGAACAGTAACTGATTAATAAAATTGCTAGTCGTGCAAATACAAACCTCAGCTGAAGGCAAAAAAAGTGCAAGAGGGAGTGCAAGCAGAATTGCTTGTTTGTAACAGCCTTTATATCTATGTGGGGAAAATGTAGCCAAGTTAAAAACTGCATTTGGCAGGCAGCTTTTAGGGCCTTCATTTGCTCTTGAGGCCTAAAACAGCTGAAGGTGCCCCTCTGTCCTGTGTCGCCTGTACTGGCTCAGTACATGGTGTTTATTCATCTAAATCTAGCTGAGAACCTGGATGGGGTTGGTATCGTCAGAAAAGGAGTAGTTTGGGCTATGGAATGGAGGCAGTGCATGTCTTCTAAAAGATGATTGGAGGAGAGGAAACAGATAAGGAGCCTAGTGGTTATAGTCTAGTGTCAACTCCATCCCCAGCTTTAACCTCAGGCCTCTCTCCATCTGTAAGAGCACTGTGCCATCAACTGCCCCATTTGGAGCAGCTTCAGATGCCAGGGCTTCCATCTTTCCTGGGGAAGCCATGTCACTGGCTGGGGAGTAATCCCCTTAGGAGAGCTGGTTTGCAGTGAGTGCTGGGCACATGAAGGACATGTGGGACTCTGTAGCCATGAGGAGGTTGGCAGCTCTGAATGTACTAGGTCGGATCAATCTTGCTTTGGTATATGCTCCATGGACCCTGCTGTGCCTTCTCTTGAGGGCTGCTCTGTGACAAACACAGAAGCTGTCCTTGAACCCATGGCTCCTACCCTTCCAAAGGGAACAGTTTAACAGGCAGGACACAAATGCACTCAAGTCTTTGATGCAGTTTGCACCTTGGCTGCACAAAGGGTCCAGGATGCCATAGGCCTGGCAGAAAGCTTCATCTAGCTGAGGGGAGAAGGTGAGCAGTGAACTGCTGGAGGGTGTCCAGGCTCCCTGTTACCTGCAACGCGTCCACAGAAGTGTATGCAAAGAGGTGACTGCTGCTGTTCCCAGTGAGCTATATCCCCTCCCACCATGAATAGCTTTTTATCCTGTCTTGAAAAGAATGCAGATGCAAATGTAGATCAGGTACTTTCAGCAGTTTAAGAACTCTTTGAGGTTGGCAGAAAGAAATCTGATTAGGGTTACAGCTGTTTCATTTCCTGACAGATGCACAGAGTGTTATGTGCTGGCGTGCTGCGGATGTAGACACACACACACATCAGTCTCTTTCTGTATCAGTGGCATAACCACCCAGCAGCTGGCTGTGTACTGAACTCCTTGTTCTGGACACCCTGCCAAAACAGCCTTTATGCAGAACTTTCTCTGAACCAGGTTGTAGTATGTATATGTGTGTGTGTGTGCATGCATATAAAATTCTGTTTTCTTTAGTTGGCAGGGCCTTTGTTGTTGAATTTTTTTGTTGCTGGAGTGGGGCAGCACACTGTAAACAAGTGTGGCTAATTATAAAGTACTTGTCTTAAAAATGCTTTGCATTTGTACAAATGGTACTAGTAAAAGTACCCCTGTAAGAGTACAGGGAGTACCCAAAGGAGCCCAGCTCTGAATGCAGAGCTCTTTTCTTTCTTGCAACCACAGCTAAAAAGCTGTTCATAACTAAATACTGAGATGGTGTACTTTTCTTTTCTAGGAACTTGGAATAAGAATTCCTAGACCACTGGGACACGGACCAAGCAGATTCATCCCCGAGAAGGAGGTGTGGTAGTGTTTTCCAGTACACAGTGAACTTTATGCTTTTAAGGAACACTCTTTTAGTAGTAACCCACATTTAGTTTCAGGACAGCGGCTGAGCTGCAAAACATTTTCAATCATGGTCACATTCAGTTCTGATGAGACTTTGGCCACAGTTCTAATGTACAGAAGCAGTGAGAGCCCTGGGAAGCTTTGGAATAGTTATGACTCCTCCTTTACTGCTACCTAGCATAAGAGAAACCCAATACTGTTTTCTGTATGGGTGTTTGTTTCCTTGTGAACATCCAGATGTAATTTCCTACTGGTCCACAAGGCACCTGCCCCCTGCTCTGGGGTTGCTTTTTCTTGAGCTGCCTCTACTATTCTGAATAATTTGAGAAGCTGCAGAGTGGCTAAGAATTTCTGGTGCTTCTCTCCAGATCGTCTGCTAAGAGAATTTGGAGCAGAGGAAAGGTTAGTAATGTGCCTGTGGTTTTCTAGGAATTTTGGAGCCTTAAATTTCAATTTCCTTTTATTTCTTTCCCTTGTCATCTTAGCTGGCTTTTTTTCTTCTTTCCATCTTTTTCCTTTAGTAAAAATGATTATTCAGTTAGCTTTTTGTTTTTATAATAAACTAATATCAGTTTGGGATGTTCAAGAAAGTGAAGGTGAAGCAGTTAAAAATGAGAAGTCAGTGTAAAGAGAGAAAGTGTAAAGCAAAAAAAACCTCCTTTTGCTGATAAAACCACTTGTGATCTCCTAAATGAGAGGTATTAAAGGGATTTTATATGCCTTGCCTTATCTGCACTGATTTAATGCCATGAATAGATATAGAATATAATTGCTTTCACCTAGGGCCTTTGGGTGCTGTGGTAATACTACTCATTTGCTGTTTTATTGTCCCTTCTTCGGCGCTGTTGCTGATTGCTCTTTGTGTTCCCTCAGACCATTCAGGTGGGTAACGAGGAGGCCATGCTGCACACGCTGTTTGCAGAGTCTTTCGCTACGCTGGGCCGATTGGACAACGTTACCTTGGTGATGGTTTTCCACCCCCAGTACCTGGAAAGCTTTCTGAAGACGCAGCACTATCTGCTGCAGATGGATGGTCCTCTCCCGCTGCACTACCGCCACTACATCGGCATCATGGTATGCTGCAGCACGCAGCAGGGAAACAGCCTCCTGGGCAACTCGCTCTGCTTTGGGGGGAATAGCAGCTACTGCTGGGCTCTTGCAATTCTAGTTGGGAAAGCATTTCATCAGGAGCTAAGAGTGTCTGCTTTACAGATAGCTTCATAAGGGCAGTACTTCATGTTCATACTTTTGGTAGGACTGTGAGAAAGAGGGGAAAAAATATGTTATAAAAATCAGACAATTGTTTATTTTTTTGCTTCCTTAGTATCTCAAACTGTTATTCAGGAAAGCTTGTTTGTGTGTGTGTCCTGTCACATACACCTCCCTTTAACTCAATAGTCCTTCCCATCATCCATTTCTGAATCTCTGAATTCTAAGCAGTTTTTCTGCAGGAAGTGGTTGATTTCATCATTTCCAATCTGTCAGTTAGATAATCTGTGAATAAAGTTTTGGGCTGTGTCTTAATTTGATGGGGGAAGTTATGACTGTTTGAATAAATGATACTGGGTCTGTCCTTTGCTGAAAAGCTGCTCTTAGTCTCTCTTGCTGTATGCATTCTAAAAACTGCTTTTGTCTTGCTGGTAAAGATTCGCCTAGCAGCAGCCTTGCTTCTTCCCCACTGGAGAGTACTGTGCAGTGTGGATTGCTTGCTTCAGGACATGCAATAAATCTATGCACGTGCTTCTCCCTGGATATAGGCACCCATAACCAGCCTTTGATCGCTGTAAATCTTATTCTTGAATATTTTGAGGAAGTGATGACTTGTGGTATTTGCATAAAGCACTAACTTAGTGCAGTTGTTTTCTGTATCACAATTGTGTTTTCCTTTCTAGGCTGCAGCACGACATCAGTGCTCTTATCTTGTTAACCTCCATGTGAATGACTTCCTTCATGTCGGGGGAGATCCTAAATGGTTGAATGGTCTGGAAAATGCACCTCAGAAACTGCAAAACTTAGGAGAACTGAACAAGATGTTGGCTCATCGACCCTGGCTTATCACCAAGGAACATATCGAGGTAAATCTGTCTGCAGTAATGCAGTCACACATTCTTGGGGTTAGGAGCCAGACAGGCTGAAGGATGTTCTGTGCTACTGATGCCACTCTGATACTGCATGAGACTTGTGCCCTTGTAAAACTAACATGGTCATAACTGGTCTAAATGTCTACAGATTTAATTTACAACACATGTTTTGAAGTTGTCGTGTCAGAATTCTGTTGGGGCAGTGATGATGTGCTCAAATCCTTCACTCCTTTACTTTCAGTCACCAGAACCCCCTGAGTATTTCCAATATGCTGCCAGAGGTTAGATTGAAGAGCAATTGCCATATTTTTGTCTCAATTGCTGCTAGTTCACATGCTTAGTTTTCAGCCTGGGTTGAATGGAGCAGGCTGGCAGAACAGCCCAGGGACTGGTGGTGGTACAAGCTAGCCAGGACTGCAGCACTAACAAGCCACCTCGTAGCTGCTTCTGTTACCCTCTCCTTTGAGGGCTGCCCAGAGCAGCCAGCTTCAAGAGTGTGTGCTGTGTGTGTGCAGCAATGGCAGCTCTGCCAGCAGGGGCATGCCTGCCCCGGGCCTGGCTCTGCTTGCTGGAGCTCTTCTCTTTACCCTTAAAAGTGAGGAGGAAGTGGGTGCTGGGACTTTCTCAGCACCATCTGCCAGGTGGAGAGGCAGCAGCAGGTCCTGCTGGGAGGCAGAGTGCTGGGCTGTGGGGGAGGCCATGAGCTCTGACAGAAGGCCCCAAACCTCCCACACTTTCCTGCCTGAAGGGGGAAGTTGGGGGTTGAAGCTTCTTGTCAAATGTAGAACATTCCACCCACAGGGACAAGATGGAGGGAGCCTGGCCATGATGCCAGGTTTTTACACAGCTGATCTGCAAGATGTTGCTAGGGTTTTGTGAGACTGTAAAGACGACTTAAAGCAGAAGGTGACTGCTGTGGTTGCATCTTCATCAGAGGGGTGAAATTTCAGTGCAAGTTGGGTCTGGCCTCAATACAAACCATGTGGTACAAAATAGAAACCTCAGCTGATTCGCTAGCTAAGGGCCAGAGAGGGGAGAAGAGTCATCTCCTGCCTGGATTAACCATGTGAGTCCATGGCTGGCAGGTCAGCTGCTAAGAGCACTCTGAGCATGCAAATGGCAGCAGAGAGTTAGGAAGCAATTGTGGATGTTGGAAGAATAATCTGACCTGGTAAAGAAATGTGTTGATAAAATGTGTTAAGGTGAGATCATTTGAGCAACTTTTGTCTTGCATTATTTCTGAAGCAACTTTTGAAGACTGAAGAGAACAGCTGGTCCCTGGCAGAGCTGATCCACGCAGTCGTTCTCCTTACTCACTACCACTCCCTTGCCTCCTTCACCTTTGGTTGTGGAATCAGCCCAGAGATTGACTGTGAAGGAGGTCACACCTTCAGGCCCCCTTCCCTCAGCAACTACTGCATATGTGATATGACAAATGGTTACCACGGGGTGGATGAAATTCATGCCAGCCCAGCTGGAAGTAGTCCAGTAAGTATCTGTTTGAACAAACAGCCTCCTTCAATAGGAGTAGTTTCTTTGTGCATGGAGGCTGCCCATTTCTTTGTGTTCAGTGAGAGTGGGGTTGATTAGTCTAATCCAGATGAGGCCTAACCAGTTGAGAAGGTACATCTTAGGAGAAGCTGAAATGACACTAACAGGCTGAAGGAGGTTACTGAAGGGAGAGACAGAGGTACAGCCTCTTAGTTGTCTATTTTTTGGGTCTCTTGGGATTCATATAGGCAAACTGAGATGTCTCCTGGCCTCAGCTGGTTCATGATTTATGTCCTGACCAACAGTGGCCAGGAATACTTGTTTTCATGGGTGCAGTGGAAAGTTGGCTGTCCCTTTGATATTCCCCTCTGACTTTGTTGTCTTGAGGTGTTTGTGATACATCACACGACAGATCATTCATAGTTTTGTCTCTAAAACAGTACTTCCTGCCTGCAGCACTTACACTCACTCATCTGTACCATGATGTGAACTAAGTGCTGGTTTAAGAACAGTTATAACAGGGTATTTTCAGTGCAAGTTCCTTGCTGATGAGACTTTACTGCAATGGTGTGGGTGGCATTTAAATTTTGTTTGATGGATCTTGCTGCTTCTCTGAAGGAGCAAATTGCAAAAGGCAGAAAGGAAAGGAGCAGAACTGTATAAATTGAAGATAACTTGATTTTGCTTTGCACTGATGGATTTATATTATTTATTAATAATGTGTGTGGTGTTAAAACAGCTCTTGTGAAGTAAGATTATCTTGCACTAGCTTTCCTTTGAGGCTTTGTTATATCTGCATTTATACTCACTGTTCCCTTTTCCTTCAATATGTTTCTTCTCTATGAGCAGAGAAGGGGAAAAATAACAGTTGGGTAGTAAATTGTGGTTACTTCCTCTATCAGAATTTCTGTTACAGCTCCTTGTTTTTCAGTTGTTAAACATGGAGATTAAGCAAGAGAAATTACTTTCAGTGTGAGAACCACTTGTTCCAAAAAGCTGTGATCCTTAAAATATGCTAGAAATACCAGGGATCTAACTGAGAAAAGATGATGACTAAGTGCAAACTCTTGGGTCACTACAGGTTTCTTTCAAGAACTTGAAAAATCAGTACTTAAAAATGTAAACGAAGGACAGAAGTTGCATTTAAATTTCTTGGCTTGACTAGTTCTGCCATCATGGTCAGTTCTTGTTACATGGAAATGAAATGCTTTTCTCTCCTTTTCAAGTCTGCAGAGTCTGTCTGTGAAGTTGAAGCTCTTATGGAGAAAATGAAGCAGCTGCAGGAGTGTAGAGATGAAGAGGAAGCCAGCCAAGAAGAGATGGCTACACGCTTTGAAAGAGAGAAGAGAGAAAGCATGTTGGTGTGTTCTTCAGGTAGAGAAGATGCAGTGTACATATCCTGATTCAGACTTTCCAAATCACTTGAAGAAATACTACCACAAAAGGAAAAAGTGTTATTAGATGTCTCAAAAACATTACCATTTCTTTGAAGGGGTCAAGATTGTAGAGGTGCTTTGTTGTTTCCCAGGGACACAAAAAAGCAAAGTAGTGCCAAGATTTGTGGCTCCTCTCAAACACACTGGAATACTCACTGACCAATCCCTTGAGAGAGTTTCACAAGAGATTTTAAACATCTCACACTGCTGTGAAAAGAAATCCTTAACACATTTAGCTATTTGAGTGCACAAAATACTACTTTTCAGATGATTGTGAAACAATACTTAATCTGTTAGAAGCTTGTGGTTGTTGTGGGCTCTTAACAGAGGTTCCTCTAAAATAAACTTGGCATGGAAGTCCTAGAAGTCTCTTTTTCAGTAAGTTCTCTGTTCCAAAACAGATTTTCCCTTGACATTTTAATAGACACCCTTGAGTTAGGAGCAGAGCGTCCCCTAAATTTAGGGGATAGGGTGAACACTGGTAGAGAACAGAAGCAAGAAAAAGGTATTTGTGAGACAGAACCTTGAGTGTTTTTCATGGAGTTGCTTCTCAAAGCCATAGTTGCAGTCGGGCTGAGCTGTATAAAAGCATTTTAATAGAGTTAGTCCAGTGAAACTGGGTGTTTATTTAAAAAGCACAGAGACTCTCCTTCTGCAAGAGCTGTGCTAGAACACTTCCAGTTTGTTCCTACTAAAATGGTGTGAAATTGTGTTTGAAATCAACAGAAGAGGAGGAATCGGCACCAACGAGGGATGTGTCTCGTCACTTTGAGGATACCAGCTATGGTTACAAGGACTTCTCCAGGCATGGGATGCACGTGCCCACCTTCCGCGTGCAGGTACCAAGGAGGGGGGTGGCTGCTGGGATGCTTGCTGTGCAATCTGTTTGTTGTGCCCAATATCAAACCTGGAGATTGCTGTGCTCTAACCTGCTGCCCCATGAGAAGGCTGAAAGCAAGCAGATGAACACCTCTCACCTCACCCTCCCTGCCCCAGATTATCTGCCCTAGCATAAATTAGAGCACTAGGTCTTCACAAGTTCATTTCTGCAGTGTTCCACTCTGCATTTCTGCTTACTCTAAGGATTATTCCTGGGAGGACCATGGCTATTCCTTGGTGAATCGCCTTTACCCTGACGTGGGACAGCTACTTGATGAGAAGTTTCACATTGCTTATAACCTGACTTACAACACCATGGCCATGCACAAAGATGTGGATACCTCAATGCTACGACGAGCTATTTGGAACTATATTCATTGTATGTTTGGAATAAGGTCAGTGTCACTGCTTCTGTTCTGAACACAGCACACTTGGTAGGATTGGCTTTTTCTTTTTCATATTTATTAAGTGAGCATCCATATTTCAAAACATGTTTTTGGCTGGGGGAAGGGCCACAAGTGTTACAGATTACACAGTAATTTATTTTGCCATAGGAACTTAGAAAGAATGCAAGTGCAATAACTGCTGCTAGAAAATGAAAGTGTTTCTCTTTTCCTTCCAAACAGATATGATGATTATGACTATGGTGAAATTAATCAGTTGTTGGACCGCAGCTTTAAAGTTTATATCAAGACTGTGGTTTGCACTCCTGAAAAGACCACAAAAAGAATGTATGATGGCTTCTGGAGGCAGTTTAAACACTCTGAGAAGGTACAGTTTGCAAGTGTGCTGAGGGACAGGAGCTGTAGACCAATTGCCTTGCTAATGGCCACAGCTGCCCAGCTAGCATTTAAGCTTTAGCTGATGTTACTAGGATTCTGCACCCATTCAGTGAACACAGAAGGAGGTGTAGGACTTCCCAGGCTGAAGTAATTAATTTTTCATTTCCTGCTGCCTGTTTGCTAGCTAACAGCTGACATGGACTTTGCAAGCTCTGAACTGTGGTGGGGAGGTCAGACATGTAAATGGTACAACTTCAGCTCAGCTGCAGTGTTCTCCTCCCCTGTTAGTTGGTACTGGGCAGGGAAGTGGTGCAAGATCCAGCCCTTGGCCTCAGACCCAGAGCAGCTTGCTTGCTGCCTGAGGTCTTTGCAGTCCTAGTGTCACTTTTGGTGTCAGTGGCCTAAAATCCTCCTGCTGGGTTATGGTCTGAATCGAGCCTCCCTGTAGTATTTCTTGCTGCTAACCCTTGGATGTCTACTCCATCAAGTTCCCATCCTCCAGTTTTTCTTTGGAAAAATATTGCTAGGCCTCACTTAAACTGAAGGCTGAGAAAGCAATGAAACATAAATGTACCTTAACCAGTGTTCATATCATCATGGACACACATGTCTTGCTAAACTCCTTGTGAAAACAGTTTAGAGATACTGAGTTATAACAGGGGTACTATAACTATAATGATTTGAGGCTGAACAAGTAAAATACTACATATGTTTGTTTGGGTTATAGAGATGAGCTTGCTGAAGTACACAAATCCATTTTTAAAGCTCAAAACTTCTCATCTCCATAGCCATCAAAATCCAAGGACCAAACATGTATGTGTCACTGAATGCAATCACCTCCCTTCCTCATGGAAATCATGGGAATGAAATCACACACAGCCATTGCATGTCAGAACAAACTCACAGCCAGCCTGCTGTCAGGGAGAGAATGCTTTACTTTTCACCCCCTCCCCAACATGCTTTCTGATCTCAACCTCAAAGATGTTGAGGAGGTGAGCTGGAGAACTAAAATTCTTACCTCTGGTAGCTACTGAACACATCTGTCTCTGGAAAGACAATAGCTTTATGGCATGTTAGAATTTTTCTTGTGCTTCCCCTCAGTTAACCACTCCATGTTGCTTTAGGTGGTAATTACCTGTCTCTTTCTCCTCTGTCCCACAAGGACAAAAGCTCTTATCACCTCTTCCTTTGCTAATAACCCCCCTCTGCCTCACAGGTACTAACCACCCTTTTGCCCTTACCTGATTGATTAACTTTAACTTAAGCCAAATTGAACAATGATTCCAAGCTGCCCATAATCTGCTGCTGAACAAGGGCTTGTATGCTTCAAAGCTTGTCTGTTTTTTCCAGCTAAACCAGTTAGTCTACTAAAGGATGAGTGCCTCCTCTACAAGCCTGGCCCTGTGGCCCACTGCTCTCTTGTGCTGCAGCACTCCATGCCCTTGGTTCAAGCAGCCTTTACAGACACAACTGGGTAGCTGAAAAGAGCTCTGCCACTGCTCCTGCAAACACCAACATGAAAACCACAGCCCCACTGACTTCCTTTCCCTGCAGTGTGTTACTGTGAGTGTGCCCTTAAGGGCTAACTAACTTCTTGTCTTTCCCCAAGGTCCATGTCAATTTGCTTCTGGTAGAAGCTCGGATGCAAGCCGAACTCCTTTATGCTCTGAGAGCTATTACTCGCTATATGACCTGATGTCTCCAGCTGCCTGTCGACCTCGGAATGTTCTGCAGCTGCAGTGTGGCAAAGGAAGAGACAAAGCCTCAGGACCAAGGGTAGCTGTAAGATGCCCATTGTGCCATAACTCCTTTAGTTTCAGCTCTTTCCACGTTTGGAATCTCACTGCTGCCCCTCGGCAGTGACCGCTTGGCAGTTGAAAAGCCAGGGGGGTGCATTTTGGCTTTGGACAGCATGGGACACTCTATGAACTTGTGGCAATATAGCAAATGGTAGAGGTAGAGATGTTGTGTTAAGGCAAATCCTGGGGGAGTCGGAGTGTGACAAGAAGTGGGACTTGATGGCATTTGCTTTCCCTCTGAGAATAATGATAGAAAATCCTGATGCTGCTATTTGTGCTGGTGGAGTGAACAGACACAGGCTGTTCCAGTTAAGCTAGAAGTGAAAGTGAGCACTGCTATTGTCTGAGCCTTTATTGTGTGTGGTTTCCAAAAAGCCTTGTCATTTAGATTTCTTTTTTTAATCAGAACTAAACCTCTTCTGTCCACACTGATGATCTGAAAGATAGCAGTCAATTCTCTTCAATAGTTTAGCCTTAAAATGCTACATTTGTTCAGCATTACTTGGTGAGCTCCAAAGTGCAATGGTCTTCCTATGGAAAGAATGGGACTCGAGTCCTCAGAGCTTTTGAGACACCTAACTCCATGAAGTGTCGAGTAGCTTCTTGTCCTGCTTTTCAAGGATGAACTGAGGAGGGGCTGGGACAAGGTGTGGGAATGTTCTAGACTGCCAAACAGTCCTACTGTATGACATGCCCAAGGCTGCTCTTACTGATTTTTTGCAGTTGCTTAAATAACTAGGCTAAAAAAACCCATCTATTTTTAGTAAATCAAACCATGATTACAGTGCTGATGTTTCATATACAGTGGGTTTGGAGAGCACATGAATACTTTTGTATGAGTGTGAGTTGCTTTTGAAATTTGTCAGTATTATTGGTATTTTTTAAATAAAGGTAACAACTTTTTCTCTTGGTGTTTTTGTGTGGTTTAGCTGTATACTTTTGTTCTTACTGCTTTACCTACTGCTTCAAAGACCATTGACAAGTGTTTGAAACACTAACTAAGCAAACAGACTTAAACCAATTTGTGAATTTTTCAACTGATTCTAAAATGGATGGGAGAAAACAAAGTTCAAAAAAGTAGTTTTAGTGAAGATCTTTACCTGTAGTAAGAGCACCTCTCATATACCCCTCGTGTTTTCCTCCTTCCCATAGTCCTGCACCCTCTCTTCAGGTATACTCTGTTGTATAGGGTTTGCTCTTTCCTCACAGGTAATGGGTGTGGATATGATCAGAGATTCCATTCCATAATAATCACTTATTTTTAATAACTAGCTGTAAATAGTAAGAGTTAAACTGATTTTCAAATTCTCCAGTACTGAACTTAGTTCCAGGTGAGGTTGCTAATGCTCACAAACTAGTGCCAGAAGGGCATCTTCTATCAGGAGGATCAGGTCCATGCAGACTGAGGAGTTTTTGGCAAGAGGTAAGAGGCACCAGGAGGGAGATTTGCTACAAGGGAGTGACAAACTTTTGGACACACTCCTAGAGCTGGCTGTATCATGGGTTGGAGTGCACTCACCTGTAGAAACTCCTGCCTGCTTACAAATAAGGCTCCTACCTTTCCTGTAAGGCAGGAAGAAAATTGATATTCCCAAGTCCACAAGTAAAATTAAAAGAAGATTTCTGTCCTTTGCCCTGGTTCTCTCTCAGCTCAGACTGATTCGCTTACTACAGAACATTCTGAGAACAGTTTTTAGATATTTAGCTTCCTTGACTGTAAACTTAAAAGATATAGAGGAGAAAGATTAATAAACTGTCAAAAATTGTGACTAACAGGAAGCAGCTGCTGTTTCCTCTTAACTAACTAAAAAGACAGGATTTTTAATGCTCCAAAACCAGAGCAGAACTTCCCTTTCTAAGGGCATATCATAAAGCTAAGTTATACCTAAGAACACAGTCTGTAAATGGAGTTTCTGCAGCACCTGGGCTCCTGCTCCATTTTGTGGGTCAAAGGTAGACATGAAATTTTCCAAGCATATATGTGTATTTTCCACTAAAAATTCTGAGGTGTTTGTGGTCCCAAGCAGAGCTGCTCCAGCCAAGGGGCAGTTGCTGCACAGAGCAGGAGCTGTGTCTGTGGCCAGGGCTGAAGGAACAAGCACTGCCTCACACTGGTGCCTGTGAGCTGCCCTCCTTTGCTGCTGGCTGTAACCCTGCCAGCTGCTGAGCAGCTCCTGCAGAGCCTCTGGCTGCAAAGTGCAGCAGCTCATGTGCACAGCAGCAGCCTCTCACGCACCTCAGCTGCTCTAGGCACTAACAATAGTGCCAACTCACCCCAAAGGAACATGTCAGGGAGAGCCTGTCCAAAAGGGTAAGCAATGTACTGAAGGAGACAGCGTGCACCAGCACAAGGGAGGGGACTGTGTGGGCCCAAATAGGACACCTAAAAACAAACAAACAAACAAAGCCTCACACCGCAGGATTTTCTTTTGAGTCAGTGCTCAGAGGACTGAGGCAGAGCCATCTGCCCTGTGAGCAGCAATTGAGAGCTCTCCCCAGCAGCTCTCAGCTTTGCCTCCTCTTTGTAGGTGCAGTTGAAAACTGTGCACACAGCCACTCAGCCCTCTGGCACGCTGCTCTTCCAGCAGAGGTGAAGTACTCAGTCACTACACCTGAATGGCAGCCTGAAGGCAAAGAGAGCAAAGACAAACAGTAGAAGATGCTGTAAGAATACCTCAGAAACTCAGCATTTTGCAGCTTGCTCGTTCTCCACAAGTTGTTTGTTTCAGCAAACAGCGCGTGCAGCTCCCCAGGAGCCATGGCTGGGTTTTGCTGTTAGGTGCTCTGGGGCCTCTGCTGCTCTCTGCAGCAGGTCTGTGTGCCTCTCCCTGAAGCAGTCACAGGCCAAACTCTGACCATGAGGCCAGAGCTCACACACAGTGGCTGTCCCTGCTTTGCTCTCCTCTACAGGATACGCAAACTTGCCTTGTGCTACAGCACACAGCCCTCCAGGCCCTTGTTTACAGTTTGATCAGTAATGACTGACATAACTAGTATTTTCTAACAACAAATTATAATTGCCTACATATCCACCTTGACTTGAGCAAAGCATGAGTTTCAGGCTGCCTTCTGACAGTTGGTTAGTTGTGATAAGACCTGCTGACAGGAGTTGGCCACAAGGTCTTTTCCACTGCATCCCCACCCTGCATGACAGAGCCTGGCATTGGCCTGCCTTTTGCTTTGATGTGAATGCCAAGAACAAGTGCCTCTAGCTCCCTCCCCAGCAGGGAGTACTTACCCATCAGCCTTTCCTTAATGACCCCAGAAAGCAAAAGCATTCTGTTTTCCAAGAAATAAATGGGGCCTTGAGCCATTTATCTTCCCCCTCAATTTCAGCTAAAATTAAAATGGCAAAAGAAGGAATGATAACTGAGATCTTTTTTGAGCTCATCAGAGCTGTTGTTGGAGCCAAAGAATACTGAACTGCTGAGCAGTTCTCTCCTGTGGCTTGCAGGGATGGAGGCTTGCCACACACACAGTCTCCCTCAGGGATTCACTGCAGGGCTGAACCCTGCTGGGCACAAGAAATACCCAAACTGCTGGGACAAAAGGAAGGTTGTGACTTACCAGCACTGAAGTTTCCTCCTCACCCCACCCAAAAAGCTGGACCATGACCTCTCCCCTCCCCTACCCCATCACTTGTAAAGACTTCCCCAAGTCTTTATGAGAAAGTAGAAGCTGAGACCTAGACTAGGAAAAAGTATCCCTGCCCTTCTACTGCTGCTCTGCTTCCCACTTCTGCTTTGTCACTTGGTCTCCTCACCTGGAATCAGAGGTCCAGACACTGCCAAAGGTACAAAGGTATCACTGAGGGAGCTTGAATTGCTGCTTTAGAAAAGCAAATTGCTCCAGCCTCTCTGCAGGGATTGCCAGGCTGCAGCCTTGCTCTCCTGGCACATGCAGCACAGCCTGAGGCTGCTGAGCCCCAGGCTCAGAGGCAGCAGCTCCTGGGCAGCAGCTGATTCTTAGTAATCCGAGGTCAGAATGGAGACAACTGGGTCAGGTCTGTGAAGCTTTCTGGTAGCCAATTGGGCTGTTGGTGCTTGAGGACAGTGATGCAGCTGCTGAGCTAATCCATGGCCACACACTGAAAGGATGAAAACTGAGCAATAAACAAGCCAGCAGCAGTCAGAAGGAACGTGAGGGATGCAAAGCCTTCTTTCGCTTCGTGGATGGAGGCACAAGCCCAGGGGAGACATCTGGCCAAGACAGTGTGAGAAGTACAGGCACACAGGCAGCTCCTGGGAACGTGGGAACAACTGAAAGAACACACCAGACTAGCTAAAAATCTTCTCTCACATCAGGCACGAGTGTTTTGCCTGAAGATGTGAAGTCCCAACTCAGAATAGTCTCTTTCCAGCACAGCTGGACCTATATCCCACAATCCCCAAGGCAGAAGCTGGGATACCCTAGCCACACAGGACCACATAAAGAAAGGGAGATCCTCCAAGGGAAAGGAGAGCAACTGTCCCCCCCGACCACTGACAGCATTCACTCTGCAGAGTGAAGCTTACCATGGCACAGCAGAATGCCCCAATAGCATTTGGGTTACTCTGACACAGAATTTCATACCAAGTAAAAGTGCATCAAAGTCTGTAGGTAAGATGTGGCTCCTGCCACGTGCCATTCTTTTACAGCACACACAGCATTTTTGGTACCCCAGAGCTCCAGCTACTCAGTGGTAATTTACCTTCTGAAAATTAAAAGTTCAGCAAATAGTTTTGTTTCATTTTCCCAGCCAAGAAACTATACAATTAATAGACAGATCACACTGGACAGCTGCTTGATCACTCAACTAGCTTGTAAAAAGGAATTACACATGCAAAAATGTCATGCAAACTTCTCAAAAGATAGTATCCAGTATATAAATGCCAGACTTTACTGACTCTTAAACATTACACTGTTATGCTCTCCCAACATGCTAAGCACTGGCAATGCTGTACAATCTACAGCACCAGAAAAACCCACCCAAACTGATCAAAATGTAGTCACAGTCACAGTCAGAAGGGGTGATGGCTTTGAATTCTGTCCAGAAGTTTTTGTGCCACGGGTTTGAACTCTCTTTCCCAATAGAGTTTGGTTTTGTGGTAGTCCCTTAAATCTCTGTTGAGGCTGTGATCCAGCACTAGCTCTTCATCTGGAATCAAAGAAAATATCATCATTAGCTGTCAATAAAAATATATCCAACTATGTATTTTATGACCATAGCACATAGAACTTATCAGCTGTGTATGTTGATGGCTTAAAAACAGCTCTGTGTTTAAGACAAAGTAAACATCACTGCCTGAGGGGCCTGGATTTCCTTGAGAATGTTAAGGTCAGTAGAAGAGTGTAAAGGGTACTGCAGCTTCTGTTCTTCTCACACCTCACAGGTGAAGCTAAACTGTGTCTCCAAGATCCAGCATTTACTGTTTAACATTACTTACAGCAATTTTGCTGAAGTAATAAATTCATCTAACTACAATGTTTTCCCTGTCCCAAATTGCTAATCTGGGTCACAAAGACCTTTTCAAACTGTACCCACACCAGTTTGTGTATTCCTGATGCCCTCCCTTCCTCACAAACTTCATAAACAAAATCAGAGGACACACTGAAGAGAGACAAGCAATGCTAGGAATGAAAGGAAGTCATCACTCATTACTCCTCCTCCATTCTGCCTGGCATTGCATGTGGCAAAAAACCAAACCCTTACAGATAAAAGAAATCACTCTGCAACCAGAAGCACACTCCTGAATCAGGAATCTCCAAACACAACTGAAAATGCTGAACAAATCTTTTCATGCAGTTTAACAGAAAGGTATTCAACAGCCTTAAGGCCACAAATGGATCTCAAAGGGAACACCCAGTCCTGCAGCCAGTGGGCAGTGTGACTTACCTTTGTCCCAGACCATGAAATAGCACCAGACTCACTATCTGTTAAATAAGTAACTCTGTAAGGGAGCTTCCTGAACATTCACAGCAGGGAAAAGACAACTTGGAGCTGAAGAAAAACTTCTGTTAGCCACATTTGGAGTCAAACTTTCTGAAGAAAAGAGATGCTCTAGCAGCACTACTCCATTTAAGAGTGCCAAGGTGCCTCTGCAGGGGATACAGCCTGAGACAGCAGGACTTTTGCGTGGAGTTGGGCTCCACTTCCTAGGAAGTTACCAGAAACTGCAAACAGCTCTTGACTTCTGTGCCACTAGTGTGTTTCTAAATTACCACAATTCAAGAGATGCAGATTGTGAGGTAGATTCCAAAAGGCATTCTACATAAAGAAAACGTCTTTTCGAGGCTTGTTGTAATAGAATAAAGAAAAAAACCTGCATTATTTCAAGAAGGAAGACGTGTCCTATCTCTGCAGGAAGAAACCCTGTAATCAGAGCTAGAACCCAGCCTCACACATCAGATCTCTACCTGAAGGTACTGTAGGATAACTGAGGTTGGACAGCACGTCTGGAGCAGAGCCACCATGGATCAGGTTGCTCTGGTCTGTGTACTGTTGAGTACTGAGCATCTCCAAGGATGGAGATTCCACAGCCTGGTCCAGTGCTTCATCCCTGCTGGGGTGGAAACTTCCAATATTTAATTGGAATTTTTCTCATTGCACCCTGTGCCCATTAACTCTTGTTCTGCCAGTGGCACAGCAGCTCACCACACGTGAGCTGAACCTTAGCAGCAGAGAACTGAGAGACCCAGAAGTGGAAGAGAAAGGGATGAGGGGTTTTGTTTTCCTCAAGAATTGCTTTTCCTACTCCTTAATGATTCTTCTAACCAAATTAACTATCTTCTAACACAGAGCAAGAGACTCTTCTCCCTTTTATTAGACAGCTGTGCCCCCCTGAAGTTGATTGAATGTTTATGGAACAACTGAGGTCAGGAATTCCAGCCTACAAGAACAAGGGTCAGAACCAGTTCCAAAGCTGAAGTGTTGGACCAAAGCAAAGCAGAATGTGAGTGACACTGGGGCTCAGCAAGGATCAGTGTCCCACATGCAAGCTGTGCATCCTCAGATAATTGAGTTTTCCCACAGCCCTCCTCAGCACTAGCCCATTGGGTGCTGGCCAAAGCACACATGGGCTGGCTGCAAGCCCAGCAACAAGACAAGCACACTGGCTCTGCGTGCTAGGGGGGAAGCTGACAACTAGAGTACAGACTCTGGCCATCCCTCCAACTCTGGCAACAGAGGCACCAGGAGCCCTAGAAGAGCCCCGAGATTCCAAAATCAACTCCTCCAATTGACAGTGGAGATAAAGGCAAACAGAAGAAAAAGAGAGGAAAAAGAGAGGGAGAAAGGAGATTTCACTGAATGACCAAAGAGATTAATGCTCTCAAGGCAGAAGCTCATCTCCTCCACTGTCACTCCTGAGGGACCAGGGCAAGGCAAAGCTGCTGCCAAGGGCCTGGAAACACCATTCTCCAGAAGCTCCAAGCCAATAAGGTGACAGGAAACTCAAGAGCAGCTGCACGATGGCAAATGGCAGTGCCACAGGAAAGCAGTGCACTGTGTCTCAGGCTGCTGGGATCGGGCACAGAAAGACCTTTTGTCCAGCTTTTCCCAGGCCCAATGTCTTTTCAGGCTATTTCCACTCCCTTTTGGCTCCCTTGTATCTTTTGTCATCTTGTGCCAGGTAGGGGAAAGACAAATCAAGGGGAGGAAACCAAGCACAGCAGGTGCAGTGAGGTGTCTGCTGTGCCATGCTCCAGTTTTTCCGCTTCCTGAGGGTGTGCTGATGCTTAAGTACAGGCCACAGACTGTCAGCAGTTGCCTCCTGCTTCCTGAATGATAGAATCAGAGCAATGACAGTTCAAGGCTGGGACTGGATACAATGGGAGGAGGGAGATGTAGGACAATATTAACCAGCTGCTTTGACTAAAATTTGTTGGCTCTTAACCCAGAGAGGAACCAGATCCAATGAATAAGATGTGCTTTTTCTACAGCTGCTCTTCTGACTAGTGTGAAGATTAGCCTTCTCTGACTGAATTCTGACCTATGGTTAATTCATTCTCATTACAATTGCAATTTTAACTGCAATTGCTATTGTACATGAACTTCCAGTTCACCAAAGCTGCACTACTCAATTAGACTTCCAATTACCACCCAACCTGGACTCTGCAGTCAAATTAATTGCTGGAATAAGCAGTGTTAAATGCAGAGGGAAAAATAAGTAAGGCTTTCAAACCCAAAGATTGCTATTCCTTGCAGTGTGCCAGGAAATTCAATCCTGACTGTGGCTGTAAAGTTTGCAGTTGTGTTGCAGAATGTTCAGAAGTGCACTAACAACCTCAAAACACTATGTTCATAGAAACAGATGGAATTAGTGCTGACATTAAGATATGCTCTATCACTGCCAGGAATGGCTACAGCAATGAGTAACACTAGTTCTGCTATAACTGGAAAAATATCCTCACAAATCCACCCACTCTTCTGATTGTCTAAAAACAAAAGAGACCAGGGGGATCTCACTTTCTGTCAGGGTCTGTCTAACATGCAGCTTTCTCCACAGCAAGCACGCATCTTTAGTAAATTTCCAATTCAAACTAAATCAAAATCAGTTGCAGATTGCTTCCATTTCATTTACATGTTAAAAGAAAGACAATTGCAAATGACCTCTACCCAAAATAAAATCATAACCAAAACAGTGCTCAGTACTATGATTAGGGAGTGCCTGAGGGCTTCCCAGACTGGTTAGGATCTGCTTGGGGATCTTGGGATGCAGACCAGAAGGGATCCACTGAGGATGCCTAAAAGGAATTTACAAGTACCTAAAGTACCTAAAGGGAACTTCCAAGCAGGCTGCAGAGGGCCTGTTTGCAAAGGCCTGCAGTGAAAGGACAAGGGGCAATGGTTTTAAATTGGAGAAGAGTAGATTTAGACTGGACATTAGGAAGAAGTTCCTCCCCACGAGGGTGGTGGAACACTGGCCCAGGTTGCCCAGGGAGGTGGTTGAGTTCCCATCCCTGGAGGCATTGCAGGTGAGGCTTGCCAGGGCTCTGGGCAAGCTGCTCTAGTTGGGGATGTCCCTGCCCACTGCAGGGGGGTTGGACTAGATGAGCTCCAGAGCTCCCTTCCAACCCAAACCATTCTAGGATTCTATGATAAAATAAAGGAGGAAAATTGCATCTAGTGACTACAGAACTATTACACAGCAACAAAAGCCTGTCAAGTTTGAAGCAAACATGAATGTGCAGATGAAAAGCTCTCTAAGCTCTAAGGGAACATGCTGAATGGCAATAGAGCACTGTGTGGCTGATAGTCCATCCTGGCCAACCACTTAAAGCCACCTGACAGACTTGCCACTCAAACCAGTACTGCTTTGACTTTGCTCCTTCTGTTTCCTTCACTATGGCAAAGAGCTGAAGATGAAGCATCTCACCTAAGAGTGCCGTGAGCAGCAGCAGCAATGTGCTGGTATGTTCTCCAAAGCAGGAGGCTGCACTGGTGATGTCCTCACTGCAGTTCCAGAGGGTTTTGCATATCAAACAAGCTAGCTGCCAGTCTGCTGGCCCAAAGTCTTGTAAACAGTCAACTAACCTGTCAGAATCAAACAAAAACAGGGGTTTGCTCCATGCAGGTTTTTCCTAAACCCTTCAAAACCTGGCAGTCTAGAAATATATGGAGAGTCCATGAAAGCTTGCAGAAAAGTTCTACATCAATTAATTTAAGATGCTACTTTCTTCTTCCCCCTTTCCATTGAGTCTAGTTCTGTAAGGATGGGAACTTGTCTTTTGTCTACCCAGTGTGCACGTGCCTGCTGCCTGCATCTGCCCATCCCCTGGGACTTTTAACACAACTGACCAATTTCAATCACAGACATCACAAATGTAACCTTCTCAAAGACACTAAAACTCCATATCACATTTCATGACAATCTATGCCTGTTCCAAATCTGTGGCTACCACTAGAGCAGAGAGTGCAATGCAAACCAAACCTTAGCAGGCACGAAGAATCCATCTAGAGAAAATAGCACCAAGGTAGGAAAAACTTCAGTCAGAATATCTAGTTTATCACAAATCAGAGGATCTGACCAGAAGAGAAATCCAAAGGATTTGCTGCCTTCCAGGACTCCCTGAGTTCTCTTTCCCATTCAGTGAGGTCTAACTGTTCTGCAGAGCTCTCCTCCTGTGGCATTTCCTTAGCCTGCATTCCCAAGGGACTCCCTTCAGAAATGTCAGCTTTTTATTACAGACCATTAGCTTCTTGATATTTCTCCCACTCTCACCTCCTTGCAGCTATCAAATGCAGGCCAGATCATAAGCAGGACTCTGAAATTAAGCTGTAACTTCTCAGTCTGCACCATCAGCAAACAGCAGTGGTCACAAGGCCTGGGGCAGCAGAAGTAAACAGTTTGTTGTTCACCTGCTGTCCCTGGTGACCTCTTCTCTACTTCACTGCAAGATCTATAACCTGGTGATTAGCAAAGTGAACATGGGATAGAGCTAAAAATAGCAGTCATTTCAGGTATGGCTCAAAATAGAAGTAATTGAAAAGCAACCAAAAAAAGGAGTTTGCTTTTGGTCTCCTTTCTGAAGGCAGTCATGGTGGGAGACTGGAAGGCATCTAATGAAAAGCCAGAAGAACTTGTCCTGATTTCTTGAAGTTTAACACTCTGATGAGACTAATTCCATGTTTTATTAGGGCCACTGTAGATTGGCACAATAAGCTCCTTTCCAAAAATGCACAGAGCTGCTGTGGCACAGCCAGGATGCTCACCTTAACACTCCCTTCCAAATCCTCTAGATTTATTCCATACTGTTACTGGTTTTCCTTCTTTCTTCACACATCTACAGACATCATATTGAAAATTCTATATTCTATATGATTCTGTATTCTACAGAACATTCAATATTCTATAGAACAGGAAAGTCTCACATGTATTATTCAACTTGCCAGTAACTTCATTTTTATTCCTCTTTTTCAGCTTGATATTTTGTGAGGTAACTAGCAGAAGGATGGAAGGAGGAGCAGACTATGCATTGTTTACATTGTATGAAGAAGTAATTATATGATGTATGAACAGGAAAGCATTTCAGAGTTTGTTGTTTCCTAAATGTGGCTTGTATCAACTGCTTTACAAGCACAGGAACAGGACCTTTCATGTTGCTCCAGTTGAGATGGAGCTGCTATTATCTGAACATCAAAGCCACAAGTGTTGCATCCACAGTGGTTTTTCAAGACCTAACAGCACTTCCAATCTAAGAGCCTTAACCCAGGAGTCACAGAGAGAGGAGACTCAGCAGCTATTCCCTGTAGTTCTTCCTACAGTACAGGGAGCATGTGGGATATCATTGTTCCTGAAGTAATCCTCACACTTAAAAGAGATCCACAGTAGCAGTGCCTATTATCTGGAGCCCACAGAGGATCCAGTTCAAGCATAAGCAGCTACTGCAAAGCCATGCCAGAGCTGCTTTGTTGTATGTACTTAGATGTACAGATCAGGAGGACCTTTGGGGGATTATTCTACAGTTTGGGGCTCTGCAGCAGGCTAAACCACTCCAATGCTTTTGCAAACACCATATGAAAGGCTCCTTGAAGAACATTAGATGCTGAGTATCTATTAAGTATGTATCCTTGTTACAAGTTATTTGTCCCAGTAAAGGAGAATCTAATTGAAACTCTTTGGCCAAGCTACTCAAAATTGCCTTTTTTGTAAGCATAATTGACAACTTACTTCCCAATTCCTCCTTCTTCCATCAGAAGAGCTCGTTTGTTCTTATCTACTGTGAGATTGAGCAGAACTCCACAGGCAGAAAAACAGACATCTTGGTTCTTGGAATCAAGTAAAGCAATCATGAACTTGTATACTGGATTGTAAAGAAGGAAACAACATGAGTGGGAAGATGGATTTACCATACTTATTAAACACATATACTTAGAAAGCAGTCAAAGTCAGGATACCCTACCCAGAAATTGAACCTGGTAGCATATTACTGGGAGATTTGTAGAGCAGGTGCATGACCCAGAGACACAGCCACTGCTACATCTTAACACCACTTTTCTTCAAAACAAAGCTAGTTACGAAAAACACAACAATGTGATGTGACAATCCAGTCAGAAGAGGTTAAGTAGACAAACTGAGTTACAGCTTGTTTCTTAACTGTCACCCTCCTTCCAAGCACATAGCTGGAACTGCTCNCTGGGGGGGGGGGGGAAGTTCTCACCCCTAGGAGAGGCAGGGTTGCCCTAGACTGCCCCAGGTCCAACTGGATCTGCTGCAGCTCCTGCAGGAGACAGGCAAGAGACTGATGCTGGACACGCAGCATCTTGCAGCACTTGCTGCTGCTGAACTCAGCAGGCAGTGCAAGGCAAGCCCACTGAGGGACTCAGCATTCCTAGTGGAGAGGCAGCCTCTCAGCTCCTCCTGAACTGGCCACACCAATGCCACAGGCTCTGCCAGATGGAAAAGTCAATCCTTTGACTGAGGCAGCTCATCAGCCACCAGCTACTGTCAGTTCTCCCTTGGAGATACCTTGTGCTCCAAAAGAGGTGACATGTTCATCCCTGAAAGAAGGGTTTGTATACTGTGCCACATCACCTCACCTCCCCAGAAATGTACAATGAAGTGTTTACTTCAACTCAGGACAACCTTCTGTGGATGGCAAGAAGTTGCTGTTTTTCCCCTAAAATAAAAGCTCTTGAGAAGATTTGTATCCTACTTCACCCAGAGGCAAATAGGAGGTCTCTGCTGAGGCAGTGAAACATCTTAAATGCCTTTTACAAAGTGCTAACAAGCTGTCAAACATGGGAATCAAAAATCTGTTACTATGAACCAAAAGCTGTTATTATGAACCTAAATGAGAATTCTGTTGAATTTTAATTTTCTATCATATCAGTAGTAGCCCATAAGAATGAAAAAACTGAAGGAGTAAAGGGAAATGTCAAAGTTATGATCTCAAACAGAGGGTTTGTATTATTTACCTCTGTGAAGGCACCATGGCAAATTTTTCTACTCCAATATTTCTTTTGTTAATGAAACTGGAACAAAATGGTGTTTATAATGACTACTATTTAATTCTAACATTTGCCTTACTTGCAAAACATCAGAGAAAAAATTGCTTCTACCCATCTTTCCTTTTTAGAACCATGGACACCTAAACCCAGAACTCCTACAAATAGAAAAGTAACTCACTCTTTTTCTGTATGATGAAGTCACAGATCTCATGATACTGGGACAGATTGCCAAAGACTCTGACAGCCTCCACCACTCCATCAGGATTGTTGCTCATTAACAGCTTTAACAGCACTATTGGTTTGCAGAGAGATGAAATAAAACCAATTACTTGTAGATCCCAAACATGTGCTTGGCTTTTGCTCAATAAACAGCAGAATGCATGCAGCAATAAATGTAATAAATGGGAAGAGTTTGCTGGCTGGCTGGAGTGAAGGGGGTGAGCTGATGAACAGCTCAATTGTGCAGCTTTGAGGATGACACAGAGCTCCAAGCTGGGACTAAAGGCAGAGGACACATGAGGAGTTATGGAGGCAGCCTAAGCCCAGCTGTAATACTCTAAGGTTTTGAGGGGGCTCAGGTGAAAATCCAGGAAGACTTAGAAGAAAAAATTGTTGTATGTATGAGAGCATTGATTTAGATCTTCAACAGATGGTCTTATGGTGGGATGTCTCCTAAAACATTATTTTCTGGCATTAGCTCTGTTTTCTCTCAGTGCTGCTACAACAAGCAAACACATTTTCTCTGAACAGCTACTTAATATTGCCCCTGATCTGAAGCTTTTACATGCTTGTTGCTTCCCTGCTTAGCAGTTTCACATCTGATTAGTGTGTAAGTTCAGCAGATAGCAGGAGACCTTCAGCATTTCCCAGCAAGGGCTACCATCATGTAGGTTTTTAGTGCATGGCTAAGGAGTAATGCTGCAGAAGTTAATTTTCAGTCTTCTGTAAGTATGAAGCAAACCACTTAAATCAGTCCAGGGCTCTGGGCAAGCTGCTCTAGTTGGGGATGTCCCTGCCCACTGCAGGGGGGTTGAACTAGATGAGCTCCAGAGGTCCCTTCCAACCCAAACCAGTCTAGGATTCTATAATTCTATGATATAAAGGGCTCAAATCAGTCAACCCTTAACACTTCTACCACAGCAAAGGGAGAGAGGAAAAAATAGAGGAAAGAGGAGGCTTCATTCCCATTACTTCCATCTTGCCTTGAACTTGTCTTAAAGACATATCTTAATCTTTTTTGTCTTTGGGATCTAGCACTTGTACCAATGAGCAAGTGTTCTCAACATGTTTCCTGCTGGTCTTCCATCAAAAGGTTTTCCCTCTCCTCAGTCCAGGCACAGAGGAGGTGATGGGACTGGTTTCACATGGCAACAATAACAACATGAGAGGGAGAGCAAATGGGACAGGCAGAGGAGTCCTTTGTGTCCACATTTATCCAGCCAGCAGTAAGAGACAGCTGCCTCCTGGGTGAGGAGAGGACTCAGCACAGAACAGCACAACTGGGACCTAGAGACAATCTGATGTCTGCCAGTCAGGGCATTGGGGTGACAGCCAGGATATTTCCTCCTACTGCTCATTCTACCTGCTGTGCAAACTCCAGGTTCTGTCTCCCCTCTCCCATGTAACTGGGTGAAGAGNGGCCAGGCTGGATGTGGCCCTGGGTGACCTGGGCTAGTGATTGGCATCCCTGCTCAGTGTGGGGAGGTTGGAACTAGATGATCTTTAGGGTCCCTTCCAACCTGCCCATTCTAGGATTCTATGTCTGTTCTATTTAGAGAGCAAGCTATGCAAGGCAGACTCCTACCTTTTGTACAACATGAGCAAATTGAGTGGCAGCCCTCAGATGCAGTTCCTACACATCACTAAAGTATGACTATTGTCCATACTGTCAGAGGAGACAGAATCACACAACTCCTAGGCTGCCAATGGATTTATAAGCCACAAACACAGAGAAATCAGATTTTGCAAGTTAGAAGATACTAAGAAGAAAAAACCCAGCTTTCTTTCCATACTCCAATTAGAAGGAAAAAGTAACATGATTGTTTTGATTCAGGCATATGGATTTTGAACAAGCCTAGCCAAAAAAGCTGCTAAACACAAAACAATATAGCAAATTCCTTTGGGGAAGAAAAGAAGGGCTTTTGTCAACAACCTATCTATTGTCACACAACTCACAGAATTATGTTCCAAAAGAATAAGAAATCATTATGGGAAGAATTTAGCCCTATGAACTTTACATTCCTGCAACATGACACCACAAACCCCTGTCAGTGTCTTTATTTTCTGTAGTGACAAAATGCAGCATGAATAACTTCCATTTTCAAAAAGATATACAAAAAGTAGTAGTTTAAAAGTCCTTACTTTCAGCAATGTGTAGCCTCCTGCCTCGAAAAGCAGAATTCTTCACTTTGTAGTAGGATAAATTGTTGATTGTTGTTGCAGCACTGATGACCAACTCCTCACAGTCATCAACTGACTTGTATTCTGATAGGAAAAAACAAACAAAACCCCCAAACATATGCATATGTAGATACACAAACACAAGTCTAACCTAGCATTGCATTCTCAGAGGCAAACTGGATCCCAATTACATGGCCACTGCTACAGAACTCCTCTGGTTTTCAGTACCATGGCACAAGCTAACAGGAACAGCTGATCCAAACTTGGCAATATTAAGTCACTCTTCCCAGCTCTTCATCTACAGAAATCATTGTGACTAAGGCAACATGGTTTAAAGTCTAGTTAAGGCATTTTACAGATCCCCTTTGAAGGTGGGGAATGCACAGGCAGCAGCAGGCCTGTGTGATAGGGCACACTGCAGGATCATTATACTGAAATGACCCAAAAGTGCTTACACAATTATTAGGAAAGTTCCAACCCAGGAAGCTTCTGCAAGGCTTAAGACAGAAGGGATGAATCATAGAATCATATCATAGAATCCTAGAATGGTTAGGGTTGGAAGGGACCTCTGGAGCTCATCTAGTCCAACCCCCCTGCAGTGGCCAGGGACATCCCCAACTAGAGCAGCTTGCCCAGAGCCCTGGCAAGCCTCACCTGCAATGCCTCCAGGGATGGGAACTCAACCACTTCCCTGCCCAACCTGTGCCAGTGTTCCACCACCCTCATGGGGAGGAGCTTCTTTCTAATGTCCAGTTTAAATCTACTCTTCTCCAATTTAAAACCATTGCCCCTTGTCCTTTCACTGCAGGCCTTTGCAAACAGGCCCTCTGCAGCCTTCTTGGAAGTTCCCTTTAGGTACTGGAAGGTCACTAGTAGGTCCCCCGGAAGCCTTCTCTTCTCCAGGCTGAACAATCCCAGCTCCCTCAGCCTGTCCTCAGAGCAGAGGTGTTCCAGCCCCTGAGCATTCTCGTGGCCTCCTCTGCACCTGCTCCATCAGCTCCATGTCCTTTCTGTGTTGAGGGCTCCAGAACTGGACCCAGTATTGCAGAGGAGGTGTGAGCAGAGCAGAGTGCAGTGGCAGAATCACCTCTCTGGCTCTGCTGGCCACGCTTCTCTTGCTGCAGCCCAGGATGCCATTGTGCTTCTGGGCTGCCAGCGTGCACTGTTTGCTCATGGCCAGCTTCTCAGCCACCAGCACCCCAAGTCCTTTTCTGCAGGGCTGCTCTCTATCATCTCATCCCCAGTCTGGATTCATAGCAGGGATTGTTCTGACCCAGGTGCAGGACCCTGCACTTGGGCTTGCTGAAGCTCATGAGGTTTACCTGGGCTCACCTCTCCAGGTCCTTCTGGATGAAGCTGTGAGCCTGCCTTCTCTAAGCCCCATGGCCTGTGGGCAAGTCTGCTAAACTAGTATCCAAGCAGCTTGACTATCTTCACATAATTGTTAATCTTCTCATCACGTATTAAAATACACTGTGTTCTTTGAGATGTATCTTGTCACTGCTGAACTCTGTTATGAGAACAGACTGCCCTGTCCTAGCCTGTAATTAGATTTACAAATGGATCAGTAAATAAAATGTTTGCCTATCCTTAATGATCATATCTGCAAATGTGATCCCTGAGTTACACACTTATAACCAAAATTCTGACCAAATTTTCCTGTGTTAATTTATTTTCTACTTGCAGCTAAATGCTATTTCTTATTAAGCATAAAACCTTTCTGTGTCAATTAAGAGTAAAGTGCTGTAGATGTCATCCAATGTTAGAACAAGAGGGAATGGGAGCAAGTTGGACCACAGGAGGTTTAGTATTAACACGAGGAGAAACTTCTTCCCAGTGCAGGTGCCAGAGCACTGGCCCAGGCTGCCCAGGAGCCTGTGGAGTCTCCTTGTCTGGAGCCATTGCAGAGCTGCCTGGACACATTGCTGTGTGAGCTGGTCTAGGTGATCCTGCTCTGGCAGGGGGGTTGCACTAGATGATCTTTCTAGGTCCCTTCCAACCCCTAATCTATACTGTGATACTTCTACAACATCTTGCCCCAGACACTGAAAAGTCAGTCCCACAGCAGCAATGCTTCCACTGCCTCACACAGGCTTTCTGCATAAAACAGTTCATGAACAGCAGCAAAACGTTATTTTAACAATGGATCTGATTTAGTTATGGCTGAAGCTAGCTAAGGTAGTCAAGGAAAAACATCCTAAACTCTCCTTACAGACCGAAAAGGACAACAAATGCAATCTAGATTTTATTACCTAGTACTGTTAGAAGTAATTCTACAACAGGCTGGGCAGCTGCCAGAGCTGCTCCTACGCTGGGATGAATGGAGAGGTTGGCAAGCACTCTTATCAGTTTGATCAGAACATCTTCCACTTCTGAAGGATGCTTAGGGTGGCTACTTCCTTCCTCTTCTCTTTCATGACACCATTTCTGTGCATTCAAATCGAGTTCCAGGTAGGTTTGAAACAAGGATATCAAGGTGTTAACACTTCCTTTTTCCTTAACAAATTGCTCCCGGGCCTGGTTATTCTTTGCTGTTAAATTACCAAGAATGAAGAGGATGTGAATAACCAAATCCTGCAATAGAAGAAACAAACCAAATCACACAGAGAGCATCAGAAGCCACCAGCTGCTGAAAGAGAAGGTAATACTTCATTTGCTTCATAAATCAGTTAACAGCAGGTCAAGTTGCAAAATTCAGCAACAAGAAATAACTTTTTATGCTACTGTTTGTCACAACCTGGTTTACAGAAGAAACCAGAAACATCTGACAGAATTAGTATAGCACTGGGGTAATTCTAATGGGATATATTTAGTATAGGTCATCTATTTTTACCAATCCCACCATAATCTTAAAAGATCTTAAACCAGCACTTTATATAACTAGAATAATCATATGGGCCAAAGCTTACTAAGCTTTCAAGTAAGCAAGTGTTTGTTGCCATGGCCAAAGAGCATCTCCTCCCCTTCTACTCTAGGCTGTTACCCACTGGAGAGGTTAAGCTAACAGGGGAAGCCTTGATTTTTTTCCTGTTAAACTTATTTCCTTGTTCAGTCCAATTTCTTATAGAATAAGCTGAATTACTTGCTCCAGATTTTTACCAGAAATGTAATCTAAATTGACCAGTTTGTTATTCCCCAGTTCCTCCTCTTTTTCCCTTTAAAGACAGGTGCCCTAGAGCTTTGTACATCCTACATAACTTTTCAAGAATCCCAGAGACATTAGCCCTTTTCTGTCCATTTGTAAGCACAAAAGGGTAAATTTCATCAGGTCTAGCTCCAATATTCTCCAGCTAGCTTACTTTCTCATGATGGAAGAACTCAGACTAGAGTTGAGATGAATCATTTGATCATACTTAACCCTTTCAGTAAAAGAAGCAAGGAAAGGCATTCCACACTTTGCTACTCACAGTGGTGTCTGTAAATAATTCTCATCTTCTGAACACTGCAGCAATTATTTCCTTATTATCTTCTCACTGTTAATGTACTATAGAAAGTTGTATTGGGTTTTTTTAATGTCCCTTTCTAGTTGCATCTCACTTTGTGCCTTTTTCCCCCGATTTTAATTTCATGTGTTCTTGCTACCCTTTAACTCTTATCATGGCTAAATGAGACCTACTTTCTATTTTATATGATATCTTGTGATCTTATGATTTAGCCAAGTTGCTCTCTTAAAACCACTTCCTATCCTTCAGTGGGATATAAAAATTCAATTTCTTGTTGCTTCATTTTGGACATACTGAGATACAGCTATTTTTTGGCAAGATTAGTGGATCTTAATTGGATAGCATTCAACAACATCCTCATCTTTTTCTTATTCATCTGTATGGAAGAAGAAAAACCCTAAACTTCTGAAAGTCTGAACTAACCCAAGTTTAAATTAATCAAAGGCTTTCTCTGTCACTTGCATCAAATCCTACTAGTTTCCTAGAAGAAAACTCCATAGTAAGGTAAAGACCTTCCTAGTACAGCTAAAGTAACAGCATTTCTTCACAGCCATCTACCCTCAGCTGCTGAACTGCTGTACACTAACCAAACATTGTGCTAAACCATTTACATAGAGGTTTTCTTCCAATATAATAGTTACATTTACAGATATTCTAATCCTCCACAGTGTTAACAATGTAGTTAACCAGGCACAGTCCAACTTGCTAAAGTATACATACTAATACTAAAGGAAAAAAGCTCTGTAAGCAGTGAATCCTTTCATGCAAGCCTTCATCAACAGGTCTTAAGCCTCTGCCACAAGCCATTGGCATCCTCTTAGGGTCAAGAAGATGACTGCTATCCCCAACTATGAGAAGCAGGCACTCTCCTAAGTGAGGAACAGGTTCTCACATCCAGGTATTTAATACAATTGCTCTGTAGGACTCACTTCCACTGGTTGTTTTTTTTTTAACTAGGCATCATATTTTTGCAAGCATCTAAATGTCATCAGGACAAAGTTTTATGAGGATTCTTACTGACTAACCACTAAAAACTTTCACCTTTGCTGGCACAACCCCCAATTCACAAAGGCTGTAAGAATTGGTAACAAACAACTAACTGATGAATCAGAAGAGAGATCTTGACAAAAAAAAAGAAGAAGGCAGTCAAGTTTGACTCGTTTCTATTGACTTTCTAATTTTGGCCAAACCAGTATCAGCCCAGCAACAGCTCTAGCCAATCAGCAAAGAGACAAACAGGTAACTACAGCAATCAACTGATATTTTGAGCAGGGTGATCTCAACTGTGCTTTCCACCTACAGGCTAGCCAAACTAACTTATAAACTACTTCTTTTAGCTAAGTGCATCCGGTTTTTGGAGCAGATTACTGAAGAGCCATTACCTCCCAGAGAAAAGAGAGCTGGCAGAGTCCAAGAGAAAAGCTGCTACAACAGCTCCTGAACAGGAGACTATTAAAGAGTTGCTATTATTTTTGGCTATATATTATTTTTAAATGCTGATGGGGTAAACAGTGCAAGAGTAACACACAGCAGCTCAGAAGTGATTTGCCACTTTACTCTGCTCTGCTGACACCTCATCTGGAATACTGGGTCCAGTTCTGGAGCCCTCAACACAGAAAGGACATGGAGCTGATGGAGCAGGTGCAGAGGAGGCCACGAGAATGCTCAGGGGCTGGAACACCTCTGCTCTGAGGACAGGCTGAGGGAGCTGCGATTGTTCAGCCTGGAGAAGAGAAGGCTTCAGGGGGACCTACTAGTGACCTTCCAGTACCTAAAGGGAACTTCCAAGAAGGCTGCAGAGGGCCTGTTTGCAAAGGCCTGCAGGGAAAGGACAAGGGGCAATGGTTTTAAATTGGAGAGGAGTAGATTTAAACTGGACATTAGAAAGAAGTTCCTCCCCACAAGGGTGGTGGAACACTGGCCCAGGTTGCCCAGGGAGGTGGTTGAGTTCCCATCCCTGGAGGCATTGCAGGTGAGGCTTGCCAGGGCTCTGGGCAAGCTGCTCTAGTTGGGGATGTCCCTGGCCACTGCAGGGGGGTTGGACTAGATGAGCTCCAGAGGTCCCTTCCAACCCAAACCATTCTAGGAGTCTGTGATTCTATAAGTGCTGTGTACAGAAATACAGACAAAGTTGAATGGCATTTTGACACTGCTTGCAAGACTAAAGCTGTCCCAGGCCCATGGGCCCTTCTGTACACAGTGGAAAAAAGTCAGCAGAAGAAATGAGATTATTATGAATCTCCAGATGTTTGGAGTCTTAACTGCACATGGAATTTCAGACATTCTTGCACACTTACAGAAAAGTTACATTTATCAGATTAAGTTCTATAATATGGATGTTTTAACATCTATGGCACTAAAGCCAAGTTAAAGACAGGAATTACATTCAGTTATTTAATGTTTTTGTAACAAAGCATTCATGTGAGACATGCTGTCCAGGGAATGTACCCAAATCTGATTGGAAGATTATATATGAGACCATACAGCTTCACTTAGACAAACAAATGTGAAGAAACATACAAAAAACCAACTTGAGAAGGAGAACTGATTTTGTTCTTGCCTTCCAATCTGTGAAGAAAGTGTGATAGTTTTGTCTGTAAAGTGGCAATGGCACATACACTCCACATGCATTTACCTCTTGTATATGTGCCAGTTGTCAGAAATATATTTGATCACTGATAGGAAGATTTCTTTGCATAGCTACTTCTAAAAATCTATTGCTTGCACTGCCCCAGTAGCAAAGGTACCCAGTGTACTTGCTGAGTCACAGAACCTGCCAGCACTTTATCTTGGCAATTAAATTGTACCTGCCTTTCAGTGTCAAACATGATGAACAAAGGTACAAATAGTACAGGTTTAGTTATCAGTAGGAAAGAAAAGTCAAGTAGGTCACTAATTTCTAACTAAAACTAGATAAGTAAGGGAGGGGAGTTCATTCTAGAGTCTGTACACACTGGCCAAGTACCTGTTGTTAATCTAGTTGGTGTCTGGACCCTCAGAAGGGGAGGGGTGGTATGAAACAAAAATTCAGATCCCAGCAGCTGTTATTGAACCTCCAGCTGAAAATTAAATGTGCTTTCCATGTTACTTGAACTTCAGCAGAGGTAGTCAAAATTCTAGCACCTGCCCAGCAGTGTGAACTGCTTCTCACACAAATCTAATTTACACTTCAATTCCAAATTCCAAATGTCTGCTTTTTTATCTGCCTTGGAAAGACAATTTGAGTTTTCTTTGCAGGGTCTGACAGTCTACCTATAGACAAAATAACAGTAGTTATGCCATCCTAGAGCTAATCTCTTCCAAACACAGCAAGAATTCATCTCTAAGTGACACTCTGGCTGTGAAAATTCCCAGTCAAACCCAGAAATAACAACTGACCCCAAATGCAACTCCATTTGAAGATGACAAAAGGAAGGGGGAGTGTGGGGGTGAATGGGTAGAATACCCTGGAAGTATCAAAAGCAGGTGAAGCTTTGCCACACTGATAGCAGTACTCTGTCACTAAAGAGGGAACATCCTTCCCCTGAAAATATGAATGCATTTGAGAAGAATGTAGTTATACTTCTCTGTCTCACATGCCACATGACTCAATTTCTACACCCAAAAATCTGATCTGTTTAGGTCAACTTTTCAGAACAGGGTTCACTTGTACTTACTGACTTTTAGCAATGAACAACTTGTGTCCTTAGGTTTGTTCATAGAACAGAACAGTTCCAGCTGGAAGAGACTTTGGAGATCATCAAGTCCAGCCTTTGTTTGTCCTAGCTCTAGCAACTTGCTAAATGTAGCTTTTTTTATTTGTCCAAAGCACTATTATATTGTTGGGCTAGAGGGAAAGAATACAACTGAAAATGTGTATTTGTAAATAAAATAAACATGTAGGACAAAAGAACCACTTTATCTATGTAAGTTCTTCCTAGGGTTACCCTGACAAGTAATTCAGCAGAACTGGTGGCATAAACAGCACCCATTCTCCTTCCCACTGACAGTTTGGTTTCTCTCCCATATTGTTTCCTCAGTATTTGCAAAGAAGGAACTATTTGTGTGCCTGTTCAAGAAGCTAGACTGGAAAGCAATAAAGGTGATAACCCAGCAAAGGATTGGGCTTGGGTTTTTTTCAGTTTTATGGTTATTGGAAGCTGAGTCAGTTGTGTGATATGATGTATTATACTGTCACACAGACAGCTGTCCTTAGCCTAAAGGAAGGATGGCACAGAGGGGAAAAGGAAGTGAAACACAAGGAACACTCCTATCAGCATTGATGACCACTTCTTTAGAGGCAAGCTATGGGCACAAAAATACACCCCCACCTCCAGAAAAGATAATAATAATAATAATAAAGCTTTGGTGTCTCAGAGACTCTGATGCCACTGAGCAGAGTACCAATAATCCTCTCAAGGCATCTAAGAGGCCAACATATATATCTGAACTAAAGAGAGCTGCAGCATTCCTCAATACAGAAAGGATATGGAGCTGATGGAGCAGGTCCAGAGGAGGCCACAAGAANGTGGGGTATTACATGACTTATGTTATAGGACAGACTGAAATAGATAGTGGGCTCCTGGGAGCTCATCATGGAATTCTCCACAAGCTAGACATGAAGGCCAGTCACTGCATGAAGATAAGCCTTTGCCCAACAAATAAATCCAGGAACAAAATGAAGAAATTCCCTGCATTTACAGGCCCCATCTGTGACCACCTTCCCCATGGCTGCAATCACAGGAGCAAAAAAGACATTCAACAGACCTGAAAAAAGCCTTTTTCTTGGAGGGAAAGAAGAAAAAGTCCCACAAGCAGAGGCCTGCTTGCTCAAATAAGACTATAAACTGATTTGGGACTCACTAGCTAGTAGATATATTTGGGAAGAAGCATAGTGACCTACATAAACATGGAGATCTCCTCAGAGATGATGACAAGGCAACATGAGTCTAGTCTCCATGTAATAAGTTGTTCCTGACAAACTGATTGTTAAGCAGGTAAAGCAGTATGCAAATTCTAAGTGTAAGTTAATGCAGTTCTACTAACTGATGCAAGAGATGCAAAAATAACAAATCTTTTCAAACATATTGGGAGCAGGAAGCAAGAGATGCAAAAATAAGTCCTTTCAAACATATCGAGAGCAGGAAGTTTGCCAGAATCTGCAGAAGTAATTGATGATCAGGGTGAAACAGGAGCATTCAGAGAAAATGTCATTGCAAAGAAGCTAAATGAGTTCTTTGCATTGATTCTTGCCCACTCTAGAAGCAACTGGAGAGATCTTAATGCTACAGCCTTCTCCAGCAAAGATTCAGAGGACCTCTCCAAAACTGAAGGCATCACAAACAATTTTAAGGGCAAACTGACAAAACAAACAGTAACAGATACCAGGATTGGATAACCACCCAACAGTTGTAAAAGAATTAATTACACACATAGCTTAATTACTAACAGTGATGTACAACCTCTCAAAACCAAGTGAGATTCAAGTTGGGTGTCTGTACCAGATAAATTAGAAGAGATCATGAAAGGGAACAATAAAACAGTTGGATAAACACAACCAGCTTTAATTCTCCTAACTTCTGACTTACACTGGGCTCTCTAAAAGGATCAACAGACATGCACAAAGAAGATCCACCTGATGCCACCCATCTGGCTTTCCAGGACACTTTTGACAAAGGCACTCACTAAAATCCTAGTGAAACCAGGCAGTCATGCTGTAAGGGAGCATGTTGTGGTACACATCAGTGACTAGAGGATGGCAAACAGAGTCAGTCAGCAGTTCCTGCCATGGTGGAAGATGACCAGTTCACACCACTCTGTACTGGAACCTGGCATGTTCAACTTACCCACAGACAACATGGAAAAGTGATGCCTCTAAGATACTCAAAGTATCACAGAATCACAGAATATTCATGGCTGGAAATGACCTCTCAGATCACTGAGTCCAACCAAAACAAACAAACAAACAACAAACAAACAACAAACCCCCCAAAACACAAACAAAACAAACAAAACAAACCACCCAAGCCCTGCCCTCACTAGAGCATGTCCTGGAGCACCACACCTACATGTTTCTTAAACACCTCCAGGGATGAAGACTCAAGCACCTCCCTGGGAAGGCTGTTCCAGTGTCTCACCACTCTTTCTCTAAAGAATTTCTTCCTAATATCCAATCTAACCCCACCCTGTCTCAACTTCAGACCATTCCCTCTGCTTCTGTCATTAGCTCCTAAGGAGAAGAGGCCAACCCCCACCTCTCTACAAGCTCCTTTCAGGTAGTTGTAGACGGCAATGAGGTTCCCCCTCAGCCTCTTCCNGAGGCACACCACTGGTGCCTGGCAGCCAGCTAGATGTCACTCCATTAATCACAACTCTCTGGGAACAGCCATTCAGCCAGTTTTTAACCCAATGAAGAGTGCATTTGTCTATACCATGATCAGTCAGTTTCTCCAGGAGAATGCTGTGGGACACTGTGTCAAAGGCCTTACCAAAGTCCAAGTAGACACCATCCACAGCCTTCCCCCCATCCAAAAGACAAAGTAGCAAGGATGAAGGCTGACTGAAGAGCTGAAAGAGGCTCTGTAGTCAGCTGGTAATAAAAGAGCAAATGAAATGTAAATGCAGATAAACACACAATGACGTGTGTGGAAAAACACAGGACAGACAGAGCTCCATGTGCAGAATGACAGCCTTTGAACCACCCAGAACCATCTGGAAAGCAATCCTGGGTTAGGGACAGATGCCTCATGGGGGTTTAATGTTCACAGGAGGTCAAGAAAACAAATGAAGTGTTGGGAATTACTGGGAAACAAACTTACACAGGCAAGCAAATGTATGATATGGCCACATCTTAACTCACACGCTTTCCTCCTCTTTGCTTTTTCCCACAGCAGACAATTTTACTCACACTGCTGTTGTTTTCTGTTCTACACATACCAACTCATAGCATAACTCACTAGCCTAGAAAAGCTCCCCTTAAAATTACAGATGCAGACTGAGAGGAAGATTTTACTCAATTTAAGTTCCTTATTCCCAGACCCATCATTTGTAGAGTTTTTAATACAGTACTCACAAGGAAAACTATAAATCTGGTAAAATATCATGCCCCTGAGAGTTCTCATATTGCTTAGATAGTATTTACACAGCTTTACTAAAGTGTCTTTGAAGACTATACAATGCAAGAGCAGCCTGAATCTAGAAAAACTCAGATATGCCACAGAAATGTTAATCAGCAGACATTTAGAAGAATAGAAAACAATTTACTCTTTGTTCCTCTTCCGTGTGTATTACCACAGAAAACAGTGATGCTGATAAACAGTAAAGGGAGAAATTACTTTTCTATCAAGAGAAAGAACAAATTGTTCAGCATAGCCAATCTGGTTACCTTCATTGGCTGCTTTTAACAATAGCAACACAAAAGACCTCCTTCCAACAATTCTCCAGGAATTACTAAGCCTGGGATAGATTGTACAGGATAACTACATGTCCTTAAACTAATTTAGATGCTGGGGCAGCCAAGATACTTCCTGACTTTTAAAAATAATCTTAATGTGACTTAATGTTCTATGTTTTGAAACTTGATCCTCCCTTTGAACACCAATGCTTCACATAAAAATTATCTGCAAAGGCCAGACAAGTTAATCAACTATCTGTCCTCTGTACTGCTTTGCATCTTTAATCAAAATGATTTCATTTCAATTATTGACTACTTAGAAATGCTGTCAACCACTGACAATTTGTATTTGGTAACTGCATAGAAGTAGGTCACTGAAAGCAAGCTTATATACAATAATACACAGACACAGCAGAGGATTAATATAGAAAAATCAAGAGATGAAAACACTGACCTGCTGCTTCTGGTGTTTGTTTAGTAGGGCTAAAAATAAGATGTAACATCTGGAGCAGTCTGCTAAAGCTGCACAGAAGTCATCAGAGGAGGAAAGTTTGCTACAAAGGTACAAAAAGAAAACACAAATGAGAAATGGCCATGCTTTGGTCATACCAGAAATACTCCAATAGCCTCTCATACTCCATGGAGTAAAAAACCAGCAAATATCTGTGTTGATGCTCAATTACAACCAGCCACAGCAAAACTTACAAACTTAGAAAAATGAATCTGAATAGACTGAGCATCTTCTCCACAAAGAAATGACTAACTCAGACAAAGCCATCATCATTCTGTATTACTAGAAGACAAACCAAAATTCAGATCTGTGTTCTATAATGCATAGCTGGTTTTGATTTGTTTGGTGGTTTTGGTTTTGTTGGATTTTTTTAATGACTGTAATTTCCAGGAAGCTAATGAAATTGATTTTATGGCTAATTTGTATCCTCAGACCATCCAGTTCCTTAAACTTAAGAAAAAAAAAAAATTGAAGCAGTAGCAAACTTTAAATAAGACAATTACTTTTGCTCCATATTGAATTCCAGATCAAGTAAACGTCCTTCTCAGAATCACAGTGTAGGTATCAATTACATTTAATTACAAAGCCATTACCCTACTTTTACTTAGAAGATGGCATGAAAAGAAATGCTCTCTCCCTAAAAGAAGTAAATATGCTCAAAGTGCTCTTCTCTTCTGTTAGAGAAAAGAACTAGAGCTCAGCTCATTTCTAGGAATAAAATCAAAGAGACAGATATGGACAAGGCAGCACAGGATTGGAGAAGCATTTCAGATGCTTGCCAGGTAGCACAAACAGCAAAGGACCAGATTTGCCTGGGTTTAGCAGTGGAGAGGAAGGACAGTCCGTTATGTAGATGCTCTTCAAAGAACAACCTGGTCTCAACTAGCAAGGACAGTGTGATGGATAATTTGGATGAGCTGAACAGGTAGGGAAGTCCAAAGCAGAATCCCAGAGAACATGAAGCCACAGGCAACATGACTCAGTACAGTAACAAACCAGCAATGGCAAATCCTTCATTCAGAATGGCATTCATACATTGTGCTTACAACCCAACTCCTCCTGAAATTAACTGTTAATTTCATAACTTCTTCCAAATCCTTAAATTGTTTGCAAGTCCACCCAGCATTTGCAAGTTGCTGTTTGGTAACCAGAAGATTTTTGACTGAGAAACTGTTCAGACTACAAAAAGATCTTTTTGGGTGATTCACTCATGGTGATCTCCCTCTGAAAAGAACATCTTGGGAAGCAGCCACTGAGCAGCTCATAAAACTGAGATTCTTTCAGCATTTCCATCTGCACACTCAAACTCTTATTCCTCAGATTAATCTACTCAAACACTCTGTGGCAGCTCAAAACAATGCACACTGATCATATTCTCTCTTTCCTGTGTTTTATTTTACAATATACAGCCCCCAATAGGAATTAAGCTTGTCTAATTTTTTTTTAAATGTGGCCTAGAATAGGATTAATAAATACTTAATTTATACAGGTTTAAAATACAAGAAATGGTACTTTAAAAACCTTAGTCAGAATCTGTGGGATCAAAGAATGACACAACACAATGAAACATCTTTCACAGGCAATGGTTTTAAGTTAGAGAAGAGTAGATTTAGACTGGATAATAGGAAAAAGTTCCTCCCCACAAGGGTGGTGGAACACTGGCACAGGTTGCCCAGGGAGGGGGTTGAGTTCCCATCCCTGGAGGCATTGCAGGTGAGGCTTGCCAGGGCTCTGGGCAAGCTGCTCTAGTTGGGGATGTCCCTGCCCACTGCAGGGGGGTTGGACTAGATGAGCTCCAGAGCTCCCTTCCAACCCAAACCATTCTAGGATTCTATGAATCCAAGTTCGTATGGCTGTAATTCAACAACTCCATCAGTATAAATAAAGCCACAACAAAACATTTTTCACAGAGGCAACAAATCCACGGATACAACTGAACATTATTAATATTGTATTAATCAGTATTAATAGACACAATTACACAAAATCATTAAAAACTACACAGAGCTTTCTAAAAAAAAACCAAAACCAAATTCAAGGCAGATCTTCCAACTTTAGTGTTTGCTCCTGCCCTCTGAGGTCCCTCAAAGCAGTACCAGTGATTTGGAAGAGGGCCAGAAGATACCTAACTATGCAAGAGCTGATTGATNTCCGAGGCTGCAGCACTGCCCAGCAGCTGCTGCCTGCCTGCAGGCAAGGCTGCCAAGTTGCACAGGGTAGCTGTCAGCTGCATATAGAACAGAGAAAGATTGATTAATCCCAGCCCTTTATGACACAATCCACACTGGTCTGAAAATTCAATACAGCTGAGCTCTCATTTCTAACGTCCCAGGCAGCCTGTGTGCCCTGTTAACATTCTGCAGGTATCTAGCCAGCTATAAATTGGAACAGGAAACCTGTCAGTAGCAAAACTCCAGATATTGAAAGAACTGCTTCAAAAATGAAAGACTGAGACAGGTCTTTTGCCTCCCTCTTCGAGGCAAAAGGTATGTGGTTGTATACAACCAACTAGCAGCTAGGTGAAATCTGGGGAGAAAGTGATTTTTCTTTTCTGCATAATGTCCAGTTTTGCAGATTTCCCTTTAAGTCTTTCATATATAATATGTATTTTGATAATAACTATAAATTCCAAACTAAGATGAATTGATACAAAAGAGAAAATTTGGTTTTATTTAAAAAAAATTAATCAAGAGAAATCCAATATTTGAACAGTAAAAAAAAATGAAAAGCTTGAAGTCCTCAAGTTTATCTTGGAGAAACCAAAGTATTCTCAGAAGATAGTGTTCTATCTCAAGGAGTTTTAAGCATAAAATGCCTACTCTAGTAGATAAGCCAAATGAATCAGCTATTGCATATTTTGAAATGTTCTGGTACTCTTCCACGGTAAGGGTATTCAAATGCCAAGGTCAGACAGGCAATGACATGTAAGTTAACTGTTGATCTAAAGCAGAACTGACTGTAAAGTTAATGTGAAGTCATTTAATCTAATGTGAATATGGGAATTATTCACATTTTCCTATTCTAAGAGTAAAGTATTTAACTTCAATATTGTTTTTAATGTACTTCGATAAGGCACAAATACTATCTGTTCAAATACTGTCTGTTCACAGAAAAACTCTAGAAATTAAGTATTTTATCAGTGAATTGGACTCCATGTCCAGTCATATGTAACTGCTCATTTTAAAGCAAAAATTTGACAAAGAGCAAGTTAAGTTGTTGAGCTCTTGCTCACAGGATTCTATGCACTACCCTGTCCATTCTCCAGCAGCTTTCCGTTTTGCTGTCCTGCTTCAATAAATTTGACAAAAGTGTCCATGTCCTCAGTTAGCACATGATGCTCTGTAGTGGAACAACGTGTCAAAATGGGAAAGCAGAGGGGTCCAAAACTGAACACAGTGCTCTAGATGTGGCCTCCCCAGTGCTGAGGACAGGAGGATGATCACTTCTCTGCTCCTACTGCTCACACTAGTTTTGATCCAGGCCAAGATGCTGTTAGCTTTCTTGGCCACCTGGGCACTCTGCTGCCTCATGTTCAGGAGGCTAGCGACCAGCAGCCCCAGGTCCTTCCCTGCCAGGCACCAACCCATCCACTGTGCCCCAAGCCTACAACATTGCATGGGGTTATCATGACCCAAGTGTAGGCCCATGCCCTTGGCCTTGTTAAAGCTCAGCCCATTGGCCTCAGCCCATGGATCCAGCCTGGTCAGGTCCCTCTGCAGAGCCTCCCTACCCTCAAGCAGATCAACTCTTCCTCCTATCTCTGTGTTGTGTGCAAACTCACTGAGGGTGCACTCGATCCCCTCATCCAGATCCCTGATAAAGATGTGGAACAGAGCTGGCCCAACACTGAGCCCCGGGGAACAGCACTGGTGACCAGCCACCAACTAGAATGAACTCCACTGACACTATACAGACTGAGGCAAAGAAGGCATTCAGTACCTCAGCCTTTTCCTCATCCTTGGCGGCAATACTCTCTCCCATATCCAGTAAAGATGGAGATTCTCCTTGACCCTCCTTTTGCTGGTAAAATGTTTCTACAAATACATTATCTTTTATGGCAGTGGCCAGACTGAGCTCTAGCTGGACTTCTACCTTTCTAATTTTCTCTCTGCATGACCTAACAATATCCTTGTACTCTTCCTGAGTTGCCTGTCCCTTCCCCCATATATATATATAAAAGTATATGTCCACATTACATTGGACACAACAATATAATATATATTATGTATTAGAGTTATATTGTCATTTTCTCTCTGCATAGCCTAATGATATGCTTGTATTCTTCCTGAGTTGCCTGCCCCTTCCTCCATATTTGTGTGTATATATATATATAGATATAGATAGACATATATCCATAAAAGAACAGTTAGTATGCAAGTGAAATTTGAAGAGTACAAATTAAGAAATAACAGAAGCTAGTCAGACAGCAGATGAATTAAAGAGATTTTCTGATTGCTTCAAGCAAATATGATTCAGGAAGAAATGTGTAACAACTGGTTTTAGCTACCCCTACCAGCCCTAATCCTTATGTTGCCATGTGAAAGATCAAATTCACCCAAACAGAAAATTTAACAGCAGAAAAAAAGCTATTTTTGAAGAAGACATTTAAGTGTCTTTCAGTGAAGGAACAGGGAGTACTTGTTAAGTCTTGTTAGTGACACTTCAAAAGCCTTGGCTTTTGAATAAGCATTACCATCTTTCATATAAAAATAATCAGACTATTAGGTGGAGCAACATAAAGTGAGTCAAATATGACCTTGTTTTCATCTCTTCTATTAAGGAAAAATAATGATGATTACAAATATTTTTATTCTTGTACTTGTACTAGCCATTGTGCAATAACAAAGAGAAGAGAGAGGGACTTTATTCCCACAAAAAAGATGTGGCAAGATTCTGTATAACACTGCCATCTGGTGATTGTGCAATTCTCTTGTGAAAGATGTGACTATTTAAGGTGTTCTCTTCCTATTCCTGAAGACTTGTATTTATTCACTATTTCTATGTCACTGGATGTTATCTTTTGCTGCAAGTGCAAGCATGACACAAAACCTTCCTTTAGTCTGAAGATATGAATCACAGAAAAAAATGCTTTTGATGCTATATTCCTGAAAACAGAACTAATCCTACACTTGTCTATCATGAGAAATTAACTCACATGAAATGGTGCACAATAATGGAGATTTGCTGAAGAAATTGGTATGAGGAAGTTGCCCAGGAATTTCCTAGCAGCAGGAATCACTACTTTTCTCACAAAAGGAAGAAAAATGAAGTATCTGTACTACTATAGAATACAAAGAAGTGAAACAGCAGCCTCAGTAAGAGACAGTTGCCATATTGACTTTTCCACAAAATACTCAAGGCCTTCTTGGAAACAACTTCTCTATTCATAGAATGGTTTGGTTCTATTCTAGAAGAACCCTTAAGAATGTTCCCCCCTTCTGCTAGAAGGGATCTCTGAAAGCTCATCTAATTCCACAGGCAGGGACATCTTGCACAAAGTCAGGTTGCTCAAAGCCTCATCTGATCTGGCCTTGAACAATTCCAGGGATGAGGCATCCACAGCTTCTCTGGGCAACCTGCTTCACTGCAATTTGGACTTCCTTAGCCCAACAGAAGTATTAAGCTACATCACTTCATTCAGTACTTAGCAGCATCTCCCAATCTGTTTGTATTAAGATTACACACACTCTTCTAGAGAAATATACCTTGTATCTCCACTAAAACAGACAAAAAGCTACCTGTTCTCTCATATAAAATCCCTTGGTTAAGTTAGTGGAAAACTGAAGAAATCTGGTGTAATTAGTAGAGAAATGTAGTGTAAACACTGCCTCTGAAAACTGTCCAACATGTTTTCCTATGAAGTCTCCAAAGCTTACAATTACACCAGTCACTGATCTTTCCCTCAATAATTTCCAAGACAAATGCCAGGAATCTACCTGGCAGGTCCTAGACAAATACAAAAACACCACAACCTATGCATAACTTAAGATTTAGCTACCTAACCTACCTAAAACACAGAGATTTAAACAGTTCTAGGGCAGAGGATTAGTGTTCCTAGCCATCACTCATCAAGGTATCTCCTATGTGAAAAGAGAGCCTTCCAAAGGATTCCAAAAGTGCTGGCTTTTACAACTACCTTTGCCTTAAAGGTTTTTTCCTCAAAAACACTTTGGCAAAGAAACATAGCTGTATTTTCCTCTCCCTTTTTTTAAATGCATTATTCTTGTACTAAAAAGCTTTTTGTAATCTGGAGTACTGCAGAATTGGTTTGTATTTCTTATTTCAGTGTAAAGAATTTAGATAGGGAACACATTTTTATCTGTTTACTGTAACATCCTGAATACTGTCAGCACCATATAGTAATAACAGGAAATCAGTTTTATTAGGTACCTAAAAATATTTCTGTTAACTGGAGAATTTCTAAAGCCTTTAAAATTGACTACACAGAAATATCTATGATAATTAAATTTAGGTGCTGAACAACTTGATGAAAACTACTTAGAAAGGAGTCTATTCAAATACAGGAACAAATCTGCCAGTGGCACACAGGGCTGCTTTATCTCTTCTAATTAAATTTGCAATTTGCCTTTGAAGCAGGTACTTTTAGAAATAAAAGTAAATGCTCACCTGGACTAATAGGTGGCCCAAGCTGGAGAAATAAATGTCACTTTCTTTTGTATTAGTAATCTGCTTCATTAATTTCAGCAACATTTCCACAGCATCTTTGTTCACCATTTCATTAAGGAGTACTGCATTTCCAGACATGAATTTTAGAGCTCCCATGCAATACAGAAGAGCTTCATTGTTTTTTTTTAAATCTTCAGTTCTCAGGACCTCCAACAAATCATCTGCAAGAGAAAACATTATTCAGAAAGCCTAATATTTGCATTTGGTATAGTCCAGTCACTGAAGAGAGAAAACACACTCAGATTGAACTCCTAGATTTCTAAAAAGTGGGCTAGAAAAATGGGGTGTTTGTACTAAAACCAAGAAACAATCATTAATGAACAAGAGATTGGACCTGACTCATGTTCTCCCAGGCTTCAAGATCCAGCACCAGTTGTAAACACATAGCAGTCATCTCTGAAACAGTCAAGCTCTGCAGAAGTGATTGGGTGTGCCTGGAGTTTTGTGTACTGAACATGCTAAGGAGGTTTAGTCCTACAACTTCCTTAGAAATCAAAGGTGTGAGAGCATCTCAAATGCAGCACTAAAAAGCACAGGTGCTTAATTCAAATCTTATATTTGAGGTCTGTTTATAGCCTTTTTAGTTTTACTTTCTCTATAGGTAAAGTTAGTGTAAAAGTGCTGCTTTATGTTACCAGTGCCAGAGAGCTGAAATGTTAGAATGAGCAATTATTGGCACCAGCCCAGTAGCTGCAACAGGAGTCTGGGTGCTTATGATGATAACACAGCTTCATGTCTTTGGCATGGATAAGGTGGCTCCAAAACACTCAGAGTGAATAAACAAACAAAACCTTACCAAAAACATTCTTTCCTTCACTAGTTTTTAAAATACATGGAGAGAAAGTGAAAGAAAAAGTGAGTGAAGATGGAAGAGAGAGGAAACCCCCACTGATTCCACAGACATAGCCACTCAGCCTGTCCAGATTTGGGTATGATGCTAATCTCTCTAGCTGTGGTTTTCAGTATCCACAGTCTTTCTCCCCCTCTCCTCTGCCCTGGTGAGGCCTCAGCTGGAATCCTGTGTCCAGTTGTGGGCCCCTCAGCTCCAGAAGGATAGGGAGCTGCTGGAGAGAGTCCAGCACAGGGCCAGCAAGATCCTGAAAGGAGTGGAGCATGTGCCCTAGGAGGACAGGCTGAGAGAGCTGGGTCTCTTCAGCCTGGACAAGAGGAGACTGAGAAGAGACCTCAGGAATGCTTAGAAATATATTAAGGGTGAGTGTCAGGAGGAGAGAGCCAGGCTCTGCTCAATGGCATCCAATGGTAAGACAAGAGGGAATGGGAGCAAGTTGGAGCTTAAGGAGGTTTAGTATTAACATGAGGAGAAACTTGTTTGCAGTGCAGGTGCCAGAGCACTGGCCCAGGCTGCCCAGGAGGCTGTGGAGTCTCCTTGTCTGGAGCCATTGCAGAGCTGCCTGGACACATTGCTGTGTGAGCTGGTCTAGGTGATCCTGCTCTGGCAGGGGGGTTGCACTAGATGATCTTTCTAGGGCCCTTCCAACCCCTAACTTTCTGTGATATAGTCAGTTCAGCAATCTGAGCTGCTGTCTCTTCTCCCAGTTCTTTTCTGTTAATCTTGCTACCAGAAAGGCTTATGTGCTCTGTACTTCTGCACCACCTAATGTACCTAACAGAACACAACAATTCTGGAGGATGGGCTAGCAGAGGGGAAGTGGATCACAGACAACACATAAGCTTCCATGCTCTCCCTAAACAGCATCCCCTATCACCAGACTCACAACACTGGGCTAGATGAGTGTTAGTCTGACCTAGTAGACAATTTTTAGTGTGCAACCAAGTTAACTCTAAGAATGTTTCTTGTAAGATGATGGATCTAACTACTGGTAAGAGCAGAATACAGACCAAGTAATCTCTCCTCTTGAATGATGTCATCATTTTTTTCACTCCTGCAAATTTTAAATGCAAGCTTGCAAGCACTAAGAAGATTTTTTCCATCCACTTTCATCTGCAAAGAAAGTAAAAGACATAAAAATTACAACTAAAATCTACATCAAAAGATGCAGAACATTTCACAGTTCAGACACCATAGCAAACTTGTATTCTCACAAAACTATTACATTCCAGCTGAAACTCTGGCAGTACACTGAGCCAAACTAAGATGCTTGCAGAATTAAAGGACTGTGAAACTCAGCTAGCTTAAACTCTGTTTAGCAAATTGTGCTGACTGATTTTTAAATAACAGGTAAAATATAAACTTTTTACATATTTTTTTGCACCTTTTTTCCTCCAATTCACTCTTACAAAGAAATTCTGCACAGCATTCACTGGCTTGGCACCTGTAGCTGTATCATAAAGAACTCCAGCACAACAGTTTAGGTCATCATGAAAGTTATTCTCAAATATCACAAAACAAGATCTTATCACACACTAACATTCACTGAGAAATCATGGAAGGGAAGTAAAAGTGCTAAAAATACAATGAGAGATCTCTTCCTTTGCATTTCAAGGGCAATTTTTTCTTTTGTCCATGATTCTTGAAATATTCCATGGAAAATATCTGTCACAGAACTTTTTTTTAATAAATACCACTTAACATCTATGTAATATCTACTGATTAAAGTATCAGCTTACCTTAAAGGAGAAACACACAATAACTACTCAAATATCTACAACACAATGCTAGCTGGTAACCTCTCACCAGTGACTGCCCATATATACTTAGCAGAAGCTGCAATAATAGCTTTAAAAGCATCAATTTATTGATATCAATTGATACTGTGATCAATTTAATGGAGAGTTTTAATCAGAAACACTAGAGAAAAGGATAATTACACTTACTTAAACAAAAGGTTTGGTATTTTCAGCTAAAGGCATTGAATAAAGTCAAGACATTATTCAAAAACTAAGCTTCATTTCCATGTGTGATGTTTTAATTATTGTTTTGTCTAAACCCCTGCATGTGTATCCTATCTCAGGACACTGTCTTTTCCATGCCTAAGCAATATTCCTGTCACCATTCACCAGCTGTGCTGTTCTGTGTCCTTCCTTCCAGCCTCACAAGTAATCCCTCTGTCACAAATAGGCTCTACCAAGTGCTGAGTGGGGTGAATGAGAGACTAGGATCCATATGGCAAGAAATTATGCTTAGGAAAGGGTTAGTTTAGACACAGTTTAAAAGTATGAAATGAAAAATTAAATGCATGCTGTAATTCACAGTTTTGAACTTCCTATTCTACAAAACAGAATTTTCCAACACTTACAGCCAGAATAACCTTTGCCAGCTTGAGGTGAAGTGGATCTGAATCAATGTCTACAAGTTTATATAAAGTCTTCAGAAGCATACTTCTTCCTTTGCATCTTTTTCCAAGCATATTTGTTTCACTCAAGGCTTGATAGAGCTTGGTGCAAGCCAGACAAAGATTTTCTGTACTGTCTTCTACTTGAAGGGGGTGGGGAAGGGTGAGAAAAAGAAGTAATTATCAGTACCACCTTTTGCAGAGCATCTCATAGGCAAAGACAGGGGAGAACTAAATAAAGAAGAGGTTGCACAACAACAAAAATAAAGCACTCAGGAAATCTCTTAAAAATGACAATGTGATCCTTAGAAACAGTTTTATTCTGCTCCTTCAAAAAGAAGAGACTCAAGTCAAGAAATCACAGAGCCAAAATAATGGCTAAAGCTAAAATGAAACTCACCTGTAATGCTTAATAATCAGATTGACAAAATGCCTACCAGGAAACTGTGAATCTAAAGGTATTCTTTAAAGAGGTCCATTGAACATGGCATGTGAAAAACAGACAATCTGTATGGGTATTTAAGAAGCAGCAAAACTCTGAGTGAGAAAATATCATTAGATAATTTAATCTATTATCAGAAAAACTAAGCCATAATCAAGTATTTTAAAAAGCTGAAAAAAAAATCCCAATACACAAACTAAATCAAGTAAAGACTGAGGAAAAGGGGCATTAAAATTGATTTTTCCTTAGCTACATTCATGACAAAGGAAAGGTTTAGAGGTAAAATCCAATCATACAATATTTTGCTTACCTACAAAGAACATCTCACTATGGAAAACTTTTAACTCAGTGCATGATGTTTGAAAATCTCAGCATTAAGCAAGGAAAATGTGAAGTTGCATAGCTGGTTTCAAATGTCCTGACCACTGTTTTTCTCCACATTAGGGATAGATGTGGGAATGACAAGTCAGCACTGCACAGGTGTTTCAGACTCATCAACATCTGCAAAACTATGCTGAAAGAAAAAGTCTACTCTGCACCATGTTATAATTAACACTGCAAAAGATGCCATTTGTAAAAATAAATCTCCTTTCTATATTCCCACCATTCAAATCAATAGAATGGCTAGAGAAAGCAACTAAAGAACCTGTTGAATGAAAGTCAAATGGTGTCATGGTTCTAGAGACAGCTACAGCTGAGCCCCCCACAGCTGCTCACACACTAGCACTAAACATCTAGCACTCCAAGGACAAATGGAAATCTCCATTAAGATTTCCTTAGTTTTCTAAAATTAATTGAGATCTTAAATACAGTCTATGCTTAAAATAGTGAATCTCTGCAGTACCTTACTCTTGAAATTATTACCTCATCACTGACTGTTAAGCTGGCACAGCTATGTTCTCTAAAAGAAGGTAATTTAATCAGACAAGATCTTTAAACCATCAGTTTTGGTTTTGGTTGAGATTGGAAGGGACCTGAGGAGGAGACTGAGAGGAGACCTCAGGAATGCTTAGAAATATGTGAAGGCTGAGTGTCAGGAGGAGAGAGCCAGGCTCTGCTCAATGGCATCCAATGGTAGGACAAGAGGCAATGGGAGCAAGCTGGAGCACAGGAGGTTTAATATTAACCTGAGGAGGAACTTGTTTGCAGTGCAGGTGCCAGAGCACTGGCCCAGGCTGCCCAGGAGGCTGTGGAGTCTCCTTGTCTGGAGCCATTGCAGAGCTGCCTGGACACATTGCTGTGTGAGCTGGTCTAGGTGCTCCTGCTCTGGCAGGGGGGTTGCACTAGATGATCTTTCTAGGGTCCTTCCAACCCCTGGCATACTGGGATACTGTGACCTCTGGAGATCATTTGGTCCAATCTCCCCTGCTCAAGTGGGGTCACCTACCCATGCCAGTTTAGCACTGCAAAGTCACTGAACATAGGAAAGCACGAAAGGCTTCACAGTCCAACTACTGTCATTCTTCTGTAGTAAACACAAATGAGTCCCATGTTTCCTGCACGAAACAGTACACAAGAACAGTGTCACCCACCTTTTTCTAGTTCATGCAGAATTGGTAGAATCTTTATATGCCATAGGATTTCTTCCTCTTTTAATCCATTTATTCTTATTTCATCCTCTAAGCCTTCAAAATACAGTCAAAACACACACATATTCAGTGAAGGTTTCAAGTTCAAGACAAATACACAGCTACAAATAGTTTACTTACCAGCCAAAAAAAAAAAAAAATCTAAAAATGTCACATTTTGCTACATTCTGGGTTATTCTATCTAGGCAAGCTTTGGGGTTTATTTACATTTTCATTTTCTCAAAACCAAAAGTTTCAAACAAAACTAGATGGATAAAAGTTTTGCTGTGTAAAGTTGCACTGTACAGCCAGATTTGGGTTTGTTTGCTGACAATGTTCCATTTGATCACTGAATTGGAAGGTACTGACTACTTTTACATTAACATGTCCTACTAATTTCCAGCTCTGTGTCCAAGTGACAGCTTATTCTGTGTTTAAAAATATCCATATAATAGACAATCCTCTAGGATTGTACACTTTTTATCTAGTACACATGCACAATATCACACTAAGCTTAGTAAGCTCACTCTGTGGCCAGTTAGGGGAAAATAGCCTTGTTAATTATTACAGCCTGTTAGCAATTCTAACCACTCCAGGCAATTAGTTGTCAGAACTTCTCAACTCCATTTTTGTACATCAGAAACACATCAGAAACCTTGAAGGTAACCAACTCCCAATTTCTTGGCCACCCTCAACTCATTTCCCCCACAGTGACTGAGAAAGAGCTACTGTTCATCACCAGGAACCTTGTCCACTTCCCAAAGAGAAGCTTTTAAAAAAGTATTTCAGCTTTTTTGATACTTTGCTTAGAAAAGACAGAAAAAGCTTATCAGCAGACATAAGTTGAACACTGAAAATCAGAGACCTGGAACTCTTCTGGAAACAAGACTTAGGAGCATGGGTCTGTTTTCAGATTGGACAAGGGAGCTGGTGAAACAGAGTTTATTAAAAAATGGATTCCATGATTGACTTTCAGATGGCTGCAACATCACTGGGAATTATTCCCCCAGGCTGAACATCCTTTTCACCTTCACCCATCACTATTGTGAAGTGACAGAATTCTGGTCTTAACCATTGGCACTACAGCTGCAGAGACAGAGCTCCTGTACACCTTGAGCTTTAAAGGATCTCACAGGGGCTTAGAAGCTGCACATGGGCATGTTTTTGGAGTTCAAGGTTGGTTAAGCTCCTTATAAAGCTGTTGTTATAAAGATGGGTTTGGTTTGTTGGTTGGGTTTTTTTCTAAATAGGGTAAAAAGAGTCACAACTCCACTAAATAACATGAAGAAAGTCATTAAGACTAGAATATATACATTTTTGGAAGTGAGAGATTTGCCAGAAATCATCTCCTTTTGTTCATTACTAGCTCTTGCATTTAAATTACCATGTAAATTCTTAACAGAACCATTATCAAACACAAAAAACACTGTACTACACAGAACACTGATACTGAGAGGCTTGCACTATCATCAACAGCATCTCAGACCTTACAAAAATGATTGTCTACCAAGCATTACCTGGAAAAGAAAAACTTCCTTTCTTAAGCAAGAATAAGAAGAGTTCATGTATGCTTTTCTAGATAGGATCAAATGTCTCACTACAATACAAAAACAAAGCCATTCAATTTTTAGTTCAGAGCAAAAAGAACTGGATTTTTGTGCCACTCTGCTGCACTTGCCTGACATTCATCAGAAAAATACAGCAACCTAAAAGATATAATGGCATCATTTAAAAAAAAATACATTCTCTTGTAACTAGGGGGAAAAAAGATAATCAGCATTAAACCTAGCAATAGGGATAAACAGGAAATATATGATTACAAAGAAAAGCAACAGTAATAAATTGTGAACTTGCATGTGTCTCAGTCCTGGAAGATTTTTAAGGTGCTGATGTAAAGTTATGGCACTAGTTGTATTTAAAATAGCTGTCCTGAACATTCTACTGGGGTTAATCACAATTCAAGAGCAGAAGAATTCAGCAAGTTGAAGTTCATTGTCTCAGTGTTTCAGAGGTCTTAACCACAGCTTTGCATTCTGGTCAAAAAAAAAAAAATCACTAATCACTCTACATTTATTGGTTGCTGTTTTTAGCATGTAAATACAAGAGCCTTAGCAACACTGAGCTTGCAAAAGCTGTGCACTGCCTGACTTATGGGTAGCCTTTGCACAGAATACTGAGTGGCTACAAATCTATCAGTATTAAAGCAGTCTACCTCCTCTACAGAAAATGTGAAGGGATAAACACAAATCATACCAGAAAACAGAAATCATCTGTAAACGGACACTGCTCCCAAGGACTGCACTACAGAGAAGAAATGGATTGAGAATTCCTACTGCAATCCCACTGTTTATTCTGGGATTAAAGATGAAGTATGCTCAGCCTAAGGAAGCTACACAATGTTAAAAAAAAGTAGATATAAAAAGGACAAATCCTAATAACACACATTATTGTTTTAATCATGGCTAGGCTTTGCGAACGAAGATCTGGGAATTGTTTTAACAGTACCAATAAAATAGCACAAATAAATTAAAAGGCTTATAAATAGAGAACATACAGCTAAATACTGTATGAATGCTCTGATCAGGGTCTTCCATTATTGACACTTTTCTATACACACAAGAAAAAACAAACAAACAACAAGCCAGCCCAAAATGAAAACCAGAATTAAGGCGATTGTAGTTCCATACTTTCATTTAAATTGTGCCTAAAAGGTAACATCTAAAACCCAAACAGAGCCATAATAAAAACAACTAAAAATATTAAGAGTTAATGATCCATGTTAAAGGAAGTGCTGAGTTTTTTTAACTCTGTCACCTCCTTTAAATTCTTATATCATCAAGCTCCATATGGAAAATATGCTAAATACTCTCAGCTCTGAAGGAAAGGACAACAGAGTACCCTAGAGCCTTCATCAGAATGATCCAGAATAATGCAACTTCTGGTGTAGAAAAACAGTAAGAAAGTACAGTAATAGCAGAGTACAAACTTTAGGTTTCCATATCAGACTCTCAGATACACATTTGCTATGTAAGAAATGTGGCAGCTATGAGGAAAGATTAATTAAAATGTGTTCTGTAAAACTAACAAAATGCATCCCCTACAGGGCAATCCAGAATCTGTATCTTCAGCTAGTGTAGCTTGGCATAACTTCATCTGAGTCTGTGCAACTCTGCCAGTTTACAAGAAGTGATGGGCAAGCAAGGCATTAATGGATTAGCAAATTCTTAAGCCTACATGTGGGAAATAGAAGAGAAAATATCAACAGATTTCAAGAGTGAAGATCTCTTGAATATAATTTACCAACAACAGTAAAAAATACAACTTAAAAACAAAAAATATTGTTCAATGAATAAAGAAGATAAAGATCGTCAAATCACTAAAAATAGATTATTTCTACTTGACTACATTTTGCATTTTTTGACTGGAGATGAAAATGCCTTGGGAAGCACCTGTTTCTCCTCTCTTGCTGCATGCACTCCTTAGCCATGATGAACTCGTGTCTGGCTTTTTCTTCTGGCCACTCGAAGATACAGCACAGACACACAGCAAGCATATCAGAACACAGTGCTCAAAATGCTTCTTTCTTCTTCTGCACCCAGAATGAGAACTGCATTTTACTAAGTGAGTAGGTTATCTGGTCATTAAAATGAGAGCAGGTATTCTAGGAAGCTCCTGCAGAAACACTGCCACAGTTACACCACAAGAGGTCACCACCATGGAACACTACAAGTATTTCCAGCTGTACAATACTGAAAGCTGAACCAAACTCCAGTCAGACAGAGCCAGTTTTTAGGCTAGCCTCAGTTTCATTAACTGAATATAAACTCAACTAGCTTAAAACTAAGTTCATCCATTCAGGACAGTGATTTCTTCTGAACGATTTAACACTTTGAAAATTATTCTCATTAAATCTTTTAAAACACATGAACACTGTAGTAGCATTTGATGTGAATATTAGAATTTATAGGTCTGCCTGTAAACTATTGCTAACTGCACAGTGGTCACTAGTTCTGTTAGTACAAGACATGTATGTTGGTGAGTAACAGTGAGTAATGCCAGAATTCCTGTTGATTTGATGATTAGCCTTTCTTTGGCCAAGAGAAAGTACTACATACATCTGCAATAAATCTGTTCTGTTTGCCTAGCCACACACAAGCAGCACTGACCTAAAAGAAATATACAAGATACAGACCCTGTTTGCTATTAAAGAAGAATCTTTACTCCTGTAAATTCTGTACTACAGACAAAGGTCTTAGTCTATGTTTTCTGTTCTCAGTGTATGTTTAATTTCACACTTATTATTCCATTTACAGTTCATGTACCAGTACAACCTAATCTCCTAAGTGTCCTTCTAAAGATAACAGTAGTGTGTTAGCAATGCTATTTCATTTTTTTAACCTGTTAATTCAGTTGCTGTAAGGCTTAAACTGTTGTTTAAGTGGTTTGCTGGATTGGCGCCTAAATCCTGTCTGCCAGTCCAGACAGAAGACCTAAGTCATCCTATCAACAGATGGAGACACAATAAAAGACAAAGGTCTCAGAAGATCCCTTCCCTACAAAAGGGACTGGATAGCTCACTGTGATCAGTCAAAAACTTCCCAAGCAATCTCATTACAGAGGAACACTTGCATCATTATGGCTAACAGAGAACAATGCTCTCTCCTTACAGCATGAGCATTTAAGTGCTCCAAAACCCAAATGCTTATGCAAGCCATCCTGAAATTACTTCAGCTCATATATGGCAATTTCTGCTCCTCCAGGGAAGCAATGCTTTACAATAAAATAAAAATCAAATCAGACAAGTGCTTGCACCTCTACTCTAAAAGACTGACACCTCTAAGAAAGAGGGGGTTTACAGCACACATTAAATACAGTTCACTTTATTAAGAGAAAACAAAATTTGGTTCCATTTATGTGAATACCTTGCCCTACAAACGTGACAATTTTAACAAATGATTCTATGAGGTTCAGTCATCCCTGGAATCAAGAGTGTAACCTGAAAGGACACTGGATAAGCAAGAGTAACAACTTCAGTCACCTAATACTAACCCAGCTATATTCAGAAATCACTACCTTCAGAATTCTAGGTAGGCAGGAGGATACTATCTGTCAATAAGAATATGGATTTTGAGTTTCCTTTCTCAGAAGAAGTTTTGTAACTATATCCTGTCTGTGCCTCTGCCCCTGAAATGTAAATCCACAGGATGAATCCAAGAAACCTCAACAAAGACAATTCTGTAAGTTCTGTAGGAAACAAAAGCAGCTGCACAGAAAAGACACTGAAGCAAAGGATGTGGTAAGCTCAACACTTATCAGACAGAAACACCACAGATGTGAGATAAAGGGTGAGACCTTGTCAAAGGCTGAACTGTGTAAAAAAAAATAATAATTGCTTGGAAGGTGTGATTTCTTACCCACCAGTACTAACCAGTTTAGAGACCTAGGTGAGCAGGAAAGCAGACTGCTGTACTGCTACTATTCACAGAAGCACCTGTACTTTTGGGAAACATCCTCAAAAGTTAAAACAGCTTCACTGGAACTCTCATTTTCAGAAAAAGAATAGACTGAATATGTACATCAATGAGAATGACTGCTGGGCAGGCTTATCTTTAGGGAATATATACAGTTTATTTTGTAAGAGATTATAAAATCCCTGTATGTATATTTACCATGCTGCCAACTTCATTTTAGTTACAAAGACTTTTGCTTCTATGTTATTTTTTCACTTTCTTGTAGGGCTGAAACTTAAGCAATAATATTTTGTTAAGAACTATGCAGATAAAATGTAATCAACCTATTCTAAAAAATAAGTTACCTGCTATTGAAGGGAATTGACTTGTCAAGAGAGTGGTTGCCCTGGAAACAAAGTCAATTGGCAGAAATCTGATCATTTGATGAGGGACTCATCAAGAAATCAACTGACAGAGGCTCTGATGATTTACAGATTAAAAACCTGGCAAGTGGATCACCTTCATCCTTCTCATATAAGGAGACCATAGTACCCCCTATGAGGAACAATGTTTTCTTGAAGGTACACAGACTATAAGGACTTCTAAAAGTAGAGTAAAATCAGCACTGCAGTAAGTGTGTTCAGTATTTTTCCCTGGAGAAAGAATGCAGAATTAAGTGAAAGCAGCATTTATTCAGAAATTCTGCATGTTTAGGTATTTACCTGCTTGTTCTTGCCATAAGAATGGCAGACTTGCAAACTCTCACATTCAGTGCATCCCAGAGGCAAAGAATTGAGCTAGTTCACTCCAGAGAAGCTGCAAGGTCTGATCTGCACACAAGTGTAAGATCACAACAGAGGAATAGTGCATGGGCTCTTCCCTCCTACTGCAGAGCCTTAAAACATCTGAGAATCTGGCTACCTCTTTACTTGTAAACCAGTCTGTCAATGAGCCTGAATTTTGAGCCACACCTTTCCAGACACTGAGACCCTTAGCATGAGCTCTGCTATGGTTTTGGCCCAAGAAAGGCAGTCATATTCTTGGCAAATGCCTGGGCACAGACAAGCAGAGGACATTGCACACTCCCAACCAACATTTTGTGTGTGGTAGGGAGAGGATTAAAATACTTTCACTGTGTTAACATAACCCATGACACAGCAGTTGGTCACCAAGCCAAAGACCAACTCCTTTGTTTAATTTTTACTAATTATTAGTACAAACATAGCCCTGATGTCCCACCAATCATTTAGTTACCAGTTAAGAGGGACACAGCTTAATACTAACAAGTTACTGCTTCTCTACAGAACTATCTCTAACAAGTGCCCTTGATCAGGGAGGTAGTAAAGCACAATCTGAAAGAAAAGAGAATGTGATCACCTTTTCTGAATTGTGAAATTTGAAGGCATTCTCTCTAGGCACTACCCTCTTCTCCCCTCATAGTAAGGTTCTTGTGACACCTACACATTCTTATAACTTTGTGAGGCAAACCCAGAAAATATGAAAGTGGAAGAACAACAGAGGAACATGGTAGCTGAGATAAAGGATGAACATGAGGGTTAGGTTTCAAAGAGTAGGAATAACAGGGAATGACAAAAGATAAAAGCCACAGGACCCACACTGTCTACAAGTGCCAAGGTCTCACATGACTTTGCTCCTCCAGAGATTATCAGCCTCTTCTCTTGCACCCCATGTTCTCAGCAACCAAAAGCTTGTCTTCAACTACCTCTTTATAGTGTACAGAGGACATAAAAATAAGTACAGACACTCACAAAAAACCTTCTTCAGAAGCTCCTTCTTGATTAGAAGTCAGTCTGTGTTGCCGCCATGTGAAAGATCTCTTATCGTCCACATGCTCTCAATAAAACATTGGCCTCATTGCTAACTTCCAGTAGCATTTGCTAGAGTAAAGTAATACTTAGCTGGGGGCAGGAGGGGGGGGGGTGTTCAGAAATCTATTTAAAAACAAACTAATGCATTTGAGTTTGTTGCCTCTCAATTTCCTTTTATTTCTTTGATGCCCATTTTCTTGTCAGAAAACTGTAATTAGGAGCATACAATTTGCTCACATCTCTATCTGCAGAGCATTTGTTGTATCTATAGAACCACAATCCCAATCTTGTAAGTTCCTTCCTCGTAAGCAAATCTAAGCCTCTGATAGTTTGTTTGTCCTTACAGCCCTTTTGGGTTTTGTCTTTGATAGGATAAACAAAACCAGTCATATTTAATCTAAAAGTACATTAGCCATGTATGTAAAAAAATATACAAAAGCCATAGGAGGCCATGCTGAACACCCACCTTGCTCAGTGCCTTCTAACACTGACCAAAAAGCTGCTCAGATGCCTCCAGCAAATAGAGGGTGCTGCTAGGGTGCCCTGCCTGCAATTCTTCTTCAATTTCTGCCATCATGCACCCTGATGCATTCTCCCCCTCTTCTTTTTTGTTCCATTTTCCCCTAACACTTAATCAGTTTCTCCCCAGTGTATTTTTCTTCATCCCACCCTCTTCAACCCCTAGAAATTTCCTTTCTTCTGGATAATTTAAAATCCAAAGACTGACTCAAATTTTTACAGATTTTATGTTAGATCTTTGATACTTGAGTATTTTGAGGTCTTCACAAGCCTAGGAGAACAGTTTCTAATTTTCAGAAGGCTCTAAAACAGCCTAGACACCACAATAAGAAGAAGGTGCAGACTGTTTATACACAAACACAAGCACTGAACATCTGATCTTACAAACACACCTTGTGTGCATTGGAGGGCCAGACATGATTATGTACACCCAAAAATCAAACACAGATTTAGAGCAATGCTAAGCAGATCCTGGGGACCTGCTCAGGCAAGCCAGATGCATCAAAAGGACTAATAGACACAAAGGTGTTCTTTCAAACTAGATCAGAGCTCAGTCCCTCCAACTGTGGGTAATCCTGAAACAGATCTGCCATTTAGAAAGCTTGTTCTGACTTGTATATTCAGACTGTGACTACATCTGCCCTGTAATCTGGGTTTATTTTTAATGCTAGCAGTATCCAGGGTGTCATGCCTTCTATTGATATGGAACATTTGTCTTTCACTGGTTGAATAGTAAGGAATATGTTTTTGTAGTTTTTGTTTTGTTTGAAAGGCAAGGCACTCTGTCTAGACAAAGGACTGACCTCCACTAGCCACTTGAGTGAACACATCCCTATTTTACTCAACTGCCACTGAATTTTCCTTCCCATGATGTCATCTCAGGGACAAACAAGATAAATACAAACACAATGTGGAAGTAAGAGGTGTGCCTCAGCAAAAAAGAATAAGTACAACAGCTCAATTTTTAAAGACAGTTTTCCTTTTAGAAGACATAACAGAGACCTAGTAAATTACTTGCAGACAGCTAAAAGAAATACAAACTATTAAACCAATTACACAAGCCTCTAGTCACTCCTGTTTCTCAGCTACAAAGCTTTTCAAAAGCATGCAAATAATTGAAAAATTGATAATATAGATGTCCTGAAATTGTCAGGAATTGTAAGTAACACCACCAGAAAAGACAAAAACAAAGGGAGTGAAAACTATAACTGAGACTATAACTGTAACTGATAACACTGATATGAGAAGGGAAAAGAGCAGAAAAGCAACATAATTTGAAAAATTATGTTGACATATAGGCCAACTACACTCTGAGTCATCTTAAAGATGCGCAAATATAACAATTCCTCTCTAAACACAATCATGGGCATAGGCCATTACTTATGACAGTTCCAGTGAGAAAGAGAATATAGGATTGCATTTCTCCAGGCTGTTGATGAAGATGCACATCATGCACATGTTAAATAGTATGCCTTAAAACAATAATACAGGTTGATGAAAAACCTATATCCTTATCCTTTTTATTCTTCACAGTCTTTACATCTTCATATTAGCACTATCTATTTGTGGCAGGCTATCTTTAAGCAAGCAGACAACTGACAGCCTAATTCTAACCACAACCACCTGAAGTAACAGCCTTAACATATTTGAGTCTGAAAACCACAGCATCTTCCTCTTCCTAACTTGATTCTTGCATAAGCTAAACAAAAATTCAATCTAAATCCATTGTTACTGTAGTCTTACCTAGACTGAACTGGCATTCCTTCCTCACCCCTTGCATGGAACACTTGCCCATTCTACAATTACCATTCACTTGGTAATAAGGACTCTCAAAGACCTAGATCTCCCAAATTTGGAGACCAATGACCTTATTCTGAAACTAATGACTAGAGTGGAAATTCCTAACCCCATAGAAAACCAGGCACCTTCTTGGCAGGGCAGGTGCCATGCTTGCTTTGGTGAACAGTCTATGTGGAGAGCTCTACCTGTGAAAGTTTTCCCAGCACTCAACTGTTTCTCAAATTAGTGGTCTCAATACCAAGTGGAATTGAGGTAGAAGCAGAGGAAGATTATTTAGGAGTAAATTAATTTCCTGTGTCCTTGTCTTTGTGAGAACTGTGCAAGTTGTGAATATACATGATAAGAAAAGACAAAAACTGAAAGAAGTCTGGGGAATCTGCAGCAATATTTGCTAAACCACACAAAAAACTAATAGCCACACCACATCATCAGTTTTAAAAATTCATCCAGAGCAAAACAGAATGGGTGTTCCCTTCAGGAAAGAAATTTATCTCCTCTGTAGGAATCCTTTTCTTTGAGGAGAAGTAAGCAGTATTTTGGGCACAAAATAGTTGAAGCACACAGAAATGATTTCCAGTATTCACTCATCCCTTTTATCATTTTCTACTGAAGCATTCCAAAACTCTACAAAGCACAAGAAAGAAACCAGCCTTATGGAAACAGCTGATGAATACTTCTCAAGGATTCTGTCAAACAGACATTTAATAAGGACAGCAATGGTGAGAGAAAAAGAGGACATAGTATACCTTCCTTACAGCACCTTCTAATCCNGCAGCCCAGGATGCCATTGTGCTTCTGGGCTGCCAGCGTGCACTGTTTGCTCATGGCCAGCTTCTCAGCCACCAGCACCCCAAGTCCTTTTCTGCAGGGCTGCTCTCCATCATCTCCTCCCCCAGCCTGGATTGATAGTGGGGATTGTTCTGACCCAGGTGTAGGACTCTGTACTTGCTCTTGTTGAAGCTCATGAGGTTCCCCTGGGCCCACCTCTCCAGCTTGTCCAGGTCCTTCTGGATAACATCCCACCCCTCCAACTTATCACCAGCACCCCACAGCTTGGTGTCATGTGCACACTTGCTGATGGTGCACTCAATGCACATCCTTTTGTAGCTATTTAGAGAAATCAATTATTAAAAAGTGTAGAGCAGGCCACTTGGGAATCAACTGTTTGCCACCAAGCTTCTCCTCATTGAAGGCACCTATGTTTCTAAGGAGTCCTGGAATGACATCTAAGCTTTCAGAATACTGAGAAACTGGAAGAAGAGGGGGGGAGGGAAAAAATTATCTCACCAGGGAAACTGTTGCTTTTCATCAGCAAATCTGCCATCAGTGTTGACAGTTCTCCTGAAATATATGAATGCTGCAAACATTTTAGAAGTTTCATTTCTATGGCAATCACAATAGATGGCAAGGCACAATGGCTGGGTGAAGATGTAAACAAAACTTAGCTTCCTTATGTTTGTCAGAAATTGCTCCTTGCTTTCCTGAGGCAACAGGGCAATAAATTCAATCTGCCTCAATTAATATACCTATTCTAATTAGATGGTTATTCAAAAAACAGAATGGCAAACAAAATGACAAGGAACTCCCTCAAAACGTTGTTTTCTCTTCTTCCCCCAGTAGCTTTAAAATAGCAGTGATTTTATTAGCACTGTTCAATCTTTTCATCAGTCCTTGGGACAACAAAAGTATCTGAGATGGAAAATGAGCAAGTCTCCTGCTGGAATGAAATACTTCCCTTCTGTTCTCTTTGAAATAAATGTAATAGAATTCATGGCAGGAATCTGCCCTGCTATCTTGGCATGCTCTGCAGTTTCAGCATGTTCAGAAAAGTTATTTTGGGACCTATATAGGAACTGTGAGGAAAGGGGAGTAGGGAATCTCATGCATCTTCACCTGTACAAAGTGCCCTTCTGTTCTAATTCCCTTGCTTATTTCCCTTGCTTATTTCCTGCAAGGATTTTCAATCACTGGGATCCAGAATTGAGGCTGACACAACTGCTTCATAGGAGAATGACCCCAAGCAATAAAAGTTTTCACATTCCTTTAAGCCTTCATCTTATTATTCCTGAATACTACATTTAATACTGACCAAGTGTTTCTAGGATGTGTTTTGAAAATAGTTACTCATTCTTTGTTGTAAAGATTGTCAGATCTGTCCATATTATTAGCACAAAAATGGCTTTGTCAAACTACAAACACAGCAACTGCCAGACCTGCTGAACACAGTGCCACAGGCTCTTCCTCTCTCTGCAAGAATTCAGATCTGAGTCAAAAGTAAAAAGTTGTGAATTATAGAATGGATGTAATAAACTACGTGCAGTAAAACCAGACTGCATGCACATAAGTCTCATTAATGTCTCAGAGCTGTCTGGTCAACTAACAAACCAAAAACAAGAAAAAAACACTTAGAAAACAACAAAGCTGGAAAAAGTTCTACCTTCTGCCTCTATTGCCAATGAGTTTAAGCCTGTTGTTTTGTGTATGAGCAAATACTTCCCCAATAGCAGAACTGAAAACATGGCTCTACTCATCTGTGGAGCTAAGAGAAGAATGTATAGCACCTTAAAACAACAGGCTTGAACTGTAAAAGCAAGCACACTGAATTTACACTTCAGTATTCTCTACGCAGTTATCAGAAGACTTAGTTTTGAAATATACAAAATTGAAGTTATTTCATATCAAACAACTTCCTACCAACAATTTTTGGACAAGTTAGCCTTTTGAGTGTAGAAACTTCCTAAGAACAAAAGTGTAAAGATTCTTTTTTCCTAACAATCTTAGCACTGTTTTGTTTTAATGCATTAATTGCACTACCTTCAAATCACATCAATTTTAAACACTCTGAGACTTGCAAAACTGAATATCTGGGAAGAGAGTTGTGTGGAAGGTGCACATTACCACAGTTGAGCAATACTGACCTTTGTCCTCCCAGCTGAAATACAACTTTCCCTGCTGTCCCATTTAGAAAGTCTTCCCTCTCTGATCTGCTGAAATGCTTGTTGCAAATTAATTGTCTACTTTCATCATTACATGGTGTGAAAGACCTTTGCACTGCTAAGCACTTATTATAACTTTTGCAAAGATTATTCATCATAGCTGGTTCTTCAGAATCTAGCTTCTCTTTATCAGAAATAGCTGAAGAGAATACACTTTGTAGAAATGTTCCTACACATCAAATACATGCAGTGGAGCTCAAAAGCAATTATTGTTTGTCGTGTTACATTATCAAAACTTTAATTGTATCCATTAAAAGATGAGAAAGCTTAAAACTATTTAGAGCAAAAGTAGCCAAAGTTCTTATGAACATCATTTCTTAAAGTCTTTCAGTTTTGTATTTTAATTCTAGCATTTCATCTCTTTTATTTATTCTCTTTTCCATGTAGGTGGATTGTACCTTGTGAAAGAAATGATATTTCAGGATCTGAATGTTATGAAGGACCTCAAGCAAAAGGTAGCTGCTCATCTGGTACTTTGCTATCTATGCACATGTGACAAGAATCTGAACAAACGACTTACATAAACATTTGCATGATCCCCAAAGGGGAGAGAAGACAAACTCAGGCTACAACTACATTAGGTTCTCAACTTTGCCAATTAGTAACATCAACTTATTAAAACTGATGGATTAAACTACATATAGAATCATAGAACAGTTCCAGCTGGAAGAGACCTTGGAGATCATCAGTGCAGCCTTTGTCCTAGCCCTAGCAACTTGCTAAATGATGCCTCCCAATGCAACATTTACCGGTCTCTTAAACACCTCCAGGGATGGGGACTCAAGCACCTCCTTGGGCAGCCTGTGCCAATGGCTCACAACCCTTGCAGCAAAGAAATTCCTCCTAATATCTAGCCTGAACATCCCCTGGGGCAATTTCCATCCATTTCCCCTTGTCCTATCACTCTCCACTAGGGAGAACAGACCAGTCCCTGCCTCTCTACAACCTCCCTTCAGGTAGTTCTAGAGAGCCATGAGGTCTCCCCTCAACCTTCTCTTTTCCAGGCTAAACAGGCCCAGACCCCTCAGTCTTTCCTCCTCAGGCTTATGTTCTAAGCCCTTTAGCAGCTTGGGAGCCTCTGTCCCCTCTCCAGTACCTCCATGTCCCTCTTGTGTACTGGAGGTGAGGCCTCCCTAAAGCTGAGGCCTCCCCAAAGCTGAGGAAAGGGGCAGGATCACCTCCCTGCTCCTGCTCACAACACTGTTCCTGCTCCAGGCCAGGATGCCATTGTCCTTCTTGGCCCCCTGGGCACACTGCTGGCTCCTGTTCAGCTGTCACTCAGCACCCCTAGGTCCCTGTGTGCCTGGCAGCTCTGCAGCCACTGCTCCCCAAGCCTAGAGCACTGCTGGGGGTTGCTATGGCCAAGGTGCAGCACCTGACATTTGGCCTTAGTGAACTTCATGGCATTGGCCTTGGCCCAGCCATCCAGCCTGTCTAGATCTCTCTGCAGAGCCTCCCTGCCCTCAAGCAGATGGACACTGCCACCCAGCTTGGTGTCATCTGCAGACTTGCTAAGGGTGCACTCAATCCCCTGCTCCCAATCATTAATGAAGATATATAGGGGTACATGATCTAAATATATATTTGGAGAATATGTACATACTAATGAAGTAAAGCCTAGTACCTTTTGTGTAAGGCCTCTTTTGCAATAAGGTACCTAGTGAGATATTCAGTTTATCATGTAAAGCAATGTAGAAGTTGTCATTACTGCAAATGAGCCTTCATTAAAGATAAAGTTCCAGCATACTTGATTATGAGCCCATGTGCAGGAAACCAAGATGTCAAGTCATTTCCCATCTGCAAGAAAATGACTTCTAAATCCCACATTTAGTGACCTTGATTAAGTCTCCACTAATGAAACTCTTTACAATAAATACAATGTAGTTGGAGGCCTGTCAAGACATAGCATTCCTTTTTACTCCTCCTTTTGTGCTCAATAATCCATCAGGAAATCATTTTGGATGATGCCATCTCATTATCTCTTTAAACATTTCAGCATTTACTGTTAATTTTACCCACTGAAGAAAACTTTCAGTAAAAATTCCATTACTTAGAAATCTATAGGAGAAAAAGGCACTTGAGTAGCTTTCCGCTCACTTTCACAAGTGAAAGATAGTATAATTTTTGGAAATAACATCTTCCAAACTGCCCTTAATGTCATTTAAATACTCCAAAAATTTACTCTGAAAGAACATGCAGGTCCTTTAATATAATATAATTCATGTAAATAATGATACTAAAACCCATCCCAGAGGTATTTTTCAAGAAAATAATATGTATTAAAACATTCTTACTCTGATCAGGAGGAACCATTTCAGCAGAAAGGAGATTTCCCTGAGAAGTTCTTCTAAATAAGAGTGCCCGAGCACTACTGATTTTTCTAATCTCTGCAGCATCAGCAGGAAGTTTTGGAAGGGAAATGGAAGAATCTTCATCTTTTGCAGAATTGGTTAGTATTGGTTTCTGTGACAGAGATAAAGAAGATGTTTTATTAAATGCACAGATAATTTCATTTTCATATAAGGAAAAAAGGAACCCAAATGATTTATACAAAGGTTTGAGAGCACAATAGATAAAAGTTACATAGGTTTGTTCATTAAGTTATTTTCATTTTCATATCCAGACTCTAATGATGCCATTCCACTGAACAAGTTACAGATCTGTACTATTGTCACTACAGAAAAGCCATTTAGAAGCAAATATTCAGGGGTGCAGAAAACAAAGAAAAATTAGCCCAAGTAGAGCAACTGAAACTCAAAATTATTTACTTCCCTCATAAATATTCATTTAACATCATCTGCAGTATGCTTATTTGTCAAGACAAAACAATGCTATGCCAAAGCCTTGTCCTAGCAGCTCTAGAGGCACATCTATTCCTTATGATTTGTTTTTGAGCACTGAAGTAGTATTTCCAAAAGGCTTCAAATGTGCTCACATCACATGTACCACTTCCTATCACACCAAGACCAAGCACGTAGATGCGGAAACATCCAAGTTCTACTTTCATTTATGTCAATATCTTGCATCTCAGAGGATGTAACCAAACCTCTGAAGCTCTGGTACAAAACACTAGTAGTGCCTCATGTAAAACACATTGTCCTCCGAGAACAAGATTCTCTACCAATTTCCTTACAATAAAGAATCCATTAGAAAGTCTCCAGTCTGATCCTTCAGAGCTCTTCCTGGAATTAGCTGAAGACAGCCAACAGGTGAGAGCCACAACCCACAACCACCATGGCTAATACAAGCTCTACATTTACAGAGTATTCTTGAACAGAATATATGTAAATATATTTAATCCAAATATATCAGATTTTTAATGTGATTCCTATATCACATATTCATATCAAAATTACTGAAGTATAACATTTCTTGAAGGTTTTGTCTCCCTAGTTTCCTAAATGTAGCATTCTTTAGATTACTGTCTTGAAGAAACAATATGTACAGGAAGCATACTGAACTGTTTTAGCATGCTCTGTTCTTTCTGGTGCTAAACAAATGATCATTACTTAATCTTATATTTAAAGATTAAATATAAAAACCCTGAATGAGCAGATTCACTTAGAAATTGAAAACAATTCAAAATTTTCAGTGGGGAGAAAGAGGTTCTTACAAGTACCTCCATTTTTAAAATAAACTACAATCATTACATTTTATAGAGGTGTAAGTCAAATAAAAAGCACAATCAACGTAGTTACTTTCAAGTTACTGACCAGAGAAGCATAGATTAACTGGGGTTGGAAAGGACCTCTGGAGGGCATCTTGTCCAACTCCTCTGCTCAAGTAGACCCACCTGGAGCCAGCCACCCAGGACCACACACAAGAAAGCTGACTCAAGTATCCATCTTCTGATTCTTCTTAATGTCCCTTAGAATTAGAATGTAATATAGCAATATTTTACTAGTTTCAATTCTTTTCATGTTTCTTTGGGGGGAAAAAAATGATAAAACTGACTTGATAAGTCTCTGACTAACCTGACAACAGGCTTCCACTTCTCCCCACAGCCTATGTAAGCCTTACCTTTTCCTACCACGAGCAGTACACACATTGTTATGTCAGTATTGCAGGAGTTATCTTCAGAGTACTCACATGATCCAGTGGGCTAAGACGAACACCAGACACTGGTCTTGAGTCAGCCAAATCAAAGCTGGATGCATGAAGACTAGCATAAAGAAAAGTAAACATAATATGAACAAAGCAGACCCAGTGTTTTGTGAGGTTTGGGGTTTTTTGTTGTTGTTGTGATTGGGTTTGTTGGGTTTCTTTTTAATTGCATGTTTCCCAGTCAATATGGGGAAAAGGATGAAGGAAGGAAGAGTGACAGAGCACTTTCAAACTATCACTCTTCTTCCATCATTTTTTATCTGGGAATCCAGCAGCATCAAGGGAGAAGAATTACAAGATAACCTGCACATCTGCCATGATACAGTTTATTGCATACACATCTGTAACAGCTCTCTAATATAAGCCTAAATTCATGCACAAACACAACTGTGGTTAGTGCCCAAGCTATCTGACAAGCTGCAAAACACTGCAGGGCAGAACAAGCATGGATGCCAGCCAGAGGGATCTCACTACTTAGTCACCAACAAACACCAAAGTCACTCTCAGTTTTTCACTTTCTGTAAGGACACAACACTCTGCAGTAAGGAACACCAGATACATTGAGTGCCTGAAGTGATGCTGCCATGAAAACAGCATGGACACTGACTTGTATGGCCATTCAAACATGTTTCGGCATCCTTTCTGGCATGCCTGACACCTAATATGACAGATACAGCTCATTATCTCCTCCCTGCAGTCATTACAGAACTGGAATATAAGGAGAGCTAAAAAATGGCTAGGAAAATGGATGAAAAAATTCCAACATACTTTTTTTTTTCCTGTTTGTCACAAAAGACAGATCTATTGAGCTCTCTGAATTACTGTATGTGACAAAATTCCACACAGAATTCTGAAGTAGTATACATTTTGTTTAAAAATGAGCATTTCAAACTTTGAGACCTACAATTTTATATTTGAAAATACCTGAGAAAGCTCTGAAAAAAAAAAAAGATCTAGCAAACAGTTTATGTGGAAAAAAGCAAGCCTGCACAGTTTCTAGGAAAAAGCTAAAGACTAGCTCAATTAAAAGCATACACTGTCTGAAGAAAAAGGTGAGTTACAGACCATTTTCCTATACTCTTCTCCATACCCAAAACTAGTGTAATGACTGCCTCTGGTAGCTCTAATCCACAGGAACTTCCTGGACATGTAGATTAACACCAAGAGTAAGGATCATTAGAAGAAGGCAAAGGATGCAATTAAGAATACAGAGGGAAAAAAAATCACCAGAAACATAATTACAGAATCAAATCTCTTGCTGCTAAAAGATATTTGGGGAAAAAAAAAAATCTTAAAAGACATAGTACCTAAAAACTGAAGGGGGTCTATTTTGAGGAGCTTGTGAGGATCCAGATCCAAAAAGTCTCCTTTGCTCCTCTGGAGGTGTAAATGGTCTCCGAGTTCTTAGTGTTCGCAGAACATTTCTGGCCTCATTTATGATCTCAGAACTGGTCTTCTGCTTTGGCACTGAAAGTCTGTAGAATGGCTCTGCCTTCTCTGTAGTTTTAGTCTTTGAAACTTGCATGGCTCTGCAAAGCAGTGCATAGAAGAACACTGTACAATATATATGGAAGGCACAGAACATAATGGTTGTAAATTACAAACAATTCATCCGTGGTTATGCTACCGCAGCATAGTTAAAAAGGATGTTATAACAAAATCCTACACAGTGCTGAAGTAGTGGAAAAGAAGGGTCATTGATACTTCATCTTCCCTCACTGTTTCTCCATTCTGTAAGAAAATACTGAAGAGCAGAAAATATCTGACATGGAGGACCTTTAGTTTTTAGAGGGAGCTAAAATACATCACAGGTAGTACCACATTGCTTTCTGGACCAAATGGTACTCTCCAACACTACAGAAAATCTGTTTCTTAACACCTGATTAGTTACAAATTACCATAGCCAAAACAGGAGTTCAGTAATATGCTGTTAAGAGATACTTTCTTTCCAATGAACTTAGCAAATAACCAATACAAATATTTCTTCTTTTCTGGTCTTTGCTATAAAGAAAGATTGGAAAGCAGTAGATAACAGTAGAGGAACCAAAGAACATGATGGACTAGTCTTAGCTATCTCCAGAAGTGAGACAGCTGCACCCTCACAGCACTTATCCTGGGTCTATCAGCACATGAGAGAAGCATGGCTGACAACATCTGCTGAGGGACCACACTGACTCTGCCATCCCAGCTCCCATCTCAAAACCAGTGTCATGGAATTGCTGGCACACAGAGTGAGTGTACTTGGAATCACCAGCTACAGCAAGGAGAAACCCTGTACTCCAGCCGTGAAGACTCTGCTCACCCACATCGGAAGCCAGGTTCCATCTGGCCAAGCTGATCTCTAGAATAGTTAGCACCTGAACACAGGTTTAGTAAGGGTGAACTAAAAATGGGTAATTTTATATATCATTTTAAACACCAGCAACTTATCAACCACAACTGATATGTTTTAGCTTGGTGAAATTCTGAAGCAGGGAAACCACGAGCAAAAAGAAATAAGAACAAAGTTACAAGAAAATGAGTCTGAAGGCCTCGACCAAGCAAGATTTTCAGTGCACCTGTTAGATACCATGTCCAAGAGAAACTCCCCAGATAAGCAACACCTGTGGAGTAAAAGCTGACCCGAGCTTTGTGCGCTAACCAACTCCAACCGGCAAAGCACAGCTCTCCCCCAGGCGCGGTGGGCAGCAAGCTGCCAAGAAAGAGACCGGAGGTTCTGCCTGTCTGGCCACTCTCGCAAAGCCTCCTGCCTTCCCTCCCGAGCCCCCGCTGCGCGGCGGCAGCCCCCAGGACTAGCCTTAGGGCCAGGCGGGGCACGGCACCGAGCCCCGTTCACAGCGCTCTGCCTGCCCAGCGGCTCCGCCGAGCCTCCACTTCGCAGCGGCGGAGGGTCGGGACCTGCCACAGTCTCCGCGGGTCACGGGTCCCGCTCCCGGTCCCTGTCCCTTTCTCCCTCTCCGCCCGACGCAACCGGTGCTCGTAGTTCCCATGACAACCACACACACCATGGCGGCCAAGCCAAGTATGGCCTCTCTAGGCTAGGCCAGGCCAGGCCCTCACTCACCTCCGCCGAGGGAAAGCGGGCCCCGCTGGTACTGCTATGCCCCACGCGCTCCTCTCAGCCGCACCTGCGGGGCTAGGGCTGGGCTCCGGGGTCCGAAGCAGCCACGGCACCTGCGCGGGGCCGGGCAGCCGCATGCGCGGGGCGGGGCTGGCCAGTACCGAAATCGGCCCGTGGGGCAACAGGCTTGCGGCGGTGTGCCCGCACACTAGGGACGAGGACAGTGGCGAGTTCTGCTGCAGCGCTGGCCCCTTAGGTGGTGGTTTTCTGGTGGAGGACGCTTCCTCTGGCCTGGCCTGGATCATGTTTGGGGCATAATAGCAGGTGGCAAAAGCCCAGGTCGGGTTGACAAAAGTTACTCTGTTTGGAAATGCTGGATGTGACCTGTTGTGATATCTTCTCTCTGAGCTCTGATTTACAGGTTGGAAATGGAGACACCGAAAGTTTTCCACACTCAGACAAAACCAAAGGACTTGGTTGTGCTGTAGCAGCAGCCCCAAAACCCCTTCCGTGGGTCAGGCACCAAGGTTCAGATGAGATCGCTCCTGTCGGCAGCTTCCTGCCAGGTCAGAAGTGCTATCACATCTCCTGCTCTCCTCCTGTCCTCTGCGAGACCCAAAGAGAGTATTTTCACATTGTCCATAGCAGAGCTTGGCACAGGTTGGTGCCAAAGGCTGGAGAGCTTTGTTGGAACAGCACAAGGGGGTCACTTGCAGTGTCTCCCCCAGGCTGCCCCCGGGCAAGGCTGTACCAAAGGTGCATCCACCTCTAGGTTTCAGGATCCTGTTGGCCATGTGTACCAGACACTGAACAGGTCCCTCCTCGTGTGCCTCCCACTACCAGGATGGGTAGCATGATCATGGCCAATATCAGAAAATCTCCAGCCATGTAACAAGAACAGACAGGCTTGCTGCAGCAAGTGGGTATTGCATGACTGACAGGGACAGTCTTTGTTTGCTATCTCTGAATGCATTTTGAAATGTATCTAAAAACTGCTATAGGAGAGTTCTTATTATCTCTTTGAGAATAAGAGAAAAATGCAAGAAATACAGCTCCATCTGACCAACCTTCTTCCTTGGTTTCTTTATAACATACTTCAGATATATCTGAAAGCACTCTGAATACTTACGTATATATTTATATATACATATGTGTACATATATATCTATCTTACTGACCTGAAGTTCCTTTTACTAATTGCTTACTAATATAACTTCATGTGTGGTAGACAAAAGCCTTATGGACATTTTGTCTTTCCAAATATTTTTGTAAGCCTGTATTGCCCTTTTCCTCTAGAAGAATCCCCTCTTTTGACTCTGATAGCCATTATGATATCAGTAAAAAGATCTCCATGTGTAATCCTACCTGGTTTACATAACATATGCTATTATCTCTACTAGCTTCTCCTTTCTCTCTAATTATTAGACATCTAGTCTTCTTTCTTCTGCAGCCATGTTCAATACCTCAGAAGTAATGAAAACCTTGTTAGTATTGTACTTGCTTTTCTTTGTATGTTTTTCCCTGAAAGCCAAAAGAAGGTGTGTGCATGCAAGCTATTTTCAGATCATCCAGTTTGCTCATTCTCTGTTATTTTCTTCTCAACCTTTCTTTTATTGATATAATACAAGCAAAGTTCCATAGAAAAATGTGTAGATCTGTTTCCTGGCAAAGCCACTTTGGATCTCTTTTTACTGTTATCATCTCATCATTCTTTAAAGACTTTTTAAATCCACCCAGTTAAACCCACTAAGCCTTCCTTCTTGGCTGCTTCTTTAATCCTTTTCATATGCACATTATTTCTCCTCTCTCTATTTTCTAGGTCATCAAATTGAAGAGTTAATTTTTTATTCATTTTCTGCTCTTTGGCAATTCTAGCAAATATTTCTTTTGTGATGTCTCCCTGCTATGTCTCAACTGTTACAATTTTCTCACTTAAATCCCTTCTCTCGTGCTTTTTATTGCATGAACCCTCTCAGCACCTATTTTAGATGTGAAAACTTAATTAAATACCCTTGTTTGCAATAACATTGCTTTAGGATGGAGATATCATTAAAACATATAAACTGACTTGGTCTAGGCAAACCAGGATTTGCTCAAGAGATTGCTGAGGTCAAAGCAATGTGCTCTGAGCAGTTCTGCCTAACTCATGAAAACATACAAAGTATTCAATTATGCCATATTCATTCAAATATCTTTAGATTTGGATGTCATGAAAGGGATTTTGTGCTGGTGTCCAAAATGCCAAATGCCTCAACTGGCACAGCTTTCCACAAAGCTGGCACCACCTATTTCTGCACTGTTACCTCTTTAAGCAGCTCTTAACTCAGGGAGAATGTGCTATGAGGTTAATGCAAACTTGACATCCAACCCTGAAATTTTCTTGCATCCAGTGCTCACAGTATAGCTCGAAACTACAATTTGTTCTTGCACTTCAGCAAATACTTGCTGCAAATAGTTAGCTACCATTCATTGTCTCTATGTTCCACTTGTCCACAGTACCCCAGGCTGCTCTTTAGATATGAAAGAATCCTTTTATCTGCCCTAAATGAACAAGATAACTCTGTTGTTTGATACAGTCTGGGTTGCTGGCAGTGAGAAATCAGCAATATGGAGAAACAACACATAGAAGTTATGGCACAAGATAGAAGAATTTTTGACAATCTGACCCAATGTTTACAACAAATTTTGTGATGTAACTTTGTGCTTCACAGTATACCATGGCAGTTCATGCTGCAAAAAATCACCAGAAGACAAACTACCAAACGTGGCACAAGGTATTCTGGGTTAGCCTCCCATAATGCCACACTTCTGCTGCTGGTAAAAGCCTGGTGCTCTGAGGACATGCTACATCTTTAAAAACCATCCAAATGTGAACACATCTTGCCAAAATAGCTCTGTCAGTAGCACGTGCCAGCAGAACTTCTGTCAGTAAAACTTTCTAGTTCAAACAAGGCCAGCAGCAGCAAGAGTGGTAGACACAGCCTTGGGGCACCTCATGAGCAGGCATCCTGGTGGCAGCAGTGCAAGAGGGGAGGGGAGAGCCCAACTGTCTGTCTACTTGGCAACACCCAGGCCAATGCACATCATAACCTCTACCTCCTCTTCTCTCTGCTCCTGTTGCTGCCCTTGTTTGAGCAAAGCAGAAGTTCTGCCTTCCTGGCAGTTCTACCAGCATGAGCTCCTGCTGTTCAACAGTTGATCTGCAGAGGACTTCTTTGTAGCTCCAGCTACACTGGTGTTACACAGCACTTCTCACTAGGCTGCAGTGCAACATCCATCTTCCTTTGCTTACTGCCACCCTCCCACCCACAGCCCCCTCTCTGCAGTGCTGTCTGATGCAGCAAACCCAGCTTCCAGCAGGTCATTGTCTGCTCAATGACAACAAGAGACCATCTACACTCTGCTGGACAAACCCAAGATCTCTTTTAGTCTTCTCAGATTGATCAGCAACACAAACATAGCATCAGATGCAGCTGAGAGGTACAAGCCTCCCTTTGGCTGCTGTCAGTGGAACTTTTCCTTACAATTTTTGATAAAAGATCACCTCCTGCAGTGACAATCATTTTGCAAATAAAATACTAGCAGGGCAAAAAAATAACACCAGTAATTATTGAAAGATTTTCATATATTTTGCTGACACTGAACTAACTGCAAAGAAAGATAAAAAGAAGGGAAAGGCTAAGAAGGCCATGGATTTAAGCCCAATGTTTCCTGTGAGAAGAATGATGTGGATTCCCAAAGTGGGAAAATGAAAAAATTTGAACTTTCAGACCCACAGAGAACAGGAATTCATGGAGAATGTGATCTCAAGCATGAGGATCATCTTCTCCAGGGAAACTGTGATTTGCTGGAATAGAATGAAAGTGAAAAGAAACACAAGACTATTTTAACTATAAGGTTAAAATTGGCTGCTGGGGTAAAAATAACTTTAATATAAATATTTTAACTACCAGAGTCAAATGCTTAGGAACACTCAAAGTGACCACTAGACCAAAAGTACAATTCTTACACTGCAATTTTTATAGCTGTAAAGAGGCATGCATTTACATGGAATTATGAAAATCCTTGCTCTAATGTTTTAAGTAGGTGTTATTACATTTTAGGTAATTTCAGGTATGAAATAGTTCAGATTTTCAAGGTCAAGAGTTTGGAAGGTTTATATCAACTAGAATCTGAAATTCAATTTTCACTGAGCTGAACTGTATGTCCCGCAAATGTGAACTCGAAGAATTCAGTTCCTACTATTGTGATACCTGGCTTTGAATGGTATTTTACTAACAGAGTTCCTCAAGGTTATATCTTCAGTCATATTTTTATTCATTACCTTGAAATAGGAGGATGGAGTTTGTTAATGAAATTTGCTGATGACATGAAAGTGGGAGACATTATTAATATGGAAGGAAATGGCAATATGATACAGGAAGACCTGAGTAACCTTGAGAACTAGAGTAATAGAAAGAGAATGAAATTTAATAGTGCAAATTGCAAGCTTGTGCCCTTGTGAACTAATACAAGTTTCTGTCACAAGTTGCAAGGTCATCAGTTCAGAGACAGAAATATGCAAGTTGTGCCTGGAAGTGCAAGTTAACCACTGGCTTCAAATGCTAAGGGGATGTGGAAAAGGCACACCTGATCTTTGGGTATACTGGGTGAGANCGTGGGTGGAGCCCTCCCTGGAGCTTCGTTTGTGAAGCCTAGCCATGATGATGACTTCCAACAGAGAGTGCTGAGAGCCCTGCTGGAGCTCAGTGCCATCCAGAGCATCTGTGTTGAGGAGAAAGGGACAGAGATGGCATGGGTGCAGAGAAAGGTGGGGAGACTGAGCAAGGGACAAGCTTGTCATGGTATAAAGCTACAACAAGCTTGTTTCCTTGGCCAAAGTGGAGAGAGACTCTCTCCATACCATCTCTTTAAAGAAAATAAAGAGCAATTTATGCTAAAAGACAGTGTATCAACAAATGGGCATTATCTGACCTGGAAAATTCAGAATGCAATTTTTCATAAAAGTTTAAAACCACTGGAGAGGTAAGATACTGAAACAGCCTCCTAGGAAAACTGGAGGAGGCAAAAACCGAACTATATTAAGAGCTATGTTGATGTTGAATAAAAGGAATGGAGTGAGGTAGTTGTCTGAAACAGCTGGAGCTGATAACCTGTTGTCCCATCCAGTATTACTGTGAAAAAATGTTAAATGATTTAGTAGCCATTCAAAAACAAAAAAGCAAAAGTAAACACCCGTGCTTTCTAAATTAGCTCTGCATTAACACAAATTAGATCATTTTTCAACTGGTGAGCCAACTCTTTGTTAATATGAATACATGCGGAATTTTTTATTTCTAGTTACAGAACTAAAAATCCAACTATTATTTCTCCCTCAGGTAAGGCTGAAGTTCTTAGAGCCTTCCTTTTTCCAGCAGATCACTTGCTGTAAGGCCAGTTGCCTGCCTTAGTCAGAGAGCTTGCCATTTCAAAGCTCAGGGGAAAGGCAGGGCAGCACTGGGAGCCTGGAAAAGAAAACAACTGGTTTCCCTCTGTGTGTGTGTATGTGTCTGTGTGTTTTCTCTGTTATGGTTTGTTGTGCAACAGCAATAATCTCTATTGCTTTGTAGTATACTCACAATAAATGGCTTTTTAGATTGATTACATGCCTCAACTTTGCTTTGGCTATTAATCAATCTCAGCAGCTGTTTATTGCTTTGTACATTACAAAGCAATAAAGATTATCCCTTAAAGAGCTGTTAATGCCTCATGGAAAAGTTTGAAAACCATTCTTTTTAGAAACAGTGCTGCTGACATATAATTTTCTGGCTTTTCTTTCTTCCTTCCATGTTATTTTAAGAGAGCTCAGTGCTAGTGAAACACACAACCATGTGTCTACCATCTTTGTTGCTTTTTTGGACTCCTTTTTATTGCCTCACATATCTTTCCTAAATTGCTAAAGAGGGTGCTTCATTGCTGAGAGTGTTTTGTGTTATGGTCTGGATTTGTCCTGAGTCAGCAATGGATTCTGCACACCAGGATAACACCCCAGGACATCCCAGCATCAATACTCTATTCCTGTTCTTCCTCAAAGTTTTTTGTCAAGTAATAAGTTTTAGGACTTGCCCACACTGAAAAAGAAACCAGTAAACCCCAGCAATATATTTATGAATGTAAAGCTCCCTGTGTGGACATTTCTATTCCATGATAAATAAGCTAAGGAAAAAGGCATTCTTTGCTATTTTGGAACAAGAATCTGCATGTGAGGAGTGATACTATCCTATGTACAAAAATATAATCCCACTGGTAGAATTACATTACCAAACTCCCCACTTTAATTTCTGGTGGCATTTGCAGCTCAAATATTCATAGATATCTGAGTGATACTTGCATGACCTTGTAACTGTTGCAGATGTACTCCCTTCACTCATGCCAAGAGCAGCTCCTTGTCCAACCCTGCTGGCCTGCTCAGCACCACCTCTGAAGCAAGCCTGGGCTGCTCTCTATTTTTGCAGCTGCTGTTTTTCATCACTTCTTATGTTCTACAACCTGCCCCTGAGCATAGAAAGGAAGGACTGGGTGAAAAAACTCCTTTTCTTTCTATCCCTGTCCCTGTGCATATTTGCTCAGCAAACTACAATCTGGCCCATCATTTCTGTCTTAGTGCACAGGAGAAACACTGTCAATGTCAAACCACAGCTCAGCTGTTGCAGGCTTTTCTGTGGCCTCCTGTCAGTGCAGTCTTCAATCACCATGTAAGGAAAACCATTCTAGTCATGAGAAGCTAGGTTACATTCAGTTATCTACTTTTTCTACTTGAAGTATCAACAAAAGCCCAGAGTGTGAACAAAATTCTGTAATAGTTACCCTCTCCTTCAAAATTGGGCTGTGACCTGCCTATTCTCATGACAAATACTATGACCATTAAACAGCCATTAGCTGATGCTGAACTTGGTTTCAATCTTATTAATAATACAGAAAATGCCTGGAAATAAGTAGAAGTATTCTCTTACATAGTGGTAGAGTGACCTAAAATATGCAGAGGTAAAGAAGAGGGGAAAAAAAAGACAAAATGGCAAAATTAATTTGGTGACAGAAAGCTTATCTGAGGATAGAAGCAATAAAAAGGAAACATAGTGAAGAAGAGGAAATAAGTGTGAAAGGGTGGATGGAATCCCTCCCTTTTCTTTTTCCTTTTAATTGACATCTACCCTAAGGATTTTTTTAATCATCAAAATATTCCTAGAGGATACAATTTCACATTTTGTTAGTAGGTGAATGCAGTCCATTCATCTTATGAGTCTTCAGTTTTATGCAATTAGTTACAGAATTAGAAACTGCAGACTGACACATGCAAGAGGAGAAGACTCATCTAAGAGCAGCTAATTTTAGTAGCTGTATCAAGTGCAATGAATAAAGTAGGTAACATGCCATAAGGAAATTTCCTGGTGAACCTCAGGCACAACATCTAGAGAACTTACTACAGACAGAGGGTACGTAGTGGAAGATTACTTATCTTTCCAGGTCATCAGCCCTACTTCTGAGGAGAAGATAGAGAACACAGGCAGGGCAAAGAATTGCTCTGAAATGATACAAAAATTCCCATTCAGCAAGGTTCAATATAATCAGAAAGGCCAATGTTGCCAGGTGCTGTGAAATGTTAATAGTCAATGTTGCATTAAAAGCCCTAAAAATAGCCCCATTATAGATTTTGTAAGAGTTTTCAGCTACACTGAAGTCTAAATACGATGAAAGTAGAGGAGGTGCAAGTTGCTAAAACCAGCACTACAACATGGGCCAACTTACTTTAATTTTCACAATATATATACTTTAAAAGTATACCCCTTATTGTGAAAGCTGAGGTTATCCTTCTGAGGGTAAGCCGTGGACACAGATAATGCATTTTCATCATGCAAGGCAGCATGGCTGTAGTGCTGCTGGCTGCTGCAGCCTCCCTCAGCCTCCAGACAGGACATACCTAGCAATCAGACTAGACTATAGGCAAAGATACATTTTCTTTTGCTGTACCCATGGTAGTTAGGAATTTCTGTTTCTTTACTGCAAAAATCAAGCAGGCCCCTTGGCACCAAATGACTGAGTGATGACTGCTCTGCTCTACACCACTGCTTTAAAAGTGATCAAGTCCTTCACGCATTAAAAGGATTTGGCAGAGATTCAGGCAATGAAAAATTTGTCCAAGATGTTTAATCTCTCTAGGTACAGGAGGTCAGTCAGTAACAAGACTATCATTAAGTGTACTCCAGAGTCACACTAGAAAAATTAACCTTTCCAGTTTGGCATATGTTTAAACATAGCCCAAAGATAGAAAATAAGATGATCACATCCTACAGGGTCTTGCAGCTGCTGACACCTTCATTCCAAAGCTGGGGTAATTTGGAAAGGTAGGCACATTTGGTGGGATAGACTGTAAGAAGCAGATGAAACTGAAGGTAAAAGAAACAGCATTGCTGGGTGGGAGGGGTTTAAAACCCCTAGTATTTCTTTTAGTTATCTTCTTTTACCACACCACTTTCTTAGACAGTTCTTTTCTACCTTTCAGCTCTCCACTCAGTGCTCCTGAAGCAAGTCTACACAATGGAAAAATGCACAAGGTTTTGTTCAGTAGGCTCCCAAATACTTTCTAACAGTTTCCATCTGTGATACAAGTAGAACAACATAATACTAATAAATGTGAGAAGCAAATAAAGATCTCATTGTACAGCTACATCCCTAAAACTACAAATATGTGGCAAAAGACAACCTACTGTCAAGCTAAAGACAGCTTGTCCTGATTTACTGTATTGACCAATAATCCTCCTGCTTCCTTGGGTGTCTGGTCATCATTAGGGTGTGCTCAACAACAATTTTAAGTTGTCTCTGGATAGAGCATCACTTTGATAGTGTTTGTATAGTACTTCACAATATGAAGACCTGGCCATGACTGGACTACAGGGTGTTACCAGTCTGCAAGCGATAGATGAACCAAACACAGGAAGGTGAACCCCAGAGAAGGGAATGGCTGCAAAGGAGAAATTGTGCACTCCAAACAGATTTGGTAATTTTATGATTTTAAGAAGACAGTTGTTGGAAACTTCTCAGATATTAAGGTTTTGGTTTATGTCAAGGGCTCTAGAGGAAAGCCAGGCTGGATCACTGGGCCAAGGCCAATGCCATGAAGTTCACTAAGGCCAAATGTCAGGTGCTGCACCTTGGCCATAGCAGCCCCCAGCAGTGCTTCTAGGCTTGGGGAGGAGTGGCTGCAGAGCTGCCAGGCACACAGGGACCTAGGGGTGCTGAGTGACAGCTGAACAGGAGCCAGCAGTGTGCCCAGTGGCCAAGAAGGCCAATGGCATCCTGGCCTGGATCAGGAACAGTGTTGGCAGCAGGAGCAGGGAGGTGATCCTGCCCCTTTCCTCAGCTTTGGGGAGGCCTCACCTCCAGTACTGCATCCAGTTTTGAGCCCCTCACTACAAGAGGGACATGGAGGTGCTGGAGAGGGGACAGAGGCTCCCAAGCTGCTACAGGGCTTAGAGCATAAGCCTGAGGAGGAAAGACTGAGGGATCTGGGCCTGTTTAGCCTGGAAATGAGAAGGTTGAGGGGAGACCTCATGGCTCTCTAATAACTACCTGAAGGGAGGTTGTAGAGAGGCAGGGACTGCTCTGTTCTCCCTAGTGGAGAGTGATAGGACAAGGGGAAATGGATGGAAATTGCCCCAGGGGAGGTTCAGGCTAGATATTAGGAGGAATTTCTTTGCTGCAAGGGTTGTGAGCCATTGGCACAGGCTGCCCAGGGAGGTGCTTGAGTCTCCATTCCTGGAGGTGTTTAAGAGACAGGTAGATGTTGCATTGGGAGGCATCATTTAGCAAGTTGATAGGGCTAGGACAAAGGCTGGACTTGATGATCTCCAAGGTCTCTTCCAGCTGGAACTGTTCTATGATTCTATGATTCTATGAACTCCCTGAAGAGTTCTCACACTCAGTCTAGTGCTTCAACCCAAACTCTTTTCTTTCTTACTGTTAGATCTTACTGCTGTTATATGGGTGCTTCCTAGACACTGGAAGCTTGCTAAGGTACCTTACTTTTTGTTCCAGCATTTCACTATTCTGAACAAACACTAATCAAAACAGTTAATCATCCCACAACAAACTGTAGTCAGCAGAATCCTACCATATTTCATGGAAAATCTGGTTTCATTTTTAAAATAAAATTAAACCTACTTAATGGATTGATGAGAGGCACCAGCGCTGAAGCAGGGCTTGAGGCCCTTGTGGAAGATAAATTCTGGGCTACATGAGCAGATGTGGCTTTTGTGGACCCACTTTGCAACAACAGGGGTCAAGTTATTGGTTAGTAAAATTCCAACTGACTCAAGTGAGATAACAACCAGAAAGATCATAGCCTACAACACTGCATGGATTCTGCATCTTGCCTTGACTGGGTAGAGATTTTTATTTTTTGTAAGTGACAGACAATGAAATAACATATGTTTTAAATAGAGGGCAACAGCTCTTTAAACAATCTGGATTTTGGAAGATTCCTCCACCTCCTTGTCTTTTGTCTATACTAATCTTTCCTCTTAATAACATTGGAAAATCATGAATTCATCCCCCAGATCAAATCATCAGATCAAAAATTCTTCATGTTTAGTCTGTCTTTGAATGGATTTTAAAGTGCCATTCTACTCCTTAAGCCTTTGTACATTTATAGTCTCATCTTTTCTCCAGAAGTACAAGGCTCTAGACACATTTTTCCTCAAATGAAAACTGAGACTCTCATGCAAGTCACTTGACCTTTTGAGCTGCTGCCCTAGTAGCACCACAAGAGTCAAGTGCAGGCCCTGATAATGAACTTAGCTTGGGAAAATGCATTCCAGACACTTGCTTTTACCAAAAACCCTTGGAGTAAAATTGTGGCTTCACTGGGCTGAAAGACTTGCTAGGGATTGCAGTGAGCCCAGGATTCAGCTGCTAGACCTGCAGACATTTCAGCCCATGATTGCAACATATTCCACATTTCCTATGTCTTCATGGAGCCTAAGTGCCTGTGCAGAGTGAAACTTCTGCAGCATTGGTACTGGAGAAATGCCCTGCAGCATCAAGACTCAAATAAAGATGACCAGGCCTCAGACACAACCAAAAATGTTCCTTCCATACTTCTTATCTTTCTGCATTTCAAAGGAAGATCTGATATTTGTTATCTCCTACCCCCAGAGGAATATGGCCTGCTGAGCAATAATTCCATTTCAGTAGCCCATCCTAGCAATTTCCAGTAGCAGCATTTCTTATGTAGTCATATTTATATTGAGGTAAAGAATTGTCTGAATGCACCATATTTTAAATAATTTCAATTATGATGCTGTCACTTTTTATAACAGATGGGAGCACAGCAAAACAATAGTCCATCAGGGTACCACTGTAAAAAATTAGCTGTGATTGGGTGAAAAATTGAGCATTTTTCCCTATGATTTAAGACATTGGAGACAAGGGTTTTCGTATAAAAAGTAAAATTTCACCAATAAATCAGTAAAAGCAGCTTTTAGACGTGTGCTCTATCCTTTCATTAATATGCTTTTTCAGATTGGTTGAGTCTCTTTCTGTTTTGTAATTAACTTATCAAGGAGTAATGGTCTAATTTTACAAAGCTGACTGGATGACAGAAATACTATTTACTCTAAATTGAAAATATTTCAGCATCTGCCAAGATTAGATTTCTTTAAATTACCCTTTAAAAACATTGATTTCTAATACCATATTTCCTTTTCTCTATAAAATAGAAATATATGTCCAGAGGAAGCTGTTTTTAAGGAGGCATTGCTGAGAAACAAAGCAATTCCAGTAATATTAATCTCTCTTCAATGAGCTGCCAAAAATACAGTCTCCATTTCAGGCTACAAGTTTGGTGGGTAGTCATTTTTTATTATCCACCAGACTGAGAATCTGAAATTAAGTGTTCAGCAATATTGGTATAAATGAAGAAGCCCCCAGCTCTATCCTTTGACATAACTAGGACACTCTAACATAATAACTTTATAAAGATTAATTCTCTCCCAAATTAGTGACTGATAAAAACATATGGCCTGGTGTTTACCAGGAGGAAGAGCTCTGGTCTCATATATAGGCTTGTGGCATTCCTGGCATTCGATCAATGCCACTTGAATGATGCCTAATTTCACTGCTGTTATTCAGACAACTTAGAGCTAAATGTAATAGCTGAAATATTCTTTACCTGTGCTAACCTCACATTATGTGGTTGATCTTAGAAGCCTCATTAAAGTTATTTATTCCATTTGGAAAGTAGAACTTAAAATGTCTGTACTTGGGCTGACCAAAGGTCTTTGCACTTTAGTTCCCTCTTCCCCACAGTTGCCAATTGTGGGTCCTTACAAAAAGCTCATTAGACATATAAATTGATACTTTCCAGGGCATATCCTGTAGCTCCCAGTAATTGCAAGCTGGAGATTCCTTTCCAGACCTCTGTGTAATAGTCTTGAATAAGCCTGTCTCTCAGATTGCTCCAACTCCTATTTTGAATCCATTTTTGTTACCATAACAGTATGTGTATTCTACATTCAGTTCCGCATTATAAGAAAAATGATTTCCTTGTGTTTTGAACTTGCCAAATGAGAATTTTATAGACTCCAATTCTCTCAATCTTATTGTCAGAAGCTGTACATGATTGCTGCCCATCTGCCCTCGTCATAGGATCACTGAATGGTAGGGGTCGGAAGGGACCTCTGGAGATCAACTGCTCCAACACCCCTAGGTGTTGGACCCTAGCAGGGTCACCTAGGGCAGCTTGCACAGGAACACATCCAGGTGGGTTTTGAAAGCCTCCAGAGAAGGAGATTCCATAGCTTCTTTGGGCAGCCTGGGCCAGTCCTCTACCAGCCCCAAAGAAAAGCTGGTTTTCCTTATTTATGGAACTTCCCATGTTCTACTTTGTGCCCACTGCCCCTTCTCCTATCACTGGGTATCACTGAAAAGAGACTGGCCCCATTCTCTTGATACCCACCCTTTAGATATTGATAAGCATTGATAAGATTCCCTTTCAGTCTTCTCCAGGCCAAACAGCCCCAGGACTCTCGGCCTCTCCTCACAAGAGAGATGCTGCAGTCTCCTCAGCATGCTTTGTTAGACTCTCTCCAGTAGTTGTCTTTCCTGAGCCAGGGAGCCCAGAACTGGACAAACTACTCCAGACAAGGTCTCACTAGGGCTGAGCAGTGTACTGCCCCACACAACACATGTCCTTACATCCTGCCCCTGCCCCTTTGCTGTATATTGCTACTGGCTCTCATAGGGCTGTGCAGTCAGGAAAGGGACCTGCCTAAGTGGAAAACAAACCCTATTCCCTCTCCAAAAGCAGCTGGTTTTGTCAAATTGGGCAGCTGATCCATGAGTATGTAACTGGAGGACCACTTGTGCTGCTGGCAGGTGTGGGCCACAGAGGAAGAATACAGCAAAAAAGGACTGAGAGCAGCCTAGGCTAATTGTGGAACTACATCCTGATACTTACAGCTTGAGGCAGTTTGCTGTCATTATTGTTTTACTCATATATGTGCATGAGGGATTTCCACAGAAACCCATGCCAGCATAAGTGAGTGATAGATAAACTGTTTTGTGGATGGAACCCTAAGTCACTGACAGTTTGTGTTTTCTCTCAGGAATGTTGCACAAAAAACTCCTAAAATACTCCCTAATATCACATGCTCTTTTTAAAAGAATACTTGAATAAAACAAACAAATCTGTATTTGTGTAATACCTAGGAATTGCAGTCATGAATAAGCCAGTAGTTTGAAGTGTTCCTCTAAACAGAGCAAAAGGATGACATTCTTGGTCACAAAGACTCTGCAACTCAATGATGAGGAAAAGGAGAGGTGGATGCAGAGAGGGGTGGTATTTATGAAGGAGTGGCTATGATGGTGAACTTCAATCCCAGAATGTCTGCAACCAGATTCTGGCCATGTTTTGGTGTCTGTCATGAGAGACACTTTTGGAGAGCAACTAGAAGGATAATATTTCAAATGGTCTATCATACATGTTTGTAAAGGACTACTCAGACTTCAAGGCCAGTGAGGAAGAAAGCATTTTGAAGCATGAGTTGACACTCAGGTAGACAAAGGAATATGGAAGGACTGGCTGAACAAAAAAAATAGCTTCCTTAAAAACCAGGAGAGAGCACAAATGGTTTCTCACACCACTGAAACTGATCTTTCATTAACAAAGATATTTCTTAATCTTAAGAAAGTCCAGATACGTTTGAACTATTTTAGAGATAACTTAGGGGAAGAATCAGCCAGTTATACACACTATGTGGGTATGAGGACCCTGAGAAGACCAAAGGCAAAACCTGAAGGAAGAGGTGTTTAGTCATCTAAGTCAGGATATCTTGCAAGAAACACATAGAGCTGTATTTTATTTATGCTAGGAGACAGAGAGTCTTATCAGTCAGGTGGATGGGTCAACTGGTCAAGATTTTAGTTTGAATAGAAAACAGATCTGGAATGAAGAGGAAAATGTTTTACTCCATCCATGCACATTTAGTTAGCATTACTTCAGTTGCTCATTGAAACTAGACACAAAGCTATGTAACGTGTAAACTCTACACAGACTCAAAGGTCTACATCCTGCTGGCTTTTCCCAAATTCCCTCCCCATCCCTACACATCTCACAAATCCTCTCTCAGATTTCCCCTCCCACTACCAGGAACCTGCTCCCATGCCACAAAAGCTGAAAAATGGCAGCTGCTGCCAAGGAGCTTTAAGCTGCAAATGCCTAACAACATTCCAGCCTGGAGGCTTGCCCCAGGCAAGTAGGTCTGAAGAGCTTTAACCCAAGCTAACTCCCAAACAAGAAACACTATTGTTTGACAGCTAGAGCTGTTTGAACCACAGAACCAAGTGTACTGTGGCCCTCCTCTTCTTTACTAAGTTTGCTCCTCTCCTGCCAGCCACATACCACATTATGAGTGAACAGAGGCATCAGCATCTGCAGACCCCAGCACTGAACTGCCTTTATTGCTTGTCTCCACATTGCAGTACAGCTTAGACATTGCTTGTATGCTAGAAATACTACAAATACTTCTTAGATTAGCAGGTCTGCTAAACAAACAGCACTGATACTCTCCTTCAGCTTCCCACAGGTCCTAGCATGAGAAGGGTCTTAAAACTATACCCTAATGGCACACCTCTGTTCCATCTTTGCACTCCATGCTTGTCCACTTCTGTTTCTCTCCATTGTTCTCTGCTCTTCTCCCCTAAGAATCCTCTTGCATCTTGCAGCTGTTGCTGGGACTATTGCAATGCTGTATGCCATTCAGTCTCCCTTCCCCAGAGTCCTTCAAATAACCTCAAAATTGCCATGAAACAGCAGTATGTAGTCATAACAAGCAGAAAGTAGAAGTTAAGCTGATGCCAAGTGTTCCATGCTGGCCTGTCTGGCAATCACACAAAGCCAGAGACTCTGCCACAGCTCAGTGCCTTCAGCATTTGAATTCTGCCTGATCAAGAGCAAGTTTCTATGTGACACTGCAGCTAGGATGAAATGTCTCACAAGATTTTCCAGCAGCACACTTCTCAACATACCCAATCAGCTTGTTTTGCTGTGCATATCATTTCCACCCACACCTACAACGTGGTTATCTCTCCCCAAAATCTTATCATAGCTGATTTACCAGTAAATTACATTTACCTAAATTAATTTAAAGAGTAACACATGCTCTCAGCTCCCTGCAGCAGATCACAACTTCTTGGCTCTCTTTTTTTTTTTTTGCTGTACAGTTTCACCCTCTTTTCTGAGCAGCAGCTGACTTGCCACCAGACACAGTTTCTGCTTGTCAGTCCTTGTTTTTCTTACTCTGAAAAAACTCATGTAAGATTGAGGCAAATGATTAAGTGGGACCATGTTTTTTCTTTTCTCCTGCAGCCAGGAGTGTCACATTCTTTAATGACATCTTTATAAATACTGTGCACCTTGCTGCTGTGTGTTGCCTATCAGATGTGGAATGCCATGTACAAAAGCAGGATACCAAATACCTGTGACACCAGTGTGCCCATAAAAACCTCATTTCTCTTTTTGTTTTCCTTTTTTGATGTGGGTATTTGGGTAACTTATAAAACTATATTCTATTCTAAGAGATCATTTTCATCAGACACTATGAAAAGGATACTTCTTATCCTTTCTACTACTGCATGCTTTGCTCTCTCATAAGCACATCTTTAATTTATCCGTTATAAATCCTAGTAGGTGTATTCAATTATGGACTAGAGATTGTTTGTGCAAATGAGTTATGACTCCCTTGGAAAAACAAAACTAAACCAAGACATCAATCAAACACACGGACATAGCTCTTTAACAGGTAAGTAATGCTGGATTCACTCCAGGGCTTTTGTTCTGTGTTAGGACAAGTTAACCCAGTAGCTGCTCAGTGTTCTGTATTGCTCAGGACAAGAAGCTGTGAGTTCTCCTTCTCGCAGGTGTTGCCTCGTGAATAGTTGATGATTCCATTTCAGCCCATAAACTTGATGTGCACTTCTCATGCATGCTGAATTGTAAAAATTGAAAAGCACTGTGACTTACAACTCCTACCAGAATAATCATTCAAAGGATGCAAGAGAAGTTGAGGTGGAGAGTGTATGTACCAAAGCAAGGATGTACATTTATGCCAGAAATGAAAGACCTAAGGAAATTGCACTAGAGACAGTTTCCTCTACCTCCTCAGCAGTCAGGCACAATTTCAGTTCTTGTGTTAGAATTATCCCTTTCCTTACTCCAAACCAGGAATTCCACAGAAATCAGAGCAATATAGTATTTTAAATGGTTATAGAAAGGAAAAGAGTTCTCTGCAAGCACAGCAGAGAATATAAATCAACTCTGAAAACTGTGGATAAGGCTGTGTCATGATTCCACTCATGCCACTAAAGTGAGATCTCCAATCTATTAAGAGGGAATTGTTATCTGAGGGTGCTGAGAGTCTGATTTCCTCAGCAAGTCCTCATTAGCCAAGAGATGGACAATAATCATCCCTGCTGGTTTGCATTCTTGTCTAGAACTAGCTCTGTGCTGAACTCAGTAAGCTCCATGTGTGCTAAAGATGCAGTTGTCTTCATGAGGCCATTCCACATATGATTAAAACAGTGCCACAAAGTTGGTAGGTGTCTGCATATGCTCAGAGGATGAAGAGGTTATGAGTGGTTTACATGGATTTGGTTTATTGGAACATGGTGTTTAAACTTCACCTATACCATATTCCAGTACCAATACACCCATATGCATACCTTAGGATCTAGGCTGTAGCACAGATATTTTAGGCAAGAATTTATGTTAAATGTCATGCTGGTATTTACTGCAGTAGTCATCTCTGGACTTAAAATTTATGCTAGCTATTGAATAGGCTGTTCTTCAGGATTGTAGGGAGAAGGAAGGCAACACTGAAATGTGAGAGCTAACTCACAAACATAAATAATCCACATACTGGGAAATTCAGCTGACAAGCTTCCCCTTCATTAGATGGGGTTGTAAAAGGACATTCCTCTCAAGTTCCCTGCCCTTTATGGATAATTATGCAGAGATTGACACTACCTACTGACATGATATCACATCACACTATACTGAGTCCCAAATCTAAGAATAATTGCCCAAACAGGCAAATACTTAAAAACCAGACTTTGTTATATATGTATAGATAAGTTTAATGAAAGAACAGAGTAAAATTTTACACTGCCTCAGGAACACTATACCTAGGAAATGGTACATAATATTCCTTCTTGTGCTCTTTTGAACACATTCTTTTCCCTGCAATCCTTGTTGGCCTGACTAGGGATCTGGCCATTAATAGACCACTGACTACCCCTGCAACCATCCTCTTTATAACCCCAGGTGGGCACCAGCACCCTACATGTTTGTCTCTGGCAAGCTGGAAGGGACTTTGTCAAAGGCTTCACAAGATGCTTGTTGCAAGCGCTTCCAAGAAGACTTGCAAGTTAGCTTATGCTCTAAGAGAACTTTTGTGTGTTGTAGGCACGTTTGGTTAACATTTGTCTGTACTCTCTAATCTAGGCCAATTTCTCCAGGCTGAGGAGCCCATGTCTGCATTTTTTTGGCATACTAAAGCTTCCTGCTGCCTGCCAGGAGGGCTGGTAGGTCCAAGACTCAGGAAGATTGAAGCATTTCATTCCTTCAGGAATGGTGCTGCCAATTGCAGTGCTAGGAATACAAAACCATCTCAGAATTCAAAGTTTGTCTCAAAGACAGGACAAAACAATTTTATAGGAACACTGATGTGACAGTTCCCATTCTGTGTTGCTTTCTGAGGCCTGCTGGTGTAGCCTGCTAAGAGCCCAGAGATGCACAGGATTGCCACAGCAGAGTCAGGGACATGCTTCTGGCACAACCTACTGTCCAAAGAGCCTGAGATACAAAGACCTGACCATCCAAATAAATTAAAAGGTGATATTATCCTTCATTCCATAAAAAGAGTCATTAGTAACTCCAAGCCTGTGAGGAAAAAGTTAACTCTGAACCACTTCTTGTGCCAAGCTTTTCACTGTAAACACAATTAGTGTCCATTGGTACCTAAGATTAATTAATGCAACAGCAACAATGGGTTTTCTTCTGCTGCCTGAGCAAAATTTACAGTGAAATGTGGAATAAGGCTATGTCAAAGGTAAAATAAACAAACCATCCTAGCCAATGCTGGCCAAGAAAATAAGATCCAGCACTGCAATCCTGTGTACTGTTGAATCACTCACTGTTTGGTTTACACATTTTCAGCTTGTGCAGATTTTTTTCTTTGTACACCCAAATGTCTGCTGGGACTGGGAGTAGAAAAAAAACTGTGGTCAAACCCTTCTTCTGTCCAGCCCCATTCCTTGAATAATTGGATGTAGAAGAAATAAACTATGAAGTCTCTCTTCCAGCAGTCAGAGCATCACAAAATAAATTACAGATCATCTGCAGCAGCAGAACTTGTCCATTTCTTGCAGGCAGATGAAATATAAAATAGGCAGCAATGCTTGGAGCACTTGCTAATTATTTAACAGAGGGATTCTCCACATAAAATACACTTAAAAATTGAAAAGCTTCACTAGTTCTGACCAGAACATTTAGAATAAATTTTTATCAGTGATATTTGAGAGGACTGCAACTGACACCATCTTGCAGCCTGAATTCAGCTGAATCCTACACAGTATTAGAAAGCCTTCTGCAAAATGTGTTCTTAACAGGAAAAAAAAAGACAGTCACCTATCACATAGCCCTAGTCTGAAGCAGGAATAATTCCTAAAGACTGGCCAGGAAGAAGCAGTGTCAAGACTGGGAGGGGATTTCCAGTTCTGCCTCATCTGAACTTCAGTTACTTTCATGCCTCCTAGTTTCTCTGTGCCTCAGTTTACCCAGCCTTATCTGCAATCTTTGTAGAGCCTGTGGAGCTCTGTAGCTGAGGTGCTGCAATACACAGTAATTTCCAGTGAGTGTCATTTCCAGTAACATTTTATTGTTCAGCATTCAGCTTCCCCTTTCCTAAAGCATCCTAAATTTGGGGGGTTGTCTTTTCCTTTTCACTGGAGCTGCACCCATCAGTTTACCAGCCAGCTGTCCCTGTGTCCCTCTTTGCAGCTGATGTCACCACTTCAGCACCATTCACCCATGTTCCCCTGCAGTGTGTGCTCCTTTCCTAGGGGCTGCACATTTCACCTGCCATTAACTCTCCTCATTCACCATGGCTGTTTAGGAGGAAAAAAGGACTATGAGGAAATGTTGACATCCCTACTTGCCATCTTTCTCCAGACTCTCCTTAAACAGTTATGTAGGACTGAAAGTGAAGAGAGGTCAGGGAGTGCAGTCTCTCAGGGTCACATGAAGAGAACTAGAAAAATTACTGATGATCAAAAATGGAACAGATTAAGAGTTTGGTTGGCCTGAAAAAAATGAGAAGACTGAAGGTACACATGCTGATAGTCTTCAAAATATGTAAATACCAAGGTAGAAAGGGAATGACCTGTTCTCTACATAGACAGGGCAAGAAATAATGGGGTTACACTGCACCTACTAATTGGAGGCAACAGAAAACTGTCCTAAGCTAAGGAAAGTGAAGCATGGGAAGAGATGCCTGGGGAGGTGATGAACTTCCATCCCTAAAGATCTTTGCATAATTTGGATATTTGCCAAGAAAGAGATGGGAAGACTGGATCCTGCTTTATGGTAGTAAAATCACAGAATGGGCCACATGAACTCTTCATATTCCTTTCTGTCACAGTAAATTTATGCCATAGCTGTGAAGTCCAGAGAGATCCATTCATCTTCCCCTCATCCATTCACATATATTGACACCCTTCCAACAAAATTAAGGTTTGCACTATTCCAGGCCAAGGGCTTTGTTCATTCCAGCAGTTCCTGCCCTCAAAATACCCAAGTTCATTTTATAAAGTGAAACATGTTCCATCTTGTAGAGGAGGGTTAATGCCACCTCCTCCTTCCCTTTTTCACCCAAAATACAATGGCCCATGTGAGAGATAAATGCATTCTCTACTCAGATCTGATCCTAAGATTAGTTGCAAGCATATGAGCAAGATGCATGAGTCAGGAGCAAGACCACCACAAACACCTCTGCCTCCTTCTCAAGGAGCAAGACCACCACAAACACCTCTGCCTCCTTTTCACCTCTTCCTAAGGCTGATCCAGTATTTCAGAGGAAGGAGACACTTCCTCAAGTCACCCTAGAATTAACCCCATCAGGGACCATGGGACAGAAGTTCAATTAAAACAACAACAAAAAATTTTCTGAGCCTTGCAGGCAACTCACAGAAAATCTGGAGTGTGGGATTAATGGACAAATACAGCACATAAACAACACGCTGAGTGTAGTGAGTTAATCTTTATTCCAAGCAGTTTTCCAAATAGGGAAAAGCAAGGAAATTATAATGGGACTGAAAAGACACATGAAAGGAACTCTCATATCCTTCCATCTGACTATCAGTGAAAGAATGTCCTTAAAAGAAAATCAGACTCACCTTGAGGGTCCCAAGTTATGACAGGAAGCCAGCTCCATGGTCAGCCTTCCCTTGCTATCTCCTGCCTCTGTTGCTGTATCCTGCCACAGTGAAGAAACATCATTTCAGTGATAGCTCTTTCACATGGAAGGGCTTTTCATCTTTCTTTAGGGGTACTAGCTCCCCCACTCCTGCTTTAATTGCTAAGTTCTAGGTCAAACCTGCCCTCTCATCCTAATCATGACTGTGAATGTATGAATCTCCACCATGAAAGAGCATAGGCTGTTTGCCCCCACTGCCCTGTTTGGGAGGCTGCTGAGACCTGCAGGCCCCTGCTTGTCAGCAACCTCATTCCTCCTGGTTTCCAGTCCCAATTTCCTCGTGGTAAATCTCGTCTGGTACCAACAATGTTCAGCTCATCACACCCCAGCACTGCTTTCAGGGAACCACTTCCACAGGTCACCACACCGTATGTCCTTCTGCAGCCACACAGTGAACACGTATTTGGTTAGGCAACCAAAATGCCTGCAGTTACAGGACAAAATCTATGCTCATAGCAAACAGAGAAAAGCTTGATATTTCTGTGCACTCCCATCATGAGTGACACACCACCATATGATGGGCAATGCCTGCATTTTGGTCACATCATGGGTAAGTCTGGGTCACACAGAAGGGTAAGAGCTGTGCAACCATCAGAGTATTTGGCACCACGCTGCAGGCAGGCAGATTACATGCCTCAGGTCAAATAATTCTACTTTAATCCTACTTTTCAGCCTTTATTAGGCTAAACAAGATTAACTGCAAGACAGGTCTACAGCGTATTGAAGCACAAGAACAAATTTCAGGACATTTTCTGCCAAGACAGACCAGTGCATTTGGATTTTGATTTTGCTTATATTCTGTTGTAACATAACACCATTTCAACTCCATCTGTGATTGCTGTGCTGGGAAGACAACAGAAACGAGAACACTTGTGGCCAGATGCATCTATCAAATTTTAGCATCTAAAAGTCCTCCCTGTGATGCACAGAACAGGACCTGCCATAACCAGAATCAGAAATGCAAAAGCAAGCTCAGCCAGGTGGCTGCACCTAGTGTTGGTATGCTTCATGGCCCAAACATGCATCTTTAACCATGGTCATCAGTTGAGGATTTCCCACCTGTGGCAGTCCCACAGGATCAAAATCAGGCAGCCCTGGAACAGCAAGGGGTACACTGTGCCTTTGAGGGGATGGAATTCACAGAATGCTAGGAGTTAGAAGTGACTTCTAGAGATCATCTAGTCCAACCCCTCTACCAGGGCAGGCTCACCTAAAGCAGGTTGCACAGGATGGTATCCAGGTGGGTTTGGAATGTCTCCAGAGACAGAGACCCCACTACCTCTCTGGGCAGCCTGGTCCAGTCCTCTGTCACCCTCAAAGGAAAGAGGTTCTTCTTTATGTTTAGATGAAACTTCCTGTGGTCAAGTTCATGCCTTTTACCTCTTGCCCTGTCACTGGCCCCATCCTCCTGACACTCACTCTTATTTATACACATTAATAAGATCTCCCCTCAGTCTTCCCCAGGCAAAACAGCCCCAGCTCTCTCAGCCTTTCCTCATAAGACAGATATTCAACTCAACACCCTTGGTTGCTTTTGTAGCATCTCTGAGGCCATGGGGAGGCACTGGGCGCGAATCAGAGCAGCGTAGAAAAGGTACTGTGAGGTAACTCCTCCCCCTGAACAGCTGCAGACTTATTAATGCAGATAGTAGCCCTCGGTCTTATCTGTAAGCGCACGAAACTCGTACAACTAGCAAGCCCACCTGCCTGCGCCCAGCCTCAGCGCGCGCTCTGCCAGCGCTCCAAGTTAACTCGCCTACTGCAGGACAAGCCAGCAGGACAAGCTCCCTGCTGCGGGTTCGCGAGGCTGCCAGCTTCCCTTTACGAGGGAAGATGTTCCAGCAGGACGCGCAGCGGCACCGAGCCACTCCCGGTCGGGGACAGCGCCAGACGAGAGCCCCTCGCTCGTCCGCCCGCCCGCCCTCGGCTCCCTCTTCCCCCCCCACCACCCACCACCTCCGCTGACGTCACCGAGCTGGATTTAAATAGCTCCACAGCCCCTCTGCCTCCCGGATACAGCGCTTCCCATTGGCGGCGGCGACAGCCTATAGTCGCGCCGCGCCTCTTCCCCTCCGCCAATGGCGGAGCCGGCGCCGCCGCGCACCTCCCCTGTCGCTAAGGGAGGGAAATCCAGCGCGGCGCGGCGGGCTGTCAGGTGCGCTGGGCTGAGCCCCACCGCCCGGGAACGGGGCTCGGCCGTGGGGCTGCCTGGGTGGGTTTGCTTTCCTTAACACCACCCCACTTCCCCCCGCTCCTTGGTTGTTGGGTTTTTTTTTTTATCCCTGCCTAGGCGAGCTCCTGTGGCCAGCCGCGGTGGCGGAGCGGGAATGGGAAGTGCGGAAAGTAGCAGTTTTCGCCTTTGTTTTTAGGGCTGTGGCGTGCTTGGGGCGGTGGAATGCAGGACGAGCGGAGAGAAGTCCTCCGAGCTGCTCCCGCGGGGAGAGCTTGGAAAGGGAGAGAAGGATCTGGCCGGGGTGACCTAGGGGCTAGGCAGGCTGCTAGCCAGCCTGCTGGGGCTTGGCGGCCACAGTCGGTGGATTTGCGGGAAGAGGACGGGATGAGGAATAAACGCACCTGGCAGCGTTGTTAGAGGAGAGGGGGGAAGGAGACGGAGAGGGTCCGGGTACACTCGCGGGCTGCCGGAGCCGCTGGATCTCTGCATCGCTCGGGCAGGCTTTTCGCTGAGCTGCAATGGACGCTGCCTGCCGCTGGCCGCAGAGCCGAGCCGCCGCTGCCGCCGAGGGAGAGCTGCTCGCCCGAAGCCGGCCCGTAGCGCGCCCCTCGCCCGGCGCCGAGGAGGGTTGGTCGGCCGGTCTGTCGCTCGGTCGTGGTTTTCCTCTTCGCCAACGCTCCGGTGAACGTGGGCTCTCGCAGCCGACCGCCCAGATAGGTTGTGTGGCAGCCACGGCTCGAGCGAATAGGTAAACGCCAGTGTGTAGATGTGCTGTTTGGAGAGAGAGAGAGAAAATAAAATAATAAGAATAAAAAATACTGGGCCTGTTAGAGGGGACTGGCGCTGCACGGGGAGATGTAATAGCCTCTTCTCCTTTGCCTTGTGCTGTGGTGAGCTGTAGGCTAAGGAAAAAGAGAGCCTTACATAAGGTGGGTTGGATACCTGCTGGGCCAAGCATCCCTGCCCCGCCAGGATTACCTGGTCCCTCCTTGCCATGCCGCAGCCTGTCACTGCGGGGCCTGTCCTAAAAGAGCCGTTTTTCACCTGCAGGAGCTCCTCTATGTAAGAGCTGCCTAGGATTGTGGAACAACCAAAAATCACATTCCAAATTCGGAAAATTTAACTCCTTTCACTCATTACCAAGCTTACAAGCTTGAAAGGAGAAAGTATAAATCTACTTTGCTGCCAAGCCATAATAGCATTGCTTAGAACGTTTCTATGTGGTTACTGTTCACTGCTTCACACCATCCAAATATTTCTGACTTGTTTCTTTCCCTGATCCACAATGTGTTAATGCGTTGTCTGAGCACACTAAAGATGTCAGTGTGTATAGCCAAAAGGCAAATGTGTGTGTAAGAACTGTAGGCAAAACACAGGACAGGGCTGAGCGATGTCCTGGATTTAATCTCTGTTTCTAGCTCTGCCTACATTTTAGATCAAGGTGATGAGCTTTCTGCCTTGCTGCTTTTCTTATCCTCTTCCTCATTCATCTTCAAATTAAGAACAGAACTTAAGTCACAATTTTTCTGGGGAGGTTGTTGGTTTTTTTAAGATAAAAAATTCCTATGCAACATGAAACATTAATTATTGTACGAGAAGCTGCAAATACTATGGAGGCCCTGGTAAAAGTGAAAATAAAAATCAAAGGAATAGTTTATCCCTTCCTGGAACAAAACTGCTTGAGTTATCAGAAATCTGAGGTGCCTGTCTGTGTATGTCTTCATGATGTGATGAAGTTTGTGTCAAGGTTTCTTTCCCTTTTGGGGAGAGGAGATCCTGTACAAGAAATCGTCCCCCAGTATGTTTCGGTTTGCTCCTTCTCCTCACCTGTGGTTCCTCTTGGTGAAGGATGAGGACCTGTGAAGCCTTATTTCCCCTTCTGTTGTTGCAGAACTCCTTGGATGAAACAGAAGTGCTGGGAGCATTCGGTGATGTCTGTGGGAGGAAGGCACAAGGCACCAAGGCCCTGTTCCCTCCATCTTGAGCCTTCCGTGGTGATTTGCAGCAGCACAGGGAAGTATAAAACACTGAGGGACTGAAGGCAGTGTTTAAACCTGACTTCACTTCAGCCTAAATGACCGTGCAAGGTTCAGATCAGAGGACAACCAGGAGCAGAATAGCAGAAGTACTTCAGATGCCTCTTTTTAAAGTTCTCTTTTGTGGATTAAGGAGCTACTTAGAAAAGATGACTCTCTACGTGTGTTTATGTTTACTGTCCTAACAGAAGAGGATGATCCACATTATCTTACATGCTAGATACCTCTTGGGTGAATCTGTATCACCTTATTTTAGGAGAGCTAAAATAATGATTTAAGTTAGTTAAGGAAATAACCCAGCTAAGTTTTAAATAATTGGAATAATATTCTCCCTCTCTTTCAGTCAGATTTGCCCTTCATGTCACTTGTGTTTCATAATCCTCCTAGCTCTCCATTTGATCATTACAAGACTAGTATCTCTATTATTAAAAAAAAGAACCCAAATTAAAAAAAAACAACAAACCACAAACCCTTAAAATACAGGATTTTTTTACAATCCAATCTATATTTTCATGTTTAAATAACTTTAGGGCACAAGCTTAGCCTTTATATATACGTATATATTTTATAGGCCACTTAGTTTCATTTACTTACACTGGTATTTTTTATGTCCAGAAGCTCTCAGGAAGGGAATGTGTTTGATGCACCAGAACCCTTTAGGGTTTCTGTATAAGACATGATATCATGAGTAACATTGACTTCTGTTATTTTTCTTACATAGTAACTACAAGATTGAATCAACATTTTTAGCTATTCTTCAGCAGAACTTGTAATCTATCAATGTGTCAGCTCAACAGCAGTTTTCTCTTCACACTAATGTGAACCACAAGGTCCAGCTATCACTGATTTTGACAATTTTATTTGAGATTGCATGTATTGCAGAATTCTAAAGAAAACGAATGATAGGGCCTATTTTATTTTCCTGAAGATGTACAAAACATGAAATATGTCCTCTAAAACATTTCAAACTCATTTGTGCTGGATAACATTCCTAAGTTATGTGTTTCATAAGCCTTAAGCTATAAGCACCACAGAATATTTGTGTGATAAATAGCAAGTATAAGATCAAATGTGGGTCCCATATTTTTCTGAATGCCTCAGATTGCCCTCTGTGCTGTTACATAATGCATCATAAAGAAATACGTGCTTTCATTTTCTTCAAATCACTCTGGCATGGATAGTACTAAGCCTTCCTTCAAGTCCTCGTTATGCAAGTCCTTGCTACTGTTAATAGCTGTCAGCTCTGCATGGTTGCTTAAAAAACAAGGTAACAGCAGACTTTTTGTGAAGCTCCCTGCATTTCTGGAATTGACAATGAGTCAGTTCCAGGTGCGGTTCTCCTTCTCTCAGCTATAAACAAATGACTGTGAACAGTTTTTCCCCCATTAGGAGAAAGTCCCATTCATTCCACTATATCAGAAGGTAATCTGTTGTTCTGTTTCGTTGTGTCTATATGCATATTTCTATTAGGAGCATCTGAATGCACTTCTCCAGTGTCAGGACACAGTGGAACAGAGCAGAATGCAGTCATACTTCGAATGTCTGTCGGCAAGCGCAGGCATATAAGCAAGTACTGCAAAAATGCAGAGCAGACTGAAAAATCCATGACCAATCTATTTGATAATAAAAAATCCATATAAACATTAAGTACTATTATTTAAAGTAAAATCTGTGTTCTACAGTACGAGCAGCATTCAAGTGAAATTGATGAGACATCTGCATAGAACAGAAAGAACCATTTTTTTAAAGGATGATGTTGCGATGTTCTCAGTTCCCTTGCCTGGGAAGGGGAATTTTCCTTCTCTTTTCATAAAGGCATAAAATTAACAGCAAGAGGGAATTAGGTGCACTGCCTGATTTGTGATTTTTGTTGCTTTTTTTTCCCTACTGTATCAAACATAGAGATCACTGGTGGAAAAAAAAAATCAGGAGAAACCTGTCTGGATTTCCCAATATCATGTAGCTCTTTCCAAGTGCCTTATCCTTTAACAAGGCCTCGGGGTTAAAGATATTGAAATAGGAATATCTCAACATTCATAATACTGACTATATAAAGAAAAATTTTGCTCCCAGTTTATACTTGCAGAAGTATATAAGTAGTAACTCAGTGATGTGTCACCAGGAAAGGGGGGGTTTGTTTCATTTCTGTTAATAGCTCTGTTAACTATTACATTTTTACCTTTTTGTTACTCTTTTAAATTTGGAGTACTAGATTATTTGTTTATTTCCATTTTCCTACTCAGAATTCTTTTTAAAGGTTTAACTATATTCCATTCAGATTTTGGTATGACATATGGAAAACATTTCTCTTATTCCTTTTGCAAGCAGTGCATTGGTGGGAGGAGGTCTGCACTATAAAACAGTATACCTACTGAATAGTACTCTAGTGGGAGAGTAAATAAGAAAGAGCAGAATGGCTGAGGCAAGTCATTTGTCACAGATGTTCATGCAGTTCTGGTGTTTTGTTTAAGCTGGATTCACTAAACATGATAAGGAGTAATTTCAATCTGATACGAAGTTCCCATCCAAGGAGACTCAGTGGGTTAAATTTACACTATGGTTTGAAAATACAGGGAAATGTTACTGGGCAGTTGACAGCTTGATTCAATAGCCAAAGTGGACTCAAGGAGGTAAATTGGAGAATGCTATTTTTGCAGTGTCTAAAATATGCCAGTTCAGAAATAAGAAAGAAAATGCCTCACAAATATATTACTATGGAGCAGAGTTACTTTAGCTATAAGATGCTTTTGTCTATTCCCATAAATGTCTGAATTATGTAAATGATAAAGGGTGCCGACGCTGTCGGAGAGCTCACATGAAATGGTGATGTAATAGCCTCTGATACTTAAGTGACATTTACTGACTGCTTTTACAGTATTTTATAAGTTTATAATGTAAGTTTAGTACTAAACCAGTGAAAATGCACGAGAAAAGCACTAGTGTAATAGTTTTTCAGGTTTTTTACGTAGGCTCTTTAACATATTAAATTAAGTAAAATATGAATAAGAAGGCCCAGGACTAACATTATTTTAAAAGGAGAATTAAAAAAAAAAAAAAAGAAAAAGAATATCAGACTTATTCTTAGTTTATATTATTTGCTATCTCTTTTTATATAATTTTCCCTTTTGTAAATTCCTTTCTGTCTCTCTTCTTGCAGAAATACAATGCCCTTGCCCTGAAAGGGAGAAATAGAAAGGCTACAACTGGCTTCTCTTTACTGGAGAAAAATGATTTTTTTCCCAAACTGAAATATATGCATTAATTTGTTAAACTTCCAGCTATTTTTACCTGTGGTATTTCTGAGAAATAGGTAGTGATGTCCATTGTAATGCAGTTTACCAGAGTGTAGCAGCTGCAATCTAGCGTTCTTCTCTATCGTAGTCCAAGGTGCAGAATTGTCATCTTCTTTGCTTCTAAGTAACTGAAAGCTGAATTGGAAACAAATATATTTGATACAATAAGTTTGGCTTTTCAGTCTGTACTTCCTTTTGAGTTTTCTAAGTAAATGCTACATAGACTGATTATCAGAAAAATCCAGGCTTACATAATCGAGCCATACATTTTTCTACTGCCTCCCTTCCCCCTCTTAGCTTTCATTTTACTCTGAAAAATGAAAAATTTTGCATATAAAATTACTATGACATACTGACTACATACACATTTTCAGTAGAGTGCATAGCTAAGCTATTTGTATGTATTTAGTAAAAGCAAGCAGTAAGCAAAATATTAAAACCTTGAGAGGGCTAAACTTTAAAATTCTAGTAATCATTAAATACAGCATTATCTAATATGTACCTAGCTGGGTAGCATAGAGGCTTTTTTCTTCCCATGGGGAATTAAGGTAATTCTATGTGTTCCTTATTCAGAACAAGCAAAATAAGAATGTAGTCCCCCATTTTTTTTACCTGATGTAAAGCTGATGCTCTTTCACACGGGAGATGGTTTCAATATCCAGTTTTCAGAGGATGAGCAGTGATTGTGGTTGACAAAATATACAGCAAATGAATCAAAACTCTGTCCTGCTAGATAATTACAAATTGAATTAATTACAAAGCATAAGACTACAGTTTTATCTAGGTATGTTAGCATGAACTCTTACCCATAGGTGGCAGTCAGCTTTCACTCTAGTAGGGATGCCAAACTTCTGATTCATGGGATTCACACTTAAGCTGGAATCATTTTGATGGGGTATATATATGTGCATGTATGTAAGTATATACATCTCTGTGTTTTGGGGGAGGGAGAAGGAGGTAAAATTAACCCTAAAATTGCTGTATCTAAGCAAAGGAGTTACCACCTTCTGGAGAAAAGATCCAGTTATTTTTAAAACCACAGAAGCAATTTTTAATCTGCCTGTTGCTGATGCTCATCTAAATTAAGTGATGATAATTCAGAAACGAGGAGGTGCCCCTGCAGATGGAGCAAAAAGGCAAGTATCTTGCCAGCCTTAGAGAACACAACCCTAGACCCTACCCAACCCTCCAAACTACAGCTCTGGTTTGTCACCCATTATCTGGAAATGACAGCAGCAGCACAGTGAAGACACTGCCCTGGAACTCCAGCAATAAGCTCCCTGGAACATCCAGCAAATTCAGAGGAGGTGCTGTGGTGAGAGAGCCCTTTGAGACACGGCAAGCGAGCACAGCCCGTGGGCTGCACTTCGCTTTCGTTCGTGCAGAGCTGCCATCGACACCGTGGCAGTGCTGCGCAAGGGAAGGCAGGGAGGACGCTGCCTCTGAGGCCAGGGAGCCGCTCCGGTTTGCCCTCAGCTTGCTTTAGGGCTTGATGTGCTTTGGGGGATTTCCTTTGGCAATAGGGCTAAGGAGACACTGGGGAACCCACCAAAACTGGAGGGAATAGAAGGAGCTAATAAGGCCAAGTCATCTCAGTCTAAAACAAACAGGACTTGTGAAACTACACTCGTGATATAGTAAGACTCTTCCAAAAGGAGAAGAACAAAACCTGCAATTCCAGAGTGTGGAAAGTCTTACACTTCTTACTATTACAGCTACACTGGATCTCTTTTCAGTTAAGATTTATCTAATTTGGTGTCAAGGTAGGCCACTGTACACACTTAGCAGAAGTCAGGAACTCGAGTTTTACAAAATGGAAAGTTGGAAAAATACACAATTATGTGTTGCTACTGCAGTGTTTTACTGCGATGCAAGATTAAGGGCTCAGAATTGAGTGGAATGGTGCAGTATTATTAAAACAGAAAGCCTAATTCTTGTTATGCAAGAGTCACAGCACCACACATCATTGTATAAGCCAAGGCAGGCAGTATGATTTCGTAGTCAAACATGGTATTTCCACATACATGCAACCATGACATGACTAATTAGATACTTGCATATGCACAGCCCCATTTGTTCCCCAACTGTAATCATTAGGAGGATTGCGCTCCACACTAATTTACACTCTTGTGTAACACTCTTAAATACGAGATAGCAGGTGTTGATAAACTGGCTGGTGACAAAGGTGTAAATTTGACATGCATTTGAAAATCAGAGCTTCTATAGTCAGCACTGACCTTGATATAGTCAAGGCTGGAGAAGACCTCCTCAGCCATCAGGCCTGATCCCAGCTATCACAGGCAGCCATGTTGCACTGTTCAACTTGTGGAGATACCAGCCTCCATTTTGAAGCTACCCTCATCATGCTCCTCATTTTCTGTTCTTCTAAATGGTTAAAGATTTCAGGTAATATCTATGACCTCTCATCTTCCTGCACGATTGTCAACTTCAGTTTAAGGAGTGTTTCTCTCTCCCACTATGAAGTCCCTTCCAGTCTGTCACCTCTTGAGCTCTCATAGGTTGCTGCCAAAATCTGCTCAGCAAAGCAGCTGTGCCATAACTGTGGTACAGGAGGATGCTTTTCCCTCAACATTCTTCTAACCTTCCTTTGCACCTTTTCTTCTTTCAATAAATCTCCCTTAAGATGCAGGGCTAGAAGTAGACACAGTACTCGAGCTAACATGTTGTCAGGGCCTCTCATGGTGGCATTAATACCTTCCTTATCCCTGCTAGATATACAGCAACTAATATTGTGATTTTTTTGGTTTAATTTTTATACTCAGAATTATCTCACAGGCCTTGAGAACTGACCAAAATACCTAACTTACCCTTTTTCATGGATGCTGATAAGCAAAAGTTCTTGTTACTCACTCCTAGTTTATGACCTCCAGTTTTGCACTGTTGTACTGATATTGCATGACAAGGGTGACAAAAGGTGTTTTAATAAGAAGGCTGTGATCAATTTAATCCAAGCCATGGGCTTCCCCTGGAATTTCCAGCATGTCCAGATTTGTTGAGGAATCTCTGGGCTTTGCATCACTCTGGGTGTGAGCTGGGACATGCACCTGATAGAGTGCAGGGCTTTACAGGTGAGCTAGCTTGCCTTATGAAACAGAGTTGTCTCTGGTATTACATTACCTCAGGCACCTTACCTGTTATTTCAGGTAAGCCTTCAGAATGTTGTACAGTACTTGTGCCTCAGTGTCCTGCACAGGCTTCATTTGACAGCTCTGGGAGCAAGAGACCAAATTTGGAAATACTTTTCCAGGATCAACAGAGGAGATGGACTTAGTGTCACATTATATTGTTTCTATTGATCCTGTAGGTTAATCTCCAGTTTACAGGTTATGCCTGTGAGATTGAGGGGTGATTGAGCAGGATGTACAGAAGTTGTGTGGCACTCTTGAATCACATGTACAAATAATTTTTTTTTAATAGAGGAATCTGGAGGAGTTCAATAGCTGTGTTTCTGGAAGTTGGTAACATGATGACAGTGTCTAATTAAACAAGAAAAAAAACCTATTTTTCTTTCTTTGTCTTCCCTTGGAATTTTCTATATGAAATTTGTGTTGTGGCATTTCTATACAGCAGTTTTATTTGATATATTTTACTCCTGTGCCTGTGGGACAAGTAAGAAACTTCACCATGGTGGTTTATCTGTATAGTGAAAATACAATACTGAAGAGCAACTGCTACGTTTGGTAGCCAAGCCCATCATGTAAAAGGACTTTGGTGCCTTTTGTTATCCAGTATTCCAGCCCTGCTTTGTGCAAAGAGGAGCCCAGCTTTGTGTCATCAGCTGGCCATTCCTAGGATAAGGTAGTCACTGAAAAGTATTAGTAAGATCTCACTTGGTCCTTCTTTAAGGAAGTTTGCTATCAAATTTCTGTGTGAGATCTGGTCAACACACCTATAAGGAATTATAAAAAGACATGTGACATCTTTTGCCAAAGTAATGCAGCTGCATGGATGTAATTAACCTGCAAAAGGGCAGCTTCTCACGTGGACAAATAACACATGCAGAGAGAGAAAGCAAAGGACAGAAATGAACACTCACTTTTTGTGGTGATAGGAGACAGCTAGCAGAGCCTCTGGGCCAGCATTCTAGAGTATGCTCAGGCATGTTCTGGGAAGGGGCATGGAGAAAAGTTGCAGAGATCACTGTCAACACGAAGATAGGATGAGAGAAGAGACCGTGAAGCTGCATGAGGCAGCAGCAGAACGGCAGCTGAAGCTCGGCAGAGCTGGCTGCACTGTGGTACACACAGGGAAATGAGGAGGTCTCAGCTGTCATCTAAAGACAGTGATAAAAACCTTATAACATAGGCTACTTCTGGAATCCTGCTAATAAAACTGCTTACTTTAAATCACCCCTAAGGTATAAGGTAGTATGGTCCTTTGTTGACAATGCTTTCTCTTGGACATTTATATTTAACTCCCTGTTAAATATAAATATATAAGAAATATATGAAACCACCCAATTCTGAGAGAAACTGTATTTTGAAATAACTCCATTGTATTGCAGTGGTTTTGTTATCATTCTGTCTTGTGAAGATACAGATGAACTTCCTTTCTCCTTACCAGAAATAGAGCACAAGCTCTGTACCCACAGCAGAGTGCAACTAGGGAAGAAAGCAATGCCTCTGTAGAGTCAGCACAGTGTCTCCTTGAGTACTCAGTCCTCTGTTGCTTAGAGTGATCCATCTACACTTCTACAGTGGCAACTATTTCATCTTCTGTTTTCTCTTGGGCTGGAGGGACTTCTTTATTCCACTTTTGTGGAATAAAATTTACAAATTTTACTAAAAAACTCAGCTGAATTCTACCCTATTCAAAAGCCAATCACAGTAGCATATGCTACAAAAGAGCTTTAATTCTCATTTAAATTCACACTTCCAGTCAACCTAATTTTTACTCTGGAAGCATTTTGTTTTCCTTAGTCCCCTAGTTTTTCTTGTTGTTTTTGAAGCATTTTAAAACAGGAAGGATGGAATCCTGGCCCCACTGCAGTGTTACAAAACATGCAGAGAACCTCACTGAAATGAAGGCTCAAAGATGTTCAAAGCTCAAATGAGAGTTATTTGGGGAGTGTAATTGACTTTGAGGAGTGTTCACAACATTTTAGTTCAGAAAAATACACAGCTAATCTGAAAAAAAATCCATTTATCACCTTGTGCAGTGTAACCACAAAGGGTTTGAATAATAATAAAGACAATTATTCATTTTAGTGCTCTGCCTTTTTTTCCCCCCATTTCTATACTTATTGCCATTGTTAGTTGATTCTTCCATGCTTGAAAGCATAGGTAAGTTTTAGTTTGAGAGGTTATGGCACCACTTCTGAAAAACAAGTGCAATAGTTTTGCAGACAATTATCTACTATTTCACAAACTCCAAATAGCTCCTGAACTAGAAGACATAAAAATTGACTGCATTAAGGTGTTTACCAGGAAAGCCTGAGGTGACATATGATGGACTATTTTCCAGGAAATCATTATTACCAGATAAGAAGTAAATTTTCCATTAATTAATCACTATACTCTTTAGACATTCACCCTTGACCTATAGATTATTTTACTTTTTTTAGGAGACAGCAGAATGTGAAACCTTTATTACTGTAACAGCATGGCAAAAAAATAAAAGGAATCATTTAAGCAATTGCAACCAAGGTGGAAGTGCAAGTGTGTTTGAGCAGAGGATACCCAGAAGAGCACATCTTCTGCTCCATCACCCAGGCAGAGGTCAAATGCACAAAAGCAGTTGATGAAATGAAGCATATAGACCTCCTAAGGAACTGGGATTCCTGTGGTGCCTACCTATGCCATGGTCCTTTTCCTTCCAGAGGGCTCTTGGAGAAGTTGTCCCCTGTCACTCAGCAAGCCAATAGCAGAGGAAGACTCATGTTCCCTAAGCCCTGTCCTGCCAACAAGGAGCAGATTGACTGCCTGGCTCTTTTGCCCAGGTGAAGGTGGGTGAGTGTGACAGGACTTAACTTCAAAGTAGGTGCAATGGAAAAGAAAAATAATGGTGTCCTCTTTCCATCAGGGAGCTTAATGAAGCTCCCACTGCCATCTGCAAACACGGGAGGCCTGAGTGGGATGATGTACCTTGGTCACTACAACCCCATACAACACAACAACCTCGTACAACCCCGTGCCTGGGGCAAAGTGGCTGGAAAGCTGCCCAGAGGAAAAGGACCTGGGGGGTGGGGTGGTCAACAGCAGCTGGACATGAGCCAGCAGTGTGCCCAGGTGCCCAAGAAGGCCAACAGCATCCTGGCTTGTGTCAGAAATAGTGTGACCAGCAGGAGCAGCGAAGAGATTGTGCCCCTGGACTTGGCAGTGGTGAGGCCACACCTTGAATACTCTGTCCAGTTTTGGGCCCCTCACTGCAAGAAAGACATTGAGGTGCTGGAGTGTGTCCAGAGAAGGGCAACAAAGCTGGTGAGGGGTCTAGAACACAAGCGTTGTGAGGAANGGAAAGCTGCCCAGAGGAAAAGGACCTGGGGGGTGGGGTGGTCAACAGCAGCTGGACATGAGCCAGCAGTGTGCCCAGGTGCCCAAGAAGGCCAACAGCATCCTGGCTTGTGTCAGAAATAGTGTGACCAGCAGGAGCAGCAAAGAGATTGTGCCCCTGGACTTGGCAGTGGTGAGGCCACACCTTGAATACTCTGTCCAGTTTTGGGCCCCTCACTGCAAGAAAGACATTGAGGTGCTGGAGTGTGTCCAGAGAAGGGCAACAAAGCTGGTGAGGGGTCTAGAACACAAGCGTTGTGAGGAACAGCTGAGGGAACTGGGGGTGGTTAGTGTGGAGAAAAGGAGACTCAAGGGAGGCCTTCACACTTCGTANACAGCATCCTGGCTTGTGTCAGAAATAGTGTGACCAGCAGGAGCAGCGAAGAGATTGTGCCCCTGGACTTGGCAGTGGTGAGGCCACACCTTGAATACTCTGTCCAGTTTTGGGCCCCTCACTGCAAGAAAGACATTGAGGTGCTGGAGTGTGTCCAGAGAAGGGCAACAAAGCTGGTGAGGGGTCTAGAACAAAAGCGTTGTGAGGAACAGCTGAGGGAACTGGGGGTGGTTAGTGTGGAGAAAAGGAGACTCAAGGGAGGCCTTCACACTTCGTACAACTCCCTGAAAGGAGGCTGGACTGAGGTGGAGATCAGTCTCTTTCCCCGAGTGACAAGTGATAGGACAAGAGGAAATGGACTCCTATTGTGCCAGGGGAGGTTTAGATTGGATATTAGGAAGAATTTCTTCACTGAAAGAATGGTTAGGCATTGGAACAGGCTGCCCAGGGAAGTGCTGGAGTCACCATCACTGGAGGGACTTAAAAGAGATGTAGATGTGGTGCTGAGGGATATGGTTTAGTAGTGAATTGGTAGTGCTAGGTTAATGGTTGGACTTGATGTTCTTAAAGGTCTCTTCCTACCAAAACATAGAATCTATGGTTCTATGGCTGTAGGGATAAAAACAGGAGTGGCAGAGTACAGTAACCTCCAGGATATGTGGGATCATTATCCTCAGATGCTGTACAAGGCTGGTACAATAGCTCCTACCACATCTTGTTTGAGCTTGAACTATACCTTCTTTAGGGCAGAGAAACATTTTTAAAATTGCCTGACCATCATCATGTTTTTTAAAGGTATAATTTTCACTGACTACTTTTGGGGCAAGTCAGTAGTTCTCTTTCCCCTGATTTATTTGTCTGTATCACAAGGATAACTGTATTTGCCTGCTAGCATGAAATGCTGGAGGCTCCTGCAATTTCTGTAGTTTCACATTGTGGTTTATCTTGATGGATACTGTTATCCTCAGATTGCAAATATGTTAATTTCCTTCCTGGAGCAGAAGCTTTTCAGGAAATAAAGGCCCATTCCTAATCAGGGAGAGAAATGAGGGCAGCATGGCATATCCAAACTGAGACAAAATATATGCAATTTTAATATAAGAGGCACATGTAAGTGTGTTGACTTTGCTTTTTGGATGACAAGGAAATATGAAAATAGTATGATCTGACTCAAATTATATAAAATGTTATTTTGCATTGGAGTTAAACCAGCCCACAGCAGCCTGGCTGTGGGCAGCCAAGATTTCAGAAGAGGCTAAGACCACCTAGGAGCAGGATTCATCTGCTGGAGGTCATTCAAATACTAGTTAAAACTTTTGAATTTCTAATGACCTTTTCTGCAACCACATCATAATATCACAGTATGTATCACAGTATGTATCACAGTATGTCAGGGGTTGGAAGGGCCCTAGAAAGATCATCTAGTGCAACCCCCCTGCCAGAGCAGGATCACCTAGA
>VWZO01009156.1:56069-165519 GCA_013396975.1 Bucco capensis | reverse complement strand
GCACAGTCTCCCAATCCACACTTCTCAAGTTTGGCAATGAGGATACCATGGGAGACAGTATCAAAAGCTTTGCTAAAGTCAAGAAAAACCACATCCACTGCCTTCCCCTCATCTATCCATCTAGTTATGCCATCATAAAAGGCTATCAGATTAGTCACATCTCAGCCAGCACAGCTGAGGGGTCTAGATCACCTCTGCCATTCTTTATATTCCCCCATACCTGCACAATTCCTGGATTGCCAAACCCAACACAGCAGTCAAATGCTTTTTGAATGAATAGCCTAGCAGACAGAATTTTACCTCCCAGACTAACCACGGCCTGTTGGCAGTCTCAACATACACATCCTTGTTTGGGGCAATCATTCTTCTCTTAGCATTACTTTTGATTTTACTGAAGTACCCATCCAAGGCTATAGCTACTGCTAAAAGCTGTTTGTAACAAAAACCAGCATTAACAAAAAAACCTGTCTTTAAACATCCACAGTGCACACCTCCTCTTCTCTGAGCTCCCCTTATGTCTGTGAGAGAGAAATAAGGAGCAGGTGATGTTGGTCTGAACTAGGACCTGAAACAGGCCGCAGAGGTTCTGCTCCAGAGAGCCCATTGCTTCCCACTGACTAGAGGCTGCACTATTTGTTGGGATCACAAGCATTTTTATATGATACTCCACAAGAAGGGGAGGGGTTGGTTTGATGCTTAAATTCTGCCTCATTTGCACCCCTTCTTCCTCACTAATAACAGTGAAGCTGCACAAGCAAACTTACAAACAAGTTGTGCTCCATTATCTTGGTATGTTAATGAACTCTCATATTTTTTCTGAATTCCATGCCAAATAAGCTGGATATGGGGATGAATACAAAAGTATCTTGTTCTTCAGATTTGTTTTCTTCTGAGGGATACAAGGAGGCTTTCACTGGGTGAAGGACACATTTTATTAATTTCATAGATTTTGTTTTGCATGGGACACAAGTATTTGTTGTGCTGGAATCTCAAAACTTCTGGAGAAAAAGAAAAAAGGAATGTTGCCATGTAAATGTCTTTCCAGAAAAGAAGAAAACAAACCAAAAAGCTGAGATCTCCAACTCAGTGGACATCAGCCACTTAGCACAAAGAGGGAGCATAGGCTGAGCCTGCTGTATCACTACAGATGAAAAGCAAAGGCAGGGATTTGTCTGGCAAGGACATCTGCTTCCCTTACACATGCTAGCAGCACCTGAGGGATGGGGAAAGTTTTATTTCCCAGAGACATGTATGAAACACTCTTGGGGTGCAAGAAAACAGGATAAGTTTGGAAGCAGCAAGAAGAAGAGGAAAGCAGGGAGCATTAGCTACAAATGAAGAGGACAGTCCTTAGGAGGATAATTTTCTCCTTTTAAATCTGGTGCCCATATTAAAGTTTCTCCCAGCAGCATGCACATGAAGGACACTTCCTCAGCTGATAGCACAAAGCAGCAGTGACCCTGGCACCAATGCCGAGGCAATATTTACAAAAGGATGAACTATTTTCCAACAATGTCTCCAATGTCCTAAGCACAAACAGGCTTTTCTTCAACAGCAGGCATGCATGTTGTCTCGTTCCAACGATTTTGTTCATGTACAAATGTATTCATTGTGGACAATGCAAGCAAAATGTCATTCTCTATTTATATCCCAGTTTGCCTTTGTCCTCTTTACAGTATCTTGGGGCAGTGATGCAGAGCAGAATCTTGCTCTAAACTCATGGTATTTTCCTCTCCGTCTTCTTCCAAAGCTCTCACGGTTGCAGAGCTGCAGAGTTAAAAGGCTCCTACAGCAGATTGTTTTTTCCTTCTTTTATTTTTTTCCTGGAGACACAAAGATTGTTCTCTCTCCCTCCACTTCCCAGCAGAGAAGATCTAAGTCCTGCCTCTTGCTCCATCACTCAGAGTACATAATGGTCTTGGCACAGAGGATGTGGTGGCGGCAGCGTTTTGAGCCATGTAAGTGGCTGCACCTGGCACATCAGCCTGAATGGGTGATGCTAAGGCAATTCTCCCCCAGTAATGGATGAAACCAGCCACTTCATCAACAGCCTCTCTGTGAGAAAGGCTGCCTTTTTGTTGACTTGGATAGTTCCCCAGTATGGTCAAAAGGGAATAATGGAGGACTTTGAAAGAAGGGCTCTTGCATGGAAAAAAATTAATCTATAGCAGCAGAGGGGCAGGGAGAAAGATTTACTGACACTTGAAAACAAAACGCAACTCCCAAGTCCTCGCACTAAACTAAAAGCATGGATGCAGACTCACACTCTGGTTTTGTTGTAGTAAAATCATCTGTCTGAAAGCATCGTTCTTGGGCAAGCTGGCCACCTTTTTGGGTAGGAATTAGGAACATTATTTTAAGTGACATTTCAGGGCAAGGCTGTTTTGCCTTTCAAGTATGGTAAGATTTTCTCCAGGCTGGAAATTTCCACTGCTCTCAAGTGCACCATTTCACTCTGATAAGCTTCAGTTTATTGGTAAACTGATAAACATCATTTTAGTAGTACCTTTAAGCCTATCTTAAAAGAAATCAATCAATAAAACTCCTTACTTCTACAATTAAAATCGCTTTAAATTGGAAGTGGAGTTAAAACCTTAAGTGCAGTTTGCCCTTAATAGATTTCTGCAATCTCTCCAACTATGTGTATACAAAGAAAATATTCATACATGCCTCAAATGCAACAGTGAAATGAATATAACACATTCCACAGGCTTTAAGAAATTACAAAATTTCTGAAGGAAGTCTGACTGTTTTTCAGTGTGAGACTCCTGAGACCCGAACACTCACTTGAATGGATCTCCCAGTAAAGAACAATGTTTATACACAGGATTCACATCCAATTCACTGTCAAGCATCAAAATATTCACTGATGCTTATAGACTTGGTAAAAAATTCATTCTTTTTTTCCCCAGATAAAATATCTCAATCATGTTGAAGCAATTTTGTTCTCTGAAAGAAAAGTTTGAGATTTACTAAATGAAAATTTTCTTAACCACATAATGTATTTTAGATAAAGGTTATATATAACCCAAACAAACCAACTCTTCTTGTAATTCCTGCTTCTAATAATGCATGATTCCACATGCTTTAGCACATAAAAGATTAGATAGCTTTAAAATTAGAGCAGCCCAACTTTTAGCACATAAGAGATGAAGATAAGGAGTAGTCAGTCACTGAAAACATCTTCCCTCCATCACCATCTTTCTCATCCTTAAGGAATTTTAACATTGCAACTCAGTAATTCTTAACTACTGGACAAAAATAACTTGTATTAGCTGGAAAACATTCTAAGATCTTTCAACTTTAGAGTTTAGAGACAAACTCAAGTGAGGGCATGCCTTATCATTCCCATGAGCTGAAGTTTGACAAAGGTTTGTAATTCTGACAACGGGAGAGATGATTAAATCCCCTAAATGATTGAAAGCTATTCATAGCCCTCAAGATTAAATGATCATCTATTATGGATGTATGCAATCTATATAATTCCAAAAGTTAGCTGGCAGCAATCACTCAGTCTCATTTTTCATTAAATTTTTAGAAAGTAGCATTTCCCAAAGTTAATACTGGCATCTCCAAATAAGGATAGTACTGAAAGTCAAATAATTTGGGTTATAATCTAGTTGTTTGTTGTTGGGTTTGGTTTTTTTTCCCCCAGAAATTCCTAACATTGCAACATTACTGGATTGAAAACACTCAGACTAACTCCTCTTTCAGATAATGAAAAACCTTTGGAAGGGTTTTGATATGCTTTGAGTCTCCAGTGAACAGCAGGAAAAATATGTTCTTTTCAGCAAAGTTTTTAAACCTGTTTTCTCAATTTGCAAAGAGCTTCATTATGTACATGTCAATACAGAAGACCTTTCCTGCCAAAATTGATCATTTTATCTAAGGGTAAGCCTTGGAAGAAGCTACTTAGCAAGTTCTTTCAGTCAGATGACATACACTGAATGAGTGCAGCTAATGGTATTTTATGCTTTTGTTGGTTCTGCAGCAACTGGTATTACTTTTTTCTTTTTTTGTAATTTCACATTTCTTAGCAACAAAAAAAGTTTAACTTCTGTTGTTGGAAGCTGTGCTAGGATTATTTTCACAATCTGCTCAGTTTGTCTGCTCTTACATCTGACAATCCACCATAAGCAAGTGAGAAACACTTCTTGCAGGAGCTACATTAAGCCTTATGGCAATTATTGCTATCTTGGCTGATCCACTCAAAACCATTTCTCCACCTAATCCAAAAACTTGAAGCTCTTTCTTTTTAGGCTGCATATCTTGCCTTGTGGAAAGGATGTCCATAGTCATGGGCAGAATCCAGGACCAGATGCAACATGATAATGACATAGATTCACCACTAGGTTGTAATCACTCCTATTATTCCCTCTCTCTGCTGTGTCAGTGCACCCCTGGACACTGTGCTAGCTCTACAGGCAGCTCTAACCCTCAGCCTGGAGAAGAGAAGGCTTCAGGAGGAGCTACTAGTGACCTTCCAGTACCTAAAGGGAACTTCCAAGCAGGCTGCAGAGGGCCTGTTTGCAAAGGCCTGCAGTGAAAGGACAAGGGGCAATGGTTTTAAATTGGAGAAGAGTAGATTTAAACTGGACATTAGAAAGAAGTTCCTCCCCACGAGGGTGGTGGAACACTGGCACAGGTTGAGCAGGGAGGTGGTTGAGTTCCCATCCCTGGAGGCATTGCAGGTGAGGCTTGCCAGGGCTCTGGGCAAGCTGATCTAGTTGGGGATGTCCCTGGCCACTGCAGGGGGGTTGGACTAGATGAGCTCCAGAGGTCCCTTCCAACCCAAACCATTCTAGGATTCTATGATTCTCGGACACAAAAAAGTTGTGTATGGGATGATCCTAACTGCAGTTCTCCTAGTATCACCACCCCTAGTCTAGGCATATATTTAAAAGGTCTCTTTTCAGCATGGTGATGACATACCATGGTTAGAGGGACAAGGTGCTGGTGAGGGCCCTCAGCCTGCTGCTCTGAGGCATGTTGAGGACACTGCAGCACATTTGAAATCTTATGGAGATGACCCAGGGGCTCCTGATGTAATAGAAGCCAAAGGAGAAACACTGATGCAATACCTTAAAGGTATTAAGGAAAGGTCCTCTAAGAAGGTGACACAGCTGACAGTGCAGCTGAAGTGCCTCTGCACCAGTGCACACAGCATAGGCAGCACACAGGAGGAGCTGGAAGCCACCATGCAGCTAGAAAGGTACAACCTGGTTGCCATTGCTGGAACTTGGTAGAATAACTCCCATGCCTGGAGAGTGGCTGTGCATGACTCCAGGCTGCTCAGAATCACACAACTGGTTTAGTTGGAAGACACCTTTAAAATCAAGTCCAGCTGTTAACCCAGCACTACCAGGTCACCACTAAACCATGTTCCTCGGCACCACATCTATACGCCTTTTAAATCCCTCCAGGGGTGGTGACTCCACCACTTCCCTGGGCAGTAGATCGAGTGGTTCATAACCCTTTCTGTGAAGAAGTGTATCCTAATACATATCTAAACCTCCCCTTATGCAACTTGAGGACATTTCCTCTTGTTCTATCACTTGTTACTTGGGAGAAGAGACCAACTCCCACCTCACTACCACCTCCTTTCCAAAGGGACATTTGAGGAAGGAGGGGCAGAGGCATTGCCCTTCACTTCAAGCAATGCCCAGAGTGTGAAGAGCTGCCCCTGAAGAATAATGACAAGCAGGTTGAAAGCTTGTTGGTAAGACATAGACACCGAGGCAACAAAGGGAAACTTGTGGTTGGTGTCTACTAAAGGCCACCTGATCAAGGGCAGCCTGTTGACAAAGCCTTCTTACTCCAGCTCAGGAGGCTTGGTGCTCACAGGCTCTCATCCTGATAGAGGACTCCAACCACTCCAACATCTGCTGCAACAGTAGCACAGCAAGCTGTAGGCAACCCAGGAGATTCCTGGAATGTATGGAGGATAACTTCCTAAGCCTCCACCCTCTTTAGACCAGTAACTACATAAAGGTAGGTTAGAGCACATGGTTTTAATTTAGCCTTTAGTGGTTTTCTTTGGCAGAGAAAAAAAAAAAAGCTGTTGAGCACTAACCTTGAATTAGAAACTGACCTCTGAATTAGTCAGCCTTTTTCTTGTAAGTACATTTTGTAGAGTATAAACATGAACCATCTATTTACATAGCGTTAGTGACAGCCAAATGATTTCTTACCAGCATTAATGCTGGAAATCCCAAACACTCCTTCCTTGCTGGAGAGTGGTTATCTCTCCACCAAGTAACTACAAACAGAAAAGGCTGATCACTTTCCAAGCAAATTGAGGATTTCTCTAGCATTTCACCAATAAAGCTTCCTACAATTGCTGGGTAATAATTATAAACTATTGCAATGAAATGCAGGTCACCTCCCACGGTGCACGTGGAAAGCTCTGGAGATGGTGCAGCCTGCTCCTCTACCATACTGGCTACAGGAGACACTGAAAGAGCAAAGAGCAGCCTGGGGACTGGGAAGCCCTGGTGTCAACAGAGGACAATGGCCCTGAGGGATGTCACTTGACAGCAACCCTATGGTACACCTAAACTTCTCCACCTCTCCCTGTCTGCCCAGAAGCTGAAGGCAACAAGGAGTAAGGGATTTCAGTCCTTCAAAGCCAAGATCCTTCTTCAACCAAGAGAGCCTCCAGCAGGTCTGTAGCCCACCTCTGCTTTCCCAGCTGGAGCAGCACAAGGCAGCAGAGCAGACTGGGAGCCTGGGACACCTGCTGCTGCTTTGGTGCACATATGCAAGCACTGAGTCCTAACCCAACTCACTGCTGGATCCTAAAGGGTTTTAGCTTTTTTCTCCTATCCAGGGAAAATGAAAGCTATGGAGTGCCAGCAGGCTGCTGGAGTGCCTAGGTTTGGCTGTAAGCTTTGTTACTTTTAAGAATAAAATTTGATGAAGGGGACATCTTAAGTATGATGAAAAACAAATCTGAAAATATACAAAGCCCTTGTGTGGAATATTCTGCAGGGCACAGAGGCATTTAACAGGTTTCCAGAAGCAGAAAAGTTTCTTGGTTCATTTTAGTTTATTTTTACCCACTTTAAAGAGAGAGTGTTCTGTGGATATCACAGCTTTTTGGGGTTATTGTTGAATAAACAGCAGAACATCCTTTCTTTTTTTTTTTGAAACTCTATTTTCCAAAAGTAGTTTTATTTTATTATTGCAATAAGAACGCACACCAGAGCAGAGCAATTCTACCTTGCTCTGCATTTATTGGCATGTCCTGCCATAATGTGCCCTAATAAATCTCTAAATTAAGATAGTATTTTCATGCTTTCAGCAACAGCAGCAAAGTACTCTGCTCTTTACTGGGTTGTTATTATTAGCTCCCCTGTGATCGAATTCCAGCCTCGGGCACTGTTTGTGTGGTGGGGCTGAGCTCTGATGGCAGGTTTCAGCCCTTGTTTTGTCTGGCTGTGTTTGTCCTCCCTAAATCAAGATAGGAAACACAAAGACTGAGCTAAGCAGGAGGGAGGTGCACAGCCCTTTTTGCTATCCTCAAATTACATCTCACTACTTGTCCCCAAACTAGAGTCAAGTAGGTTCTGTTTGCCATAACGAAGAGTTTTACTCCAGGCAGAGGTTTATCAGCCCCAGCCCCATCTCCAGAAAGTGAGAAAAAGAAAAAAGCATCTGAAGGCTTCTTAGATAGCCAGCAGCAGAAAACTTTTCACTGCCCAGCAGAGCTTTGCTCACCAGCATCCTCTGTGGTGGCACCCTGCTGCCATCCTGGGCAGTGTGGAGCCTTTCCTGAAGGTTTGGCACAAATACTGTCACTCACCACTAATAAAATAAGGCAAACATCTTCCCCTCCCATCAGGGGAGGGTGTTGGTCAGTCCCAGATGAGGATGTGATCCATTCCTCCTGACAAATGGCCAGCAATGTCCATGTAATGACTCAGAGGGAGAGGGCAGGGGCACTGCCTCCTGAGGGTGTATCTCCAGCCTCTTCAACAAGGCTGGGACTGCTGAAGCTTGCCCTTTCTCAGGCCTCCATCCTCTGGTAGTCTTTGCTATGCAGCAGAAAGCTTGTCAAGGGGCTATGGTTTTAAATTGGAGTAGATTTAAACTGGACATTAGAAAGAAGTTCCTCCCCACGAGGGTGGTGGAACACTGGCACAGGTTGCCCAGGGAGGTGGTTGAGTTCCCATCCCTGGAGGCATTGCAGGTGAGGCTTGCCAGGGCTCTGGGCAAGCTGCTCTAGTTGGGGATGTCCCTGGCCACTGCAGGGGGGTTGGACTAGATGAGCTCCAGAGGTCCCTTCCAACCCAAACCATTCTAGGATTCTATACTTGTCTTTTACTCTTTTAGGTTAACAGAGCCTTGAATTGCCTTCCAGCTCTGTAAGAGGTAACACTGATGGCAAATTATTGATGCTCCTGTTGTCTCTAGAAAGCTTCAACTGGGTTCCTCCTAGTGTAGTTTGACATACCTACTGCCTGCCAATTGTTCTTTTCTTTTTAATCCTAAAAGCCTTTCTGTTGCTAGGTGGAAATGTTTCTGCCTTTCAGATATAATGTGACTAATGGGATACATTTCATAATACACCAGCGAGCACAGTACTTGTTATTATCATATTTCAGTGTCCTTTAAATATTACCAACCTGCACTGAAGAATGGGCTAGTACGTAAATTGTACATAATACAGAAATTAGGGGGAATTCTTTGTTCTTTGCTAATCACATTTTATAAGGTTAAAAAGGTTTATTGCATTAGGGAGATGAGGTTAAAAATATTGAGGTTTTTTAACTAATGTTTTTCAGGAGAGGAACAAAGGTCCAACAGCAAATGTTAGGTGTTGGGACTGAGGTGGAACTTAGGTTCCATAAACCTCATCCTGCTCTGATGCAGATCTCCTCTTAATGCTTCCATGTTCACAGGCTGGAAGCACATTTTTCTCCCATCCTGGCTAGATAGCTGTTAGTTTTTCACCTCCTGCCTCCTCCAGCTCTGTTTCAATAGCTAAGACAAAACACCACCCATAGCAAAGCAAATGAATGGAGAAATCATCACATGCACAAAAAGGAGTGGACACTGACATTGGACAACATCTTGGGATAGCATTGAATGCACACCAAGGAAAAAAGTGATGTCATTTAAATCAAGAAATGTGATTGCAATTTTTGTCCTTTAAGCTTGTGATAGCAAGTGTTTGTGCTACTGAGAGCCATTCTTGGTCACTAGAGTCACCAGCTCAGAGATGGAATAGTTCTAGTTCCTGAAACCCCACAGCAGCCATGCCAAGAGAAACAAGCTTGGAAGATTCATCTATAGCTTAATAAAATAAACTATTTCTACCTGTGCAGGGTCATGGATTCTGGAATAAGTAAGACTTACCATATCACAGTATCACAGAATGTTAGGGGTTGGAAGGGACCTAGAAAGATCATCTAGCGCAACCCCCCTGCCAGAGCAGGATCACCTAGACCAGCTCACACAGCAATGTGTCCAGGCAGCTCTGCAATGGCTCCAGACAAGGAGACTCCACAGCCTCCTGGGCAGCCTGGGCCAGTGCTCTGGCACCTGAACTGCAAACAAGTTCCTCCTCAGGTTAATACTAAACCTCCTGTGGTCCAACTTGCTCCCATTCCCTCTTGTCCTACCATTGGATGCCATTGAGCAGAGCCTGGCTCTCTCCTCCTGACACTCACCCTTCACATATTTCTAAGCATTGCTGAGGTCTCCTCTCAGTCTCCTCTTGTCCAGGCTGAAGAGACCCAGCTCTCTCAGCCTGTCCTCCTAGGGCACATGCTCCACTCCTTTCATGATCTTGCTGGCCCTGGGCTGGACTCTCTCCAGCAGCTCCCTATCCTTCTGGAGCTGAGGGGCCCACAACTGGACACAGCATTCCAGGGGAGGCCTCCCCAGGGCACAGGAGAGGGGAGAAGAACCTCTCTGGCTCTGCTGGCCACGCTCCTCTTAATGCATCCTAGGATGCCATTGGCCTCTTGGCCACAAGGGCACATTGCTGCCTCATGGGCATCCTCCTAGCCACCAGCACTCCTAGAGCTTTTTCCCCAGGGCTGTTCTCCAACAGATCAGTTCCTAGCCTGTACTGCTACATGGGGTTGTTCTTTCCCAGATGCAGTACTTGACACTTACCCTTGTTAAATGTCATTAAGTTTCTCCCTGCCCAGCTCTCTAGCCTGTCCAGGTCACTCTGGATGGCAGCACAGCTCCTGGTGTGCCAGCCACTGCTCCAAGCTTGGGATCATCTGCAAACTTGCTGAGGGAACACTCTCCCCCTTCATCCAGCTCATTAATGAATATATTTACATTACTTATATCCTTCTTGGTTTCTCTGGGGACTCTATGTGAGGTATGGCATGCTCTCCAAGTTACTGCAGGAGAGAGAGTCCAGCTCTGTACTGGGGAGCCCAGCACACCTGTACCACCACACTTCACCCCTTTTCCTACTCATAAACACTCCACTAATTGATAATTTCAAGGCTTACGTGTGGGAAAACTGTGTTACAGAGATTTCTGTAACAGTACATTAAAACCACCAGGCAATTTAAGTCAGATACAGTGTGATGGTTTTTGGTAATAAAGATATAAGTTTTTTGCTAGTATATTGCGGCTGTTCTGGGATAAAGCTCAGTTATAAAATGATTAGAGAGATCTTGCTGGTTCTGTTATGCCTTCTTACACAATATTTGTAAATGAATTGGCAAAATGGTTTGTGAGGATTCCTCTGGAGCATTTGTTCATTCTTGTTAGAGATACCAAGAGGTCTCTTTGTAATTTTTAATCATTCCCTAGCCTTCCAGTTGAAGGTAACAAATTTACTTATTTTAACTGGTAATAGCAAAGAAACAAAGGAATTCTGACTCAGGTTTTTATTAGATTAAAAGAAGTTCAAATCTGTAAAACTCTAGATTCAATAAGACTAGAAAGAATATGCTAAAATTGTGGAGTAAGAAAGTTTTATGTTAGTATCATGGAATAGTTTGCATGGTACAACTCCTGCTCAGAGCTCAACCAGCTTCTCCACTAGCTCATGCTCCTCAATGCCTTGTTCAACTGAGTTGCCATCTCCAAAATGGAGATTTTTGTTGTTGTTGTTTTTAGCCATTCCCTTATTCAAATAATTTGCAAAGGAACAATTCACTCCTGATGTTTAAAACAAGGGTTGCCTGACAGTGTAGGTATTTTGTTTTCAATGGTAAATTTTTGTTTTCCTTTGAAATTCCTTGATGCATCTGAATAACAAAGAGAAATAAAAAATTCACCATTCACACTGCTGTAGAAAGAAAAGCATAGAAGGTAAAATCTCAATTCTTTTTAACAGGCAAAAATGAAGTCATGATGACACTCTTAGCTGTAGAGAATACATTTCTAGGTGTGAATTCGGATATATGAAAAAACCTTCTATGCCAGTCACTGGAAAAACTCAAAAGAAAAGTCCTTAAAATATACTAAACATATTGAGTTCTTCCACAGCTTGTTATTTTTTAACCTTACACATCCATGGCAAAACTGAGTGCCTCTCAATGGACTGACCATAATGGATCAAACCTGCATCAGCAAGAGCAGGACTACACAGAAGAAATGTTTCTTTTCACCATGTTTCTAAAATTTTTGACAAACCTACTTTAAAAAAAAGAAAAGAAGCATTGGAAAGTATTGTTGACATTCTGAAGGTTGTAATAAAACCCCAACCATCTCAGACAGCTCACAAATGCTGTTTCAAACACAATTACCTGCATTAGATTTGGGCAGTCCTTTCAGTTGTTTTTATTCAAGTTTTACAACTGTTGATATATCAATATTTTTTTTTCAAACTAAAACATTTCCATTTTAGCCAAGTGCCCAGTTTCATCTCCAAGAGTGTATCAGTCAAGTGATATCTAACAAGCAGCTTGCAGTCTGCTTGAGGACAGAGTGCTCTGCAGTCATGGAGATCTTATCCAATGCCATGGTCTTAAAACTCTCATGTTCTTCCTTCTGCTTTCCTTTCCACCCTTGGCTATTTTAACTCCTATCTTTCATGCCACAGAAAATGTAAAGTAAGTCATGTAAGGTAGAGTCTGCATTTTCTTTTCTGCACCAGGCTGAATTGCCCACACACATTTGGAAGGATGAATAAGTAGGAAATATTCCAACTGTCCAGGCTTCCCATCACATTTACATTTATAGGATTGCCAAAAAACCAGCTAACTTGCATTTAACCTCTGAAGGAAAAATAATGCAGCTTCAACTAGTTCTCCCAACAACTTTTCTACATAATTCATCTTTAACAAACTCATCCTACCAAAAAACACTTGAGGGGAATATGTAGATCTTGAACTGAAGATGAGCCTGAAACATTGCAAAGGCTACAAAGAGAAACAAGGACCAGGACCAAAGCCATCCCATGTAAGAGCTTAAGATCAGTTCTGGCCCAAATCCATGACTGCTGTGAGTTGTCCCAGCTGTCCTGATAGCAGTTTCCACAGACACAGTGCCAGTCTGTGGGCTCTGGGGCAGATCTTTCCAGCACATTCAGATCTACAGCTCACTGTGCAGTGACAAAGTTCTGTGTGCCCACCTCTGGTGGCAGAAGCAACAAAATAGGTTTTGTGTGTGTGTGTACTACATGATTCACAATCCAAATTTAATCTGAACTATTTGGCTGGGAGCCCATGCCACACTTGCTCAGTGGCATTGGAGAGGTGTGCCAAGAGCAGCACCAACAGCTGGGAAGCCTGGGATGCTCCAGCTGCCAGGCTGCAGGCCCTGCACCTGCACAGAGGCACAATCCAGACACTCTGCAAGTCAAAAGGATCCTGATTTTTCTATCAACTTTGGTGGCAGTTGAGGTTTGCCTTGGTAACAACACAATCACAGGAAGTCCTGAGTCGGAAAGGATGCACAAGGATGATTGAGCCCAGCTCCTGTCTGTACACAGGGTAACCCCAAAGCCACACCATGTGTCTAAGAGCCTTGAACTCGGTGAGAGTTGGTGCCTTCACTGCATCGCTGGGCAGCCTGCTTTCCAATGCTCCACCACTCTCTAGGTGAAAAACCTTTTCCTATTATCTAGTAACCTGACCCACCCCTGACACAACTTCATGCCATTCCCCTGACAGGGAATAGCTTTCAGCCCATAGAGCAGCTCCAGAGCACCTCTCCCACCAAAGCTCTGCAGGTCTTTCCCTTGCAGCATTTTATTCCCATGGCCACCAGGAAGCATTTGGCAAGTCACTGCTGGTTTATGGAGGGGAAGATCACCTTAGGCACACCTGGCAGCAGCAAGGCAGGCACTTGTAGTGTTCTAATGCACAACTTACTGCTCCTTTGCCTTTCAGCACTGCTTGCAACCCCAAGCTCTAGTGTAGCTGGTATAATATGCTTGCATCATTAACAACAATTAGCAGTCATTGTTCCATTCGGATTTCTCTTGCTAATTAGATTCACTCTGACAATCTGTATGGCCCATAAACCTAACCCCAAAAGGAGGATCTTCCCACAGTGAACAGAATGCAATATGAATAATCAGTTTAATAATTGCATTTGACTTAGCTCCTCAACACCAACGTGTTTATCAACAGGCTGCCAGGGTTTTCCACTGGGAGAGTCCCACTCTGCTCCTGGCTGCTTTGCCAAACCTGCAAGTGCTGTATGGGTCTTACACAAGCTTTAAGAGCCTCCACTTTTAATTCTTGTGGTTTCACATGGGCATCCATCTCTTATTTACTCTTCTCTCACACTGCCTTTCCCTCTCATCCATCTCTGTAGAAAGGCATCTAGCAATGGAGACAGTATTAGCTCCTGGGGAAGCTAAAGAGATCCAGGAACATAACCACACAGTCCCACCAGAAAGGACATAGAATCATGGAATGGTCAAGGTTGGGAGGGACATTTAGAGGTCATCTAGTCCAACACCCCTGCAGTAAACAGGGACACCTATAACAAGATTAGGTTGCTCATTGCCCTGTCCAACCTGACCTTGAATGTCTCTGGGAATGGGGCATCCACCACCTCTCTGGGCAACCTGGGCCAGTGCTTCAACACTTTCATTGTGAAATATTTCCTCCTTATATCCAGTATAAATCTCCCCTCCTGTAGTTTAAAACCATTACCCCTTGTCCTACCACCTTGCTAAAAAGCCTGTCTCCATCTTTTTTACAGGCTCTCTCTCAGTGCTGACAGCAGCGTACTGTCAACAGCTCTGAGCCCCTCTGTTCCCCTTGCTGACCTGAGTGTTTGGGGAACAAACCTGGGCTGGAAGCCATTTCTCAGCAACATGTTGGGCTTTTTCTGACAGCCCCCAGCAGCAGCCCCTCTCCAGCAAAGGCAGCACTGCAGCATCCAGACTCAGGTTGCTCCATGTCTGCCTTGAGGCATGGCCAGAGAGTCAGACTGTTCCTACCTGGCTGTTGAGGTTTCATCTGAGACCCTTCTGCAAATTGCCTTTTCCACAAGACACACAGAGAAAAGCTTCTGGTAACTGCTAGGCAGAGCAATGTGTATTTTATCACCCTGGCTGTGAATCACACAGACAGGCAGTTGGGTTTCTTATTTTTTTTAGTTGCTTTTTCAAGCTTTGAGGAAAAAAATATTGAACTCAGTGTAACTGCACACAACTGTAACCACTCCTTATGGCACACCAGGGCTGGAGCTAAAGCTCTGATGCTGGGGCACAGCCTGAGCCTACCTGCAGTGTGAGGTGCTTGTGCAAGGACTGACAACTCCCAGGAGAGAGGGTGAAACAGTGTGCTGGGACTTGATTTGGTACCAAAGCACTGGGAGACAGCACTGAGGTGGTCCAGCCTGGCCTTTCCTCCCTCCTCTAACCTGCTCCCACATACACCATTTGCCCCAGGGGCTGTTTTTCACTCCTAATCCAAAGAAACATGACTGTGCTAGTGGCTGGCAGCAATGTGGGCTGGCCTTAGGCTAGAGTTTGGATACTTGAGCCTGAGACCTGCAGGGGGTTGCCTGCTCCATCAAACTCTATCCCCATCACCACATGCATGTGCTCCAGGATCTTCCTGTGGCCTCCTGGGAGAGAGTGGGTCTGGTCACACACAGCTCTCCTATGACTATCTAATACTGGTTTTTCTTTGTCCTCAGTTATTTCTCCAACTGATTCACTCCTTTGTTAATAGCAAAAGCCACCTGTGACACTGGCTTTCACCTGCCTGACTCTGTCTTTTGCTTGAATGTCATTCCCTTTTGATTACAGCTGTTCTGGAGGTGCCCTGCTCATCCTGCCTGGCCTCCAAACCACCTCTGTGCCAGCACTGTGTCACAGCTCTCCGCAGCACATTCCAGCAGCACAAGGCTGGTGTGGGCCAGGAGTGTGCCATCAACGCAAACATTACACCAAAATTGGTCCCAAAAACTCCTATTTGAAGAACTCTCCCAGATAACTCCTCCTGGCCCGAGATCTCCACCCTCAGCACTCATTGTCTCCTCTTCTTACTGAGGATGCAACTCCTTTGCCAATCTATTTTGTCTCCAGCAACATTAGTTGTTTCTCACTTGACATCATAGCAAACACATTAAAGTAGTCTAGATAAAGGAAATCTGGCAGATATCACCTGTCTGGAAAAAATAGTTTTATCAAAGTGGACCATCAGGTTAGTCTGGCAGGATGTACCTTTGGTTGCATTTCATCCCTTTTTTGATGTGTCTTTGCATTTTTAATTAACCTTGGAGGCATGTTCTGAAGCCCCACACACCCCAGTGAGGGCACACTTACAAGCACTAGGGTTGGTTGGGTTATTTTTTTAACCCTGCACAGCCAGACACATTTAATGGATACTGTGCAGTCACAGAGTCCCTCACTGACTTGCCAGCTGTATAAAACCAGTTGCTATCAGCCATGCCACCTCACATGCTGGTCTTTCCAGAACTCCTGGACAAGCATGACCTACCCCCCACCACTGGAGCACAGCCTGCTCTTTGAGGTTTGCAATTCCATTTCCATATCCCTGTTCCCATTAACCAGCCTGCTTTTGCCCCTAGGATTTGTCTTCCTTAAACAAGAACAGAGGTAAAACACTCCTTGATTTTAGGCCATGCCTAGATTATCTGTAATCTCATTTAGTGCACAGCAGCCTGACTGGGTTTTTCTTCCTCTCTTACACTGAGATTTGAGGAAGTTTTTCCCCTTTTTTGGGGGGAGGGGAAATCCTTTACAAGTTTCAGCTCAGGGTTGCTTTTGTCACTTATACTGGCATTTCTTGACCTCTAAATGATCAGGTCCTCTTTCTGCAGCCTGTGAAGCTTTCTGTCTTCCCATCAGCCTTCTCAAGGATCTCCAGGAAGGACTAACTAGAGAAGTGAGTGTCACAAACACCTGGAAGAAGCAGACAGGTTGTGGGATCCCTCACCTCCATGCCTCTCCTGCCCTTGAGCTAGCTGTGCTGAGGAACACCAGCTCACTTCAGCAGTTTACCTGCTAGCAAACTGAGTCTCAGATACAGAAGTACTTGTGTTTATCTCCCTCTTTGCTTCAAAGAGTGAGAGCTACTCAGTTCAAAGCTCTGCTCTGTGACTAGATCCCTAGTAACTTAATTGCACATCAAAACAATATCACCTTGTACAAGTTCACTGATGAAGACATTTGTTGGTTGTCAGCTCCCTACCATCGCTAGCTTGAAGCATCATCGAGTAGTGCAGTCTCCTCAGATTGCCAAAACACTGAATGAAGATACAAATCATTTCCAAAAGAGTTTTCCTCTCAGCCAAAAACACAAGCAACAGCTAAAGGAATAAAGACAAAGAGTATTTCTGACCTTGCAGCTCTGCTCCTGCTGAGTTTCAGAGGCCACAGGTGACTATCAGAATTGCAAAAGCTTCTCAGCAAAACATTGCCAGAAAGTTTTATGCTGGGAAGCACATGGCTATCAGCCCAAGGTGCTCTAAGGCATGGTGGAAAATGCTCCTCACTACCTGGAGGACAGAAAGCAAAAACACAAGCAGGGTGTTGTCTTCAGACAGACTGTGGTGGGTAGCCTTAGGCTGCCCCAGGCCAAGGGAGTTGGTGATAGAAGAGCAGGCAGTAGCCAAACATCCCTGGCCCTTCAGAGCAGGGTTTTTCTCCTGCTCATTCAGCCAGTTTTCTGCAATTTTGAGACCAAGCCATGTGTCAGAGGACTGGCCCAATGGAGCCACAGATGCACCTTGAAAATGTAGGAGGACTGAAGAATCTGTGAAGTCAGTCCATGCACCATACAGCATGGCCTATAGGATGCTGTAGGACTGCAGTCACACAGAACATGTAACAGGACATCCTGCTGAATCCTGACCTTAGCAGGGCCAGGCCCACAACTCTTGTTCTGTGCTCAGCTACCAGAGGTGAAGCAGCAGCTATACTGGCTCTACTAGGGAGCAAACCCAACATCAGTACTGTCCTCTGGTTGCATCAAGTCATTGATGATTTTGCCTGACTCCATGCCTGGGTGAAACAGAGAACACAAACAGAGAGGGGACAGGCCTTGCCTGTGCACTACTCTATCTTCCTGCCTTTCCAGCACACCCATGGCAGCAACACCTTGGTGACAGCTCTGTCTCTTTAGCAAACAGGAAGGCTGTGGGCTGGTTGGCCTCTCTGATGAGCTATAAATGACATGGGCTTTACCTGGCTGCCAGCCTGCACTGCACACTAGCTAGGGCAGGTGCTAATGGAGGCTGCTGCAGTAGCCAGAGATAGGATAATGACTGTTATTGCATTAGGAGAGAATAGCTGAGACTTAAGAGCTGGAGGGAAGAAGAGTCCCAGGAACTGGAGCACTGAAGGCATTGCCAGCTGCACGCACACAAAGGAGACCAACCTATAAATAACCTGACCTCTTTGTTCCAGGAAAATGGCACCAAAATTAAGACCCTGGCTCAGGAAGAGACTTAAAATGCATGACTAAACTGAGCTGACCTATGGACACCCTCAGGCCCCAGAGGCTTTTCTGCTTTGGGAGCCTTGGTGCTCACCTGGGAGAGGAACTGCTGGGGAGGGGTGGAGGTTCACCTAGGGGCTCCAGGGGAGGGGGGGAAAGGTTAATTAGTGCAGGTAAAGGAGTGAAAGCACCCTGCAAAATTAGGAGTGGGACTCACCAAGAATACAAAGAGGCCAGTGAAGTACTTTTTCTCTGCTGAGTTACAGCTAAAGGAAGAAACCCCTGTTAACCTCAGTGTCACGGTTTAGAGCTGACCACTAATCCAGTGACAAAAGCTCTCTATCACCCCTTTTCCCCACTCCAAGAAGGAAAAGGGGGATTAACAGAGAGAGAGAAACACACTTGTAGTTTGGAAAGGAAAACTTAAACTACTATAATGAAAATAATAACAATGAAATATATTCAAATATCTATACAAACCCAACATCACACCTAAACCCCCTGGAGAGCAACTACATCACCATCACCACTCATGCTGTGGCAGAAGGACTCACCAGCAGAAAGGAATCAGTCTCAGGGGCTGGATCCTGGAACTGGAGTCAGGAATTCTTGGATTGAGATTGTCAGAAGAATGGACAGAATCCTGTAAGAGCAGAGCTGAGTTCTGGTGCTCACCAGGAGAGTTGCCAGTCCACCAGCCCAGGTGGCTCAGGTGCTCAGCCTTCAGGGAAGGGAAAGAGCCAAACCTCTCCTTTTTTGTATCTGCTGCTAATTAGGTGCTAAACAGCTTCATCATGCACCTGCCTTGCTTGAGCCTTAGGCTTTATGTAAGAGATCCCAAGGCCCCAGCTTGGGGTGGGAGTTATAGGGACTGACTCTCAGTTATATATTGAATATGCCATATATGGAATGGGCTATCTTGTTGGTCAGTTTAGGGTCACCTGGACTGTCTGCTCCTCTCTGCAGCTGCAGCCTCTTACTCTGCACCCCAAAGTGCTACATTGCATTTAGCAGTGACTTAGAGGAGCTTTAGCTGGAAAGTAAAATCACTGAACAGAATTAGTTCTGTTCTAACTCAAACCAGGACACTCAGTTATCTGATAGTAGTTAGCAGCATGAAAATGACAGCTTGACATACAAAAAAATCTTAGGTAAGGTGTAAGAACACAAGCCAAACAAATGTGGCCCAGAAATTTGCTAGTAAACCAAACCCAAACCAAAACAGAATAAAACCAAACAAAGAGAAGAGAGATGAGCCAGCAGCAGGGCAGGGCATCTCTAGGTTAGCTTCACACTACATGTGTATCATCTCTCACCTTTTGGGAGAAAACCCACCCAAAATTGTGCTTGCTCAAATGGACAGGCTTGTCATCAGGCTCTCAAGGTCCTTGGCAGCCTTGATAAAGTAAAACTAGAACTACTTCTGAAAAAAAACTAAAGGCCTTGACAGTTGCCTGAGGCAGGGAGTAGCACCATTTGCAGATTTTTTTTTCCTAGCTCTTGATCACTTAGAAAAATTTTATTACAAAAAATTGTAAATATAAATAGATCACGAATTCTTCCTAGCTTTTGCTTTTAATCTTTGCAGTGAAGAGAGTAAATAACTATTTTCCTTCTGCTGGAGGTAGGGAACAAAGCTGGAGAGGGTTTGTGACTGATCCAGCATCATCCACCAGCCCCTGGCCCCCAGGACTGGGATCCTCAGCAGATACATGTGTCCCAGGGAAGGCATATACAAGATAGTTTTAAGAGCCATTTTGTTGCTGTGGGGTTGAGCAACAGGATTTGGTAACATCTTTGAGCCCAGTGGGATATCAGACTTGGTTGTGTGCTGCTGGGTTAGCAGCTGGTTGGATAAGCAATAATCCAGCAGCCTTTTTCCCAGGTGAGGGGGAAGCAATGGGACACAAAGTGATCTGCCAGACAGTTTGCAGTGGCTGTTTGGGCAACTGCAGGAGGTCCAGCCACTCTCCTTTGTGCTGTCAACACCTGGAAAGTGAGCATGTCCATCCCTTCTGCCTGCACTGCTTTTGGATGTATCCAGGGACAAGGAGGGTGAGTAAAGAGCCACATTCTGCTCATACAACTGCTCACCCTGACCCACAGCACCTTCCCACTTCCCTGGCCTTCCCCATGCCTGCACGTATGCACAGCCCCTAAAGCAAGCACCTCACAGACACTGCAACCATCATCCAAGTTTGCACTATAATTCTCCCTGTGCAGCTTAGTCATTAGTTACCACGGAGCAATTAAGAACTCACAGGTCTAGCAGACACAGACAGTGTTTTCTGGTTGCTTTCTCCAAGCTCCCAGAACCATTTCAGCTCTGTGCCCCATCACAGAGTATTAGATGGCAGAAGCTCCACAGCCAAATACTCTGCAGCCACACATTGCATTGTATCCTGTGTTTCTACTGTTTCCTGCTGGGAGCCATGATGTTCCAAACTGTACTGTCCACCTGTTTCTGCTGCTCCTGCACTGTGCATCATCCTGGTGTCCCAAAGAGCTGTCAGGTTGCAGAAGAAGCCAAGAGGCAAAGTTCATCTTTTTCTTCTGAGGCAGCACAGCAACCAGCAGAGCTATTCCTGGTCCCTGACTCAGCACTCAACTATCTTTGAAATAAATAAAATGAAAAAGGATAACATCTTTGGGCCCACGTTTGACACTTGTATTCTAACACCATTTGACATTATATAAACCATATGGATTGGAATGGTAGTTATGTTGCCTAATCTCTTCAACAATCATTTTCTTTTAATCAATATTTATTTAACCTATGGGCTAGACAAAAGTTCCCTAATTTCTTCATCTGACTTAATTGATGTTTCCTGACAGAAAGAAGCTAGACTGGCTAAGACAGTACAAATCCTGCCAGGCTTCAGCTTTGGTTTGCATCTCTTCTAACAAGTCCTGCAACTGTCACAGAGCCAAAACACATCTTACATCTTGCAGACAAACTGGAACCATAGGTGGCTGTGTATCCTGGGACAAGAAGCCAAGAAACATGCCACAACAATAAGAGGTGACACAATAATTAGCATATTGATTCTCAATGCAAATTACCTCTTCATGCATTGTGAAACACTTCACAGTTCCAGAGAACTTCAGAGGAGTCTGTAGTTCTTATAGGCACCAGAGCAATTAAATACATGTCTTCAGTTGTAATATTAAAATACAATTCTGGGTGAAGGATCATAGAAAGAGACAAGCAGGTTGTGTAGGTAAAAATGTATGGGATACATCTACCTGGCATTCCCTTCTCACCCCCCATTTCAGGCTCTGGCTACTTCAGGTGTCTGTAGCAGAGCTTTGCTTTTTCTTTGCAGGATGTGGTCTCTACCTTGTGTCACCTCAGCAGAGGGAGAGAAGTGACTGCAAGCTGAAGGACTGCATCACAAAAATTTAATCTCAGCCCAGTACTCCACTTGTCTGGAAAGAAAAGCTCACCTTAGCAGAACCTAAACTAGACTGCCTTTCAGAGGAACTAATTTTTCAAGCTCAGTCACCACAAGTGCAAGGAGGAAAATGAACTCATTTACATACAGTGGAGTCACACAGAAACTGATCCTGAGGCTGACACATGGATAAGCTTAAGTGAAGCAACACTGGAGCTTGCTGCCCAGATTAGTTCATACCAGCTCTCACTGCCAACATCTAAAGTCTTTGTGAAATGCTGAAGTGAAAGGGTGGCACTGGCTCTCAAGTTCAAAGTCAACAGATAGCAGCAAAGATTGCAAGCATTTTACAGCCATTAACAACATCAATGACCTTGTGAGCCAAGACAAAATGTTGCCAACCCTCATGCCACAGAAAGACCCAGGAAGGAAAAATCTTCCTCCACAAACATACTGCATTGTTGTAAAAATTAGCTACCTACCTAAATTGCAGGCTGAGGAAGCAAAGCTTCCTGCAGTGCCAGAGGCACATCCCTTCCAGGGACAAATCTGACCCTGGGAAGCACTCAACAGGACACCTGGCTTTAAATGTAGACCCACTACATCAGAAGAATGTAGTGAGTAGGGAGCTACTTCATCACAGTAAAATTGTAGGAACAAGTCACCATCCTGTAATGGAAGGGCCTGAGGTTCCCCAAGGAGACCAGAGCTCACACACAATGCCTTTCCCCTTTCCTCCAGCAATGCCCTTTGTATGCTCTTCACCTAGGTGTTGCCACATGACAATGCTGCCATCCTCTCTCCATGAAAAACACCAACTTGCAAGTATGCAAGCACAAGTGCTTCAGGTAAACCTTCTGGGGGGCCTTGGAAAAGGCCATGGAAAATCCCTCTGAAGAGCTGCAGGGAATAGGAGACAAGTGAAGAAATTTCACCTTCTGCAAAGGCACTCAGGTCAGCTCAGGCTTTGCTCAAGCTTGGTTTTCTACAGACACGAGTTGTGTAAGGTCAGCTGCCTCCTGTACAAAAGCTCTTCAAACTGTTGGCTGGTTTTGGTCAAGCATGGCAAACATGAGGATTTCTGTGATCACACAGTTCCTATGGATTTTCATGCAAATGTTACCCTTTCCTGGATTCTACAGGGAGGCATGACCAGAGGAGTCAAGGGTGATGGCAGAGGACATGGGACTCCATATGGGTTCACTGGGTATTTGTTGCCCACAGAAGAGGAGCAACTGATTACAACCTGAATGATGGGCTACACCTGCTCCACGGCCAAATCCTGTTCTCTGAGTGTTTACATCCAGAAATGAGAGGAGGTCCCAGCCCCAGGGGGTTGAGTGGCACCATTTGGCTTTCATTCTGGTCCAAGTGCAATTCAGCTCCACCTCTCTGTGCCCCAACAAGCCCTGGCTGCTAGTGAGAGCTGCCAGCCTTGAAAGCTGTCCATAATTGCAGCCTTTCTGTGCTCTGAGGGAAAAGAGGGGGGTGGAGGAGCATGAAAAAACCCACCTCAGGTCTTTGAAACACAGAAAAGGTGTGCAGGTTGGTTCAATAACCTTTCACAGACTCAATAAAAGGTTAATCAAATCATCTGCGATGAAAGCAAGTTTGGCATCCCTGTCCCTGGGTTAGCTGTCCTGCAGAATCCTCACACAGTTTCTTACAATTGATGCCATTATTTGGGAAAGGCCTTGAGTACAGTTCTATGAGGGGTCATAAAAAACCCACCCCAAACCCAAAAGGCTGCATGGGCAGAATTGTGATTGAAAGTTGTACCTTTGCTGCCTGTGAACATAATTCATGCAGTTAGCACTTTATCAAAACTAATGTAACCCACTTTCTCATTTAAACTACAGGGAAGTGAGTTCCAGTAGCTTCCTTTAACATAAAGGACATCTTTAAACCCAACTTTTGCTCCTGTTCACCCCACCCCTACCCAGAGCTATTAAATGGTTTGAAACATGACACAGAAACACATGCTTTATCATATCAGTTGGCTTCTTTCACTACAGCAGCCCTTATCAACATTCAGCAGCCCTATTAATGCAGTCCCCTGCAACCAGCAAGAAAAAGCAGCACTCCACAAATCTCGGATCCAGCCCTTCCTGAAACCACAGACCATTTCTGGATGTCAAATAAAGAACAGGAGCTCTTCTTAGGCCAGCAGTTTGCTCTGTTACCTCTGCTCTGCATGCAGCAGTCCATAGCTCTCAAGGCTCACCCCATGGCAGATCCCTGAACATGGATCTGCCTTTTCCTGGGATGTGGCTGCTGTCTGCCCTTTCACTGTCACCCAAGGTACCTGTGAGAGCCCTGTGCTGATGTCCTGTGTCTAGCACACACACTGAGGGGAAGGTTTACCTGTGTAATCCTCATGTGTCACACTGCTAACTACAGACTGCTCCAAAGAGACATCACAGATTGGCCTTTCATCCTATACTGTGTTCTCAGGAGATGTGGTGGAACAAAGTGCTGGCAAACCATTCCTCATGGACTGCTAGCATTCCTGTAGAAAACAAAAACCTGCAGAGATCCAAACCTACTGCAAGAAGCAGGCCTTCAGGAGTCAAGCTGCTCAGGAACTGGGAGCTGGACATCCTCACTGGGCACTAAATTTGACTTAGAGACAAGAGAAACCCAGACCCCAGCAGCTACCTCTCCTTTTTTACTAGTTGTTTTCCATGTTGCAGTCCTCGTTGCACATATTGACAATCTCTTCACTAATTGCTTTCCTCAGGTTATTTTCAGTTCATGGCTTGTTGTACTTCATTTAAGATTCCCAATAAGTTTCAAAATAATGTGAACAAGTATTTGCAAAACTGTTTGCATCTCCCCTTGTTCCTTCCTGAGGAACAGAGGAGGATGGGACCAGGGTGTCCTTGAGATACTATACTTGATCTTAGCCAACAGACTGAGAAACAGAGTCAGCAAAACCAGAGGAAGGATATTGCAAAACACCAGTGAAATCTTCTCCCTTGGGATTTTAAGTTTGGGCAGGCAGGCAAGGCTGGCCAAAGGTAAGAGGGGTGACCACTTCTGCTCCCAAAGAAGGCAGGCTTGTGAGGAGGAAGCCCTTGTTCTGCAAATGCCTCTTGGGCAGAGTTTACATCAGATGTGGTTTTGGGGGCACCCACAGCACCTCTGCAAAGCCAGGACAAGTTTGGCATCTCCGCAGTGTCAGGGTGCCCATGGCACCTCTGCAGTGCTGGGCTGTCCCTGGTGACACTGCACAGGCAGGGTATCCACAGTACCTCTGCCACATCAGGGTGTCCAGCTGAGCTCCTGAGCAAGATCTGGGACACTCCACCAATGGTCCACACCTGGGGCACTCCAGCCCAGGCAAGTCACACTGCCATTGCTCTGCTTACCCTGTCTCAGGTCCATCCTCAGCAGCCACCCTTCTTCTGCAGCCCCATCAATCATCACCTGTGGGATACAAGAGGCAGGCAAGGAGGTGTCAGCAGGAGTCCTCAGGGGCTGAGGTTTTTCCCCTGAGGCTTCATAGCCATCTTGCAGGGAAGACAGGTCAGGTAGGGAGACAAAATTTCTGCATGCAACTTCTGTTGCAAGACAGAAACTGCAAGACATGGTTGCTAGCTATGAAAAAATATCCAGCGAGGAGGTTTCTCTCTTACAAAATGCATCTCCTGATCATCCTGCAGAAATCATCCTTGTCCTTGCTAGTGCTGTCACCCCTCAGCTTTTCAGTTTTACCTTTGAACTTCTTCCCAGCTTTTAGGGAAGTCTTCCACAGCAGACTGCCAAGCAGAGTGAGCCTTGCTGCCTTTCCTAAACTGTGCAGTTTCAATTAGAGGCAAAGAAACCCCAAACCCTACCCCACCTTCACAGTACTGATGCAAACGATTGAGGTTTTATTGGAGCTGATCAGATACAATCTTGGCTAATCTAGGGTGAATTTATATACTCAGAGTGTTGCCTTACTATTTTTTAATGTACTATTTGGAGGTGTTATTGACATATCAAATGGTGAAATGTAGTACATCTTCCTTTTGAGTATTTAATCCTCACGTGCACAGAAGTAGTGAAGTTCATACTTCTCTGACCATTCCATTTATTTCCAACATTATTCTCCAATGCCTGCAGGACTATTACAGATAAGAAAGAATCATTCCATGGTTAAATAAAAGTACATATGCTTTTTGTAGCAAAGGAGGAGAAACCAAATGTGTTCATATTGTCTTTCAGAACTATTCCTAGTGCAGGAATGGGCTAAATCTGGCTCAGTGACCTAGACCTCAAAAACCTGCATTGCCAAATCAGTTCTCTTCTTCTGGATGTTAGTTTGCATCAAGTTGAACATGACAGCGATTTCTTCACATTAAACCCCCCACTTGGTACAGCTGCAATTTGAAAGGTGTAAATTGCCAAACAAGTTTGTGGGGAGACACTTATTTAGCTATTAATTTAGCTAATCATAGGTTCTCAGTGGCCTCTGTGTGCAACTGTTCTCTTTCTTACCGTCCGCTCGCATCGTCATTGTCAGGGCGATTAGTGGTGATAAAGAAAACCTCTTCCAGGACTTTTGGCTTGGATATACCCAAGCCACTGCATCTGTCACATGAGTATTCAGTCCACAAAAACACACATTTGCACAAAGCCCTCCAGCCAGCCCACTGAGGAGGATTTTATCACTGTTTGGAAGGAGGGACTGAGGCGTGACCGGGAGCAGGCTGGTCAGGAGCCACGCACACACCACGGATTACACAATGCACACAGAGCACAACAGTGTCATTACCCCACCTCTGTTTTTTTAGATACACTTCCTCCTGCTTTTAGGTTGGGTCATTCTTCATGGGGAGCACCTGGCTCTGTGTAAGGAAGCAGTGAATCCTTCCCCAAAGCATGCAGCCTACGAGGAAGGCCTAGTTTTAGTCAGGGATTTCCCACCAGATCTTCAGATCAGATCTCTTATTTTCTTAGCAAAAGGCAGCACATTTATTTTTGCATGTTCAGCTGTGGAGGAAAGCCCTTGATTCAATCAGTGCAGCTAAACCACCTCCCCAAATGCCACTAAGACATAGCAACAGAAAAATCAAAATTTAAATGTACCATGGACCAAGCAACCCCAGTTAATCCCAGCAGAAGCCCTGACAGTCCCTTATGGCACAGGCTGGGCAGGGACCAGCCATCTCCTGCTGTCACTCTGTCACTGACCATCCCAACAGCCTGGGCACTTGCCTCATGGCCAGCTAGGACAGCTCATCATCAGGGGGACAGTGGATGGGGTGCAGGATCTGTGGTCCCATGGTGTGCCAGGAGTGCTCAGCACTCCAAGAGTCCAACCAGGGCAGATGACAGCCAGAGTTAAGCTCAGGGTAGTTCTTTGCCATGCTTGTTTTTCTCTTGCATTCTTCAGAGATGCTGAGCCACCCAACCCTCAAAACACCAATGCAAGCACAAGGGAGCAAGAAACTATCATTATTTGGAAGAAACTGCTTCAGTTTAACTCATAGGTAAGGGCAGCTGTAGACAAAACAGCAAGAAGGATGAGGAGAGACCCCTGGCAGGTTTTTCTCCAAGTCCATGCTGTGGGCAGGGCAGGCAGATAGGATCTGCAGCACCATAAATCAACTCACAGCAAAGGGAGAAGAGAAACGGATTGGGAAATGAACTGTAAAATAAACATCTAAAGTAAACATCCAACAGGCAGTGCTTTGTTTTTTCTGTCTGGGAGCCCAAGTCTGGTACAACTTACTGGCTCACTATGCCAGGACCCTGTTGGGAGGTAGGGGGTCACTGATGGCCCCATTGCTGGGCAAGGAGGCAGTGGCCACTCTTCTTTGCTGGCAGGAGATGAGGCTGATCCTGCCATGAGCATCCTTCCCTCTGGCACAGCCCATCACATGCTGCCTCAGATCTCTGAGCTTTGCCCATGGGTGCTGGCTTGGGTTGTCTGGTTCCTCCTGAACCAGCCTTGGTGGCCTAGCAGCAGTGATGAAGACATCCCAAAGGGCTTCAGGCTGCATCTTTCTCCAGGGCTTGAGTTTTCTGATAAGCAAGTGCTCACCCAAAGCTGCATCTCCCTGCCACGTCTCCTGCATCCTTGCCTCTGCTAGCCCTGCTGCTGATGGTTGCTGCTTGCATCTTCTCCTGGTCCAGCTCATCGTCCCTGCTGGGAGTGCCAGCACATGCCCTCAGTGGGGGAAGGAGGCCACCTCTGAGACAAACCTGGCCCACTGCAGGAATATTTACCTTGTCACTTGTATTTATATTTCTGGTCCTTCAGATTTGCAGGCATCCAGCCATGAGAGGGGTCAACAGATGTGGTGCCCCAAAAGGAGCACTTTCTGTACTGGTTTTCATCAGGAAAAGGAAACCCGTAGGGCAGGGCATCTTCTCAGAGCTTCAAGTCTCACCAGGAACAGGAGAAAGCAACTTCTGTTTGCAGTGAGATGTGCCTGGAGAATAAATTGGAACAACATCAAGCCTCTCTAGGGGCAAAGGGAGACACTAGAGAGCAGAAGGAATCCAAACACCAGATTTTGAGCAGGTGGTTGCACTACATCAATACCTCTCTGGGGTCTGGAGCACACTCTGGCTCTCGTGTCAACACACTGGGACAATGTTACTCAACACACATTACATTCAAACTGGGAGAAAAGATAACAGTTTGCTACTATACGTAGAGACCTGTGCCTCAGGTAGGAAAATGCAGAAGCCTCTACACTTTTGATTTGTTTTGTTCTGTTTTTAAAGCTGTTTTTAACTCTTTAAGGCAAGTCACAGGAGCATGAGGTTAGAATAGACCTCAGGAGATCATCCTGCTCTGAGAGAGGGTCAAGGCAAATTCAGGCAAACATTTTGCTCCAAAAACCACCCTTAATGAATAAAATATACACCTCTAGGAAATGTGTTAATTACCTTCATAGCTAAGAGAACATAACCAACGACTGCTGCAGATGGAACACAGCTATGTCCTCTCCTTAGTGGGCAGGAAGAGGTTTTTTGGGACTCTATGTAGAGGGCAGTTTGTGTCCTCTTTCAATCTGCTCTAACAAATAGCATCAGTCTTCTCCCCTAGGTCCCCCTTCTTGCTGACTCTGCTCATTCTTGTTGCCCTTCTTCAGGCTGGCTCCAGCATCCAGGATTATCCTAGTGCCACATCACTGCAGCAGGAGCTCTGACAGTTTCTAGCTCATTACTGCCCACAGCACCTTTTCCCCCAGTGCTGCTGGGTAGGCACAGCTGCTCTCTCCTTCCTTTGCATGATGAACTTAGTCTACTGAATTTCCTCTGATTGATTTCCCCTCCCAGTTCCTCCTGGTGACACATGGTGGCACTCCTCATTCTGCAGGAGGGCCTTGCTTAGGGTGTGGGGCACATGTCCTGCAGCTGCTGGCTTGGTCAGAGGCTGCTGCCAGCTCGGGGCTCTCTGGGCCCCATGGCCGTGGGCATCCAGCCATGGCTGGGTGGGGCAGGAGGCATGGGGACAAGTGTGGCACAAGATTAGGCACCCTGGAGGAGGATGGGACAGGTGGGAGGGGTGATAGCATGCAAGTCTTGCTTTGGAAATGCACATGCAAGAGCTGATAGTTGCTGAAGTGTCTTGGGGGAAAACCAGTTTCTATCTCCAAATTCCTGTTCTGTGGTCACCACCTGTGGTTCTGCCAGGAGGAAGGTGGAGGGGCTGAAAACTGACACTTGGCCAAAATGTGTAGGACACAGCAGAGAAATTCCCAGGGGAAAGGGGCTTTTAGCTGATCACCATCTCCCAACAGGAGAGTCTGCATCCCATAATGGCCTAACAAATAGGGTGGAAGATACCTCATGGCTCTCTCTAACTCCCTGAAGGGAGGTTGTAGAGAGGCAGGGACTGCTCTGTTCTCCCTGGTGGAGAGTGATAGGACAAGGGGAAATGGATGGAAATTGCCCCAGGGGAGGTTCAGGCTAGACATTAGGAGGAATTTCTTTGCTGCAAGGATTGTGAGCCATTGGAACAGGCTGCCCAGGGAGGGGCTTGAGTCCCCATCCCTGGAGGTGTTTAAGAGACAGGTAGATGTTGCATTGGGAGGCATCATTTAGCAGGTTGCTAGGGCTAGGACAAAGGCTGCACTGATGATCTTCAAGGTCTCTTCCAGCTGGAACTGTTCTATGATTCTATACTGACTTTAACTGGGGTAAGTTACCCACCTCCCCTGCTTGGTTCACACTTTCACAGTTCTATAATATTTGGAGTTTTCTTACCTGAATTCTGCATGAAGAAGCTGAGCACGTGCAGCATTGACTGGGAGCTGTGCTCTGAGCAAGGCTCAGCACCTGCTCAAGATACATGGTGCTGCAGAGCATCCTCTGCCCGTGACTGTCCCATGGGCATGGTGCCAGGGTGCCCAGGATTTGTTACAGGTACTATTACTGGATGTAGCAGCATCAGAGCTGAACATCAGCTTGTGCTGTAAGGAGCTGTACACTCTTCTCTGGTGTGGCACAGATCCATGCTTGGACACACAAAATTTGGAGTAAATTATTAAACCCTATTTCAAACGGGGTAACTCTGCAGTTTGGCATAATTAAGATTTCAGCTAAGAGTGGTCAGAAGAATGAAACTCTGCTCTATCCATTTCAGAATACATTTCCTTTGTTCAGATCCTTATTATTTTCTTACATTCCAGGTACCCAATTCCACCCACCTGTAACATTTCTAGTAGAGCCTTATCCTGAGTCTCTTGGCACACAGATGATATCAGACTAGACCAAGGAGAAATGTGTGTGGGCTGTGTGTGTGTACAGGTATGTTAGACAAGTCACCTTTAGGTGGTCTTTCTTCAACCATGAGCTCATCCAATCTGCCTGTATGATAAATTTGACCTTTAAGTTAGTCTTGAAAGGCTGAACCTGTGTGTACAGAGGACTGTCAGCTGTATTGGAAAAGAAACAGATAAGCCTTTTGTTAGCTTATGGATGAGGTGATCAGCATCAAATCTTCAAATTCTGTTAACCTTCAAGGTTTAAAGTTAGCAGATTCTTGACTCACTGAAACAGAAAGAACCAGTTTTTCAGTTTGGTTTTGCAGATTTCAGCCCAGGACTCTGTAGATGTTTGTTGCAGGCTGCAGCTAGGCTACACAAAGCTAATTCACAGTATCCATTTCTCACAGAAAGATATGGCAGAGCATGGACAAAGAGAGACACTTTCAAAAAGAGCAAGGCATTCTTTCTTTTTGGAGTTTTCTTACATGAATTCTGCATGAAGAAGCTGAGCACGTGCAGCATTGACTGGGAAGGCATTCTTTCTTTTCCCATTCCTGTGGCCAGAGAGGTTTGCTCTGAAGTGGTGTGCTCATGTCCCTTGGAGCAGCAACAGCTGCTAAAAGGTCCACCATTGTCCTCACTCTCAGCTCCTGACCTTAGCAGACCTTTGCATACAGTCACCAGTTCATATTTGCCTGCAAGCTTGCTACTCTCTGTGAAGCAATCAATGTTCAAGGTTTGGCATGTGTTAGGAAAAGGTGGCAGAAGCTTCAGAGAGGTCCCATGTGACACATGAATCCCAGAGCAGGGTGCTGGAGCTGTGCTCTGCTCCCACTGCAGTTCTCCCCATCCTCTTGCCATGGCATCTCACTGCCCCAGCCACAGAGGCTTCCAGAGGCCCCAGAGCTAAGGGCTGCCATCCACGTGCTGTCCTGCCCCAGCCTCAGTGTCCATCAGGGGCTGTGAGGCAGGGAGACCTCCAGAACCCAGTGGCATCACCACAACATCCTTCCCTGGGGAAAGGCAGCGTGGGGCAACTGGCTTGTGCTCTGAACTTCAGCAAAGCCAAATCTTTAAAGTATCAACTAAAGGAGAGTCAAAATGGGGCTGAGGGTGAATCTTGTTCAGAACTGTATTTGTCTTGGAACCTCAAAAGATTGTTAGGAGATGCTGTGTATTTTTACTGTTTTCTCTCCATTTCACCACATCATTCATAGGACAGATATCTGTAAACCTGCATGGCAAAATGTAACATTTAAACAATGTTACACCAGTTACCCTCATTGAGGCCAATGTTCCTGCTGAATTGAGACATTTCATCTCATTTTCTAGATTAAATCAGTTCCTTGGTATGTTATCAAAGCATCAAACAATAAAAGCAGGAGATGCTTTGTTCTAATAAGTGAATGTGGCACATGCAAAACTAGTGGTGTCATCTGTAGGAAAAGAAAACCCAAACACCAAAATAAAAAATCCAAACCAGAGTTTCTGAATTATTCAGGCAATTCCTAAGTTTTCTGAAGATTTAAATAGCAGTAAAAAAAAAAAAAAAAAAAAGGAAATTTGTTGTTGTTGTAGTGGAATTTTTTGTGTTTACATGATAAAAGTGTTTTCATGTTAAAAAATTCCACAGGCTGAGCCAGTGGGAAAAAAGCTCTGTGGACTGGGTTGGGCAAGCAGAGAAGTGATGAGATAGTCCAGAAGTCATTGGCAGTGGGATGACTCTGTGCACCAGTAAGAGCAATATCTACTCCATCTGGCTTGGGTTCCACTTCAGCCAAGAAGTCCTTTTGAACAGGAAGATACCAGTCACAGTGACTCCACCAGAAAAAGAGGTAGCCTCCCAGATTTGCCTATCTCAATCTTCTCAAAAGCACCCCTAACTTCCTTGGCAGCAGAAGCCAAACAAGAGCTATAAAATACTGTTTTCCCTGTCTGGTCAAACTTGCAACTCAGCATATGTGGTGGGGAGCTCCCAAAATAGCTCTTGGTTGCCTCACCAGTCTCAGCAGCAGCTAGAAAAGCCTTTTGTCTTCTGGGACAACTTGGAAAAGTTTAAAATGTTTGGACTTATTTTGAAAGTACTCAGAAAGATAAGAATGATCTATTCCAAGGCCGGGTGAACTGAAGGTCACAGCTAAGGCATTGCAACACAACCAAGTAGGTTCAGCACAAAACTCACACAGGATTTATCAGCTCCTTGCTGCTGCTGCCCCTGCCTAAACTCAGGTTAAAGCTGAGACCCTTTCACGTGGCACCTCACTGGGCCAAACACTCAGCAATTGTCCTAAATACCAGCAGGGCAATGCCAACAAGGCAGTGGACATCTCCCCTGCCAGACAACTGTTGGAGAAGCCTTCAGAAAAACCAAGCAGAACAGCTCCATTTCCAAGGAGAAGCCGCAGGACAAGCACTCTGGGAAGTTTAACAGACACCTCCGTCAGAGGTGATTTTCTGACTGGATCTTGTAATGTTTCAGCCTCTCTGTAGTTGGACAAATCCTGACTAGTTCCTGCTTTGTTAAACATGGGATATCCCCAAGCTGCCCTTTATACTGTGGTACTTCAGTACAATGCTCCTGGGGGCTTTGCCCAGACAACATGGTAGTCATCCTCTTCAAGTCATGGGAAACCTCTCCCTGCTGTGTGAAAAGGCTCCTTTCTTGAAAATACCACTTGCTCTTGAAAAATGACTCCAAAGAAACCATATACATCTGTGGCTTCCCGTCAGGGGAGGAGAAGAGGTTTTTGTCAACACGTCTCATGTTTCCGAGCACACTCTCCTGTGCCTGGGCCAGAGCCCTCGGTGTAACTTTCTGCTGAGTCAGGCTGCTGCTTCTCTTATCCCAAATCCCAAACGGATGGTTTCGAGTCCTGCAGGCATTTTTCAAAGGCAGTTTGAAACCCAGCCAAGCCCATGGAGGGGGTGGGGTGGTGCATGGAACTCTTGTGCTGCCCGCTCTGCAGTTGGGCTGCTTGTCTCCCAGGCTGGGTGAGCTGCAGCGTGCAGCTGCAGAGTGCAGCTGCCATTCCCAGGGACAACCCCTCTGCCCTCCAGAAGCAAGTGAACTATCTGATTTTTAAATGAGTCCATTGGGGATTATTTGATCACCAAAACTACGCTGGCTGGACTGAAGTCCATGTAAGTATGCATCTACAGGCTCCAGTGGATGCAGGATCAGGTCCCCTCCCCAGTCCCAAGCTTCCAGTGGCTGGTTTCACCCACTGCTTGGAAGTCACCCCTTTTCCAGGTCCTGTGTTTAGATATCTGTTCCTGACACAGTAAAGCAGAGCAAAGGCCAATGTGCAATGTAGAGATTCATTATGCTTTATTTACATGCGTCACCATCTCTTTTACAAACTAGATTACAATTGAAAATGGAATACACAAGGCAATATCTACTAACACCAAGTGGAGTAAGCACTGCATCTCTACTTCGTTTGGAAAGGGGCAGCTTTTGCTCCAAAACAAACTTCCTTCCAACCTCTGTGTAGTATATTCCTCCAGGGCAGCATCTTTATTTTTCCTTATTTTTTAATATAAAATCCTCAGTAAGACTGCAACATGATAGTGTCTGCTTTCAAATGAAAGTACAAGATAGCCCAAATGAAAAGTATAAACTGTTCAGCTCTTCGGTAGGTGAAGACGGCCATGCGTGATAAGGCTGTGGATTTAATATTCTTCCAATTTACATGGCTTGAAACAAAAACAGATCAAACAGTTTTTACAGATACTGTATACATATTTTTTTTCCAATCATGCAACTTTTTTTAAAAAAAAAAGTTAAACATGTGAAGCCAAATGTACAATCCACTTTATTCCAACCCATAGTAACAAAATGTATCTGGTCCCCCTTCGCATCTGTTGGCAATTCCTAAGGTATATCATGTACTAGGAACACTCACAGGACACCGAGTGCCAAGCAATGACATCACTGTAGAGAAATACATGACCTCAAAGGTAAATTCTTGAAGTGGTGGCACAAAACTTTCTGGAGTTAAGCAGTGGTCAACTATCCAATTACTCTCAAGAGAAATTTAATTTTTTTTTTACAAAATCATTAAATCAAGCCCCAAACCTGTCACTATGAACTGTATAAATGCCATCTTTTTACATCTTTTGCTTAGACCACATGTCTAAACAATAACTACATAATCGTTCTGGACCTTTATCTGTCTTACATGGTTTCAGAAGGAAAATTTCCAGGCATAAACATGATCAAAGACTCCAAGGCCAAATTTTCAAAAGGTAGTTTCCGGAAATCAGCCATTCAAGTCTGTATTTTGACACCTAGAGAAGTGGCCCTTAGAATTCAGTGAGATTGATTCAGCACCTCTGGAGAGGAGGGCATTTGCTGGGCACCTCAGCAGGCAGAGAGGATGGTGACCTTCCCCTGGGCCTGGGGGGACCTGCCATCTCTCCTTCCTTTGAGAAGGGATGAGGGCAGAGCAGCTTGTCCCCTGTGACCACGCTGGGGTCCCTGATGTTTGGTGCCTGACACCAGGCACTTCAGTTTAAAAATTTTGGCCCCAAAAAAGAGCAACAGAAACCAAATCAAACCAAACCAAAGAGGCTGGCCAAGTTCATCCCTCTTCAGCAAGTGCTGGGATGTTCTCCAAAGCAGGAGCTCAAGGTGTCCCAGCCACGCCAGTGGAAATGTTTTTCCTGACACTGCTTGGTGGCAGGTTAAGCCCTCCAGCCACTAATGCTTTTGGTTATTTATTTGTTTAAAAACTTCTCTGCCACTGGCTGTCCCTAAATCAAAGTGGGTTTTCTCCATTTTCTGAACAGGGCAGACCCCAGTTTTCTCTCTGCTATCTGCCAGCAGGAGCTAGCTCTGTTAAACTCCACAGGGACAGGCTGCCACAGCAGAGCAGAAGTTGCTCCCATTTCATTGAAGCCAACAGGCCTTTCTTTGCCTTTCACAAGAACTGCATCTGTACCAAGAAAAAAAGATGGATTTTGTTCCTCTTGGCCATACCATCAAGTCAAACCTTACTTTCTGCTCTCAGTGACCTGGATGGCAGTTTTTGGGCAGGCACCCCGGGTCTCACCAGAGGCTCACCTGTGCAGTGACCAAATGTTGCACCCCAGCACGGGGAGCCACTCAGTGATCTCTGCTGGTGGCCTAAATTTGTGGGGAAGGGGGACAAGCCCAGCCCACTTCAGGGTGGATCAGGATTCTGAGAGCTAATGTTACACATTCAGAGGAGGTTAATGAGACTCAACTTATTTGGTAAATTAGTTGGCTTTTGGCCAGTTTTGGTGAAAGGTGCCTACAACTGGACTCAGATAAGCAAAGTGACCTCTAGCCCAGGTGACCACTGTGCCACATGAGCATCCTGGACAGCTGGCTACCAACAGAGATGGGCAATGAGGATCAATCAACTCCAATAAATGTAATAAACTAGTCCCCACGCTGACAAATAGACTACCTCAATGTAAAAAGGAGAAGATTTTTTAAAGGCAAATGATAAACCCTTGGCTGCTTGGAAGAGTTGATATGCTACAGGGCTACAATAACCACAACTGCACAGAGTCTACACAGTCAGAACTGCAGGGAGAAACCAAGAGATGCATCTTCATGAGAGAGCAGCGTGGGGGCTACGATACAAAAACAAAAGTTCCATCACACTAGGACCTGTTGTTTCACCAAAATCACCTCAGGGACCTGGAAAGGAAGGAGCGAGGAAGGGCCCACGAATGCTTGTGTGTGTGTATGTGTGCATGGCTGTGCATGTGCAGTGGCAGTGGCAAGAGGGAGTCACTCCACATTGCATGGGACACAGGTCGGTGGGAACTCATGCACTGAGACTTTGGGTTAAAATGCTAGTTTGTTTTCCTAACATCCATGCATAATGATCCATTTCTGTACATAATAAAATATATTTATATATTTATATGCATAATGCTTTTATGCAAAGAAAACAAAAAAGAACTTCATATATCACTTTGGAGAATTCTGTATACACTGTCCTATTCAGAACCTCTTCAAATCAAGTTCCTACGTACCACTGGTGTTTTCCCCTCTTTTTTTTTTGCATCCCTCCCCTCCCCAGGATACTAAGAAAAAGTAATCAATCTTTCCAGATTATAGAGAGGATCTATACAGCACCATACCTTTTATTCATTGCTATTATTAATTATTATTCACTTTACAAAAGAAAATCTTAGAAGCAAAATATATAAAACTGCCTTGTCTTCCGGTGTCATTTATCCTGTGTTACAAGCTATGCTCATATGAAAAGCCATTTGTATGATACTGTCACCTTGCCATTCCCTCTCCTGCTTCTTCTCCCACATAATAAGAAGGAAAAAATAATCAAGGATATGTCCAAAACAAACAACAAAAACCTCAGGACCACTGATGCAGTATCACAGCCTGCAGTGACCTGTGCCTCAACTCCTGGTGTTGGCCCTGCAAGCCACCTGCCAATGCCCAGCCTCCACACTTAGCTTTTCTGCAAAGTGGCATACCTCTCTTCATTTTCATTTCTTCAAACACATCTTTACAAGTGGCTACGTTCACCTTGTCTGGCAGCTCAGCTCAGAACTCCTTCCCAGCTTGGCCTTGCTAGCATAAGGCAGGAGGAGAGCCTGCTCCAGCAAGCAGCACAGGGGCTCCTGCCTCAGCAGTTGCTGTCAGTCTGTCCTCATGAGCCAGGAGGACATCGTTTGGGTTGCAACCAAGCCTGGTTTGATACTTATGGAAAGCAGGGGTGTACCATTAAATTTAAGGAGAGAATAAGAAAGAAAGAAACAAACCAACCCAACAAACAAGAGACCACACACATCACCTCTCTCTGGAATTCAGCAGGTTGATCAGTGTCACAAATGTTGTATAGTCAGAAAGCCCTCCTGTCTGAGCAGTGCTGGGTTAGGATCACTCCCTTGCACGTGCACAGCACTTCAGATTTCCCAGGGAGAGAAAGCAAAAATGGTCAAAAAATCTAAGGAAATCAAACTGGAGGTTGTACAGGGGAGGGTGGGCAGACAGGGAAAAAAACCTCCAAAAAGAAAAGCCAACTTAAAACATCCCATAAACCATTAATATATTGAAACACCACGTACTCATTGACAAGCAACTACTTGGAAAGGCTACACAGTGTGTTCTCAACAGGATGGTGCTGAACATTGTCTCCACAGCAGGTGCTTGACCATCCCAGAAAAGGAAGATTTTGCATACTTCAGATTGAGTTCAATTCCCCAAAAAACAAAACTAAAGAAAAAAAAAGAAAGAAAGAAAAAAGGAGGATCTTCACTCCAGTCAGGGGCCTATTAACAGTCTGCTTCATTAGGAAAATAATGCAGGGTTCACAAAGGTCATAAGCTGTAAACAGTATCACTGTCCACTTGCTGACAGCAGATTTGGCAAAGGGTTCTCTCTCTACATCTCGTGTCAGTTTGAGGGCCTGGAGAGGAAGAAGAAAAAGAAGAGTGAAACTGCTGCATGTAGGACAAAAAACAAAACCCACAACAAAAATGCAACCAAGCAAACCTCCAAACCCAACAACAGCTTACATGGACAAGAAATTTTGTTTGCACCCAGAAGCTTAAAACTTACAGCAAGGAATAAGATGCACCATGACCCTGCCTGGAAATTCTTCTCCCTTGCCAAGGTTTGAGTGTGCTTCTTTGCTGGTTTAGCTACTCCTAAGCAGGAAAGTAAAAGCACCCTCTCTCCAGAGAGAAAAACCAATTGCTAAATTGATTTACAGACATTTGTTAAGGGCATTTCCAGGTGAAGCACAAAAGGATTCTCCAGCTTTTCTCTGTTTTTCATGGTCACCCTTTCTCAGCATCACCAAAAGGCCTGACAAATCTTCCATCAGCATTTGGCACTGACCACCACCCTTGAAGGGCAGCAGAGGGAGGCTGCTTGAGAGAAGCAGCAAGGAGCCATGGATTTTGGTTTGGACTTCAGAGTTCTCCATTTTCCTGCTCCTATGACACACCAACAGACAGGCTCATCCAGCTTTAAAAATGGAGCTAGGCTCCAGCTTATCCCATAGCTATGAAACTTCTCTGCAGTGGGAAAGACACTGGAAAGACACCTTGGATGGAGAATGGAGATGACTGAGGGGACACAGTAAGTAGGTAAAACATTGAGAACAGATGAACATTTCAACCAAGGGGACTACAGGACCAGGTTTTTAAGATACCTCAGCAGCTTAAAGATACAGGCAGGCAACAACTAGGCATTTGGAAAGTATTTGCATTTAAACACTCCCATGAAATCCTCTCACATCTTCAGAAGGCCCAGTTGGTGCCATCCATGTTGCTGGGCATGCAATTTCCATCTCTGAAATGGCTTCTGAAACCAGGGCTTAGTGCCCCACACCACTTACAATTTGAGGATTTTCCCTGAGATGAATAATTGGTGATTTTTTTATATAGTGCAAGGACAAGGGGATACTTGCTGAAACCCAAGAAACCATTTGAGTTGGTCACAGGAATGCCTTTACTCTCCAAAGATCCTGATACCAGGCACCCTCATGAAAACTGGTGGGTTTAGAGGGAATGCTGGATTCCTCTGGGCCAGCATCTCCTGCAAGGGGGAAATCACTCAAAGGCTGTCATGAGCTGACTCTTCATCACTGCCCCTCTGCTTTCTAAGGTGCCAGGCACTGATTCTATGATAACATTTTATTAAAATGACCTATTCTGATAATGCTAAATGATTGATGGAAATTTAATCATTTTGTCTCATGGTTATTAGAGCAACAGTGTGACAGCTGCTCCCTGCACCATTAGGGAAGGACTTCATTCAGCACAGCTTAGGGAGCAGACAGATTGCACATTTTACCCAAACAAAATTTGGCTTTAGCCTTAATTATGTGGAGGGGTTTGGGGTAGACTGTTTTGTGAATAAAGGGATTTCTGACTGGATCAACATATTGATTTCTTCATTTTCAAAGGGCAAATTAAGGCTAGCCACTTGTTAATGTGACTGCCTGGCAACGAGGCCATTTGGTTAAGTGTGTCCTGATGGCCACAACAAGGTCAGCAGAAGATACCTCAACAGGCCTGGTAGCCCCAGGAAAACCTGGCTAGTAGCTTGTATACAGCTCAAATGAGTGCATGCCCTTTTTCTCTGCCTCTTCTTAAAGCCTTAGCACTTAGGTGGGCTGGAAATAGGTGACCTCCCAAAAGCACAATCTCATCTGAAGGCAAGGCTCAGGTCCCATGTGCCTTAGCCAGGCAAGCTGGCTTGCTTCATGCAGCCACCAGTGACACTGAGCGTGGGCTTCATGGCACCATGTGGGAGAAGTCTTGCTGACTTGGAATGAAGCTATTAATAAAAGTAAACAAGTACAGAAACTCCTAATGAAGAACCAGAGTAGTGTTTAACGTTCAAATTAAAACTTTATGTAAAACATTGTACTATGAAACAAAGTGACAAGAGTAAAAAGGGAGGATGGGTGGTGGTAAGCATCACTTGTGAGGACACTCTTTTTTCATATAATGCCAACATTGAGGAGACAGATGCACAGCTGAGGTGAACTTTGCTCACAGTAGAACCAAATCACATTCCATTTTCATAGCTCTGTTGACATGAACTTTGCCAATGGATTAAAAAAATGAAAATAAGTAGATGAAAGTCTTAACCTGCCTGTGTCCAAATTACCCCATTAGAGTTCCTAACAGTCCCTCACACTCTTGCTTTCTGCCTAACCACAAAGAGCCTCCCAGTTAACCCTGAGTTAGCAGCCTGCTGCTTCATAGCAATGAAAACTCTACCAGGCAGATAAGCAAGAAGTCCAGTTACATCTCCATTTACCAGCCCTCAACCACAACTCCCCAGTGTTCCTCTCTCCTTGCCCACAAATATCTCCAGATGCATCCTCAGTCACCACGAGGTTTTCTCCCATTCCCAGTGGCTGTGGAAAAAGCTCTGGAGTGTCACCCTGAATTTGCAGAGGCAGATGGGGTTTCTGCTTTGTTCAGCCACAATGATGCTGTCCTCTATGGGCAACATGCAAGTGTTTTCCCTGGGTACCACTCTGTAACTACTCCCCAGGGACAGGAAATCCCAATAACTGCTTCTACTGTTCTGAGACTTGGGATGCAAACATTTGAAGGAAACTTGCACACTTTAGTGACAGATGAGCAATCATTCTGGTGCCTTTGCCCCCTGATTTGTCAGTGTCATCAGCAGCACAGCTTCTGCACCAACACGAGAAGCAGCTCAAAATCAAGACTTGATTACATGTGGTTACAAGTTAACATTCTGCCCCAGGTTTCACAGCTCAAGATTCATGAATCCACAGGATTTCTTTGGAAACAAGAAAGAAAGATAAATACTATGGCAAATCCTACAATGACAGAATTGCAGCATGGGATTTTTGGTTCAATTAGAATCAAAATTAGGAACCCCAATGCCATGGCAGGTGACACCCTATAGGCTAAGCATACACTGCACTGGGATGGCTCTGGCCTGAGAAACAATGTCATGGTCAGAGGGCAAAGCCCAAGGGCAAAAGAGGAGCTGGCAATTTAATGTGACTTCTTTCTTGAACTTTCAGGCATGTTGCAACTTCATTTTTTCTCTTTTAAGTTCTAACATAAAAATAGATCTTTTCCAGCTCAGAATCAGGGACAGAGAGTGTGGGAGAAGGAGGGAAAGAGGAAGAACACCGGCACAGAACTAAGACTTATGGGAGCTAAAAAGTTGCTGTGCTGGTACTTGTGCAGGCATGTAAAGCATGAAAGTGTCTCTCTTTCCCTTCTGTTTCTGCTCTTCTGTTCCAAGAAACATCGCAAACCATAACAGACAACCAAACATTCTGGAAGGAAATGTAATAAAAGCCAGCAGCTCATTCTCTCACCCTGTATCAGCTCCCTGGGACGAAAGGCTTGCCCAGAACTGTAGTGAGGTGCCACAACTAGTGATTCTGATAGCCCACTTGTCTACAGAACCATAGAAAAGTCCAGGCTAGAAGGGATTCAGCATCATCTGGTCCAACCTGCTGTTGAAGGTAGGGCCTTAGGTTAGGTTATTCAGGGCTCTGGCATGGCAAGTCCATAATATTTCCATCAAGGGAGAGTCCACCACCCCTCTGGGCAGTTTATTCTGGTCTCAAATGTGGGTAAGATCCCTTCTAACCATTGTACAGATGAAAAGGAGAAACCCAGAGAGAAACTGGTCCACCAGTGCTCACACACTTAAAAGGGAAGTGTAGATCAAGGTTCTCCTAACGTATCAGGCCCAAATTCACAGGAAATTCTGCACTTGGTTCCAAAAGGAGCAGACACATGCAGGCTCCACTACATATGTCACTGCCTTGCTGCCCATACAAGAAGACCATATGCTGGCACACTTGTTACACCTACAGACATGGCAGAAAAAGACCATATGCTGACACACTTGTTACACCTACAGACATGGCAGTGTGCACCTCTGCTGCCCTTCCTGCACAAGCATTGCCCACAATTGCTGCTGAGATCTGGCACACCTGGCTGGCTTCAACCCTCTGCCCTGGCCAACAAAGAAGAGTTCAGATACAGGACATCATCTCTCCACAAGGTCTCCAGGCTTCTTATTTGAGAATCTTGTGGTAAATTTTATCCCCATCTTTTGTTAGTGGAGTGGAAATCCTCCCAGTAATGGGTGACACTGCCATTGATTGAGAGACATCAGCCTGGGTGCTCAGCACAGCACCTTTTAGGCAGGATGCTGCTGGACTAGAGGAAGAAAGCAAAAAATGCTTGCAAAACACATCTTCTGTTAGGGGTAACATCAGCTGGAGTAACTGTACTTTCTTTAGGCACTTGGGAGCACTGGGAAGGAGACACCTACTGTGGATCAGAGAAGGATGGATAACTACTGCACCTATGCATGACCAGAGAAAGATTTTGCTGGCACTTTTGAATCTGAAGAATAAAAGCTGCTTTTTAGAGTAAAAGGTATCTGCATAGCTGGAAACACCCTGAATTATGGGTTTACAGTGCTATGGAAATGTGCTAGGTACTCTTCATTCTGCATGTCTTCATGGAGAGCTTGTTTTTTTTCTGCCAGGTACTAAGCTTATTCCTGCTATGGAGTCTTCTCATTTTCCTCTGCAGTTAAGTTAAAAATGACAGGCCAATAATGCTTACAGAGGTCACACAAAAGAATTTCCACCATGTTGATACAAGGCAGGTCATTCTCCATCATGACTTGAAGTGACAAAAAAAGGCAAGAGAGGGAAGGTCCTTTCTCAATATCAGATTTTCTCTACATTTGCATGAAACAAATTACCTGTGAAAGCCAGGAGAAGCAGACAGTACAAGGGAAAAACAGCAGGCAAGATATTCAGCTCAGCTGCAGAAGTACATAAATGCAAGCCATTCTCCACAGCATCACCTGGGAGAGGTGGCTTTTTTCCTGGAGTAACAGCAGACAGCCATGGCTACACAGCAGCCTCCCTTAGCTGAGCTGCATCTCCACCCCATTATTGCTCAGCAGATGTCTGCTCCACCAGACTCCAATAACCACCACCCTGCACGGTGGAAAAGCTGATTAAATAGCCCCACACACTGACCAGAGTGGAGTGTTCCCACCACCCAGCCACAGCTACCTGACTTAATGGGAACAGTGTCCACATGCACTGTGTGGGACTTGATCAGGGACAGCACTGATGGGAGCATCCTGTTGGAGACTCCATTGGGAGCCTGGGGTGGCACTGCATGAGCATCCTACCTTCATCCTCCCTCCCCAGCCCAGGAGAGAAAGGCTGGCTTTTTAAATACAGTACTACTCTAATAGGTGCACTCCTGCTGCCTACACTAGAGCTGTGCTCTTTGGCTGTCAGCAACACAAGACTTAAACCTCTCTGGTTGTCAGTTCATCACCTTGGCTGAGTGCTGAAATGCTATGAAAACAGATCTCGACCTTTCCTCAGCTGCACCACCATGTGTTTCTTAAAAGGATCTCTTATTACACATTCTTCTTCAGGGAAATATGTTTTTAGGGGAGGTATTTAAAAGGCTGGCTCAAAAGAAGGACAGAAAAAAGAAAAATCACCTGTAACCATTCCAGCTATCAGTCAACAGCAGGTCTGGGGACCAACAGTGATCTGCAGCTATAAGCCATCATTATAGCCCATTCACATGGAAAAGATGGTTTGTGAAGACCCATTCTGTAATAAAACCTGCCTGCTGCCAATCCAGGGAGGAAAGCACTGGGGAGACCAGTTGATGCAGGCTGTTCTAAAAATATCAGTTTATGCTGTCATCTGGTGAGAGTATGTCATCCTGTAATCTTGGCATCTGCAGGGACAGCAAGTTTCTGCCTAATTATTGCTGCTGAATCACATGAGAAAGCATGAGGTTCTAAAAAATACATCTATATAAAATACCAACTGAAAAACACCCAAACCACAGGATCAGACCACTGTCCTGGCTTCTGCTGCTCTACACTCACAACACAAGCTTGGGTTTTACAGACCTTCTTCCTGGGTTAATAAAACCCTCAAACATAATCTCAGATTAAAAAGCCACCAAAACCAAAACACCCTACTCCTAGGAGTGAGCCATTCATTGTGTTTGTGTGTTAGCTCCTGCCACCTTCACCCAGACTCAGGGAGAGCATCCCTGCAAGCGCAGGCCTGGCTCCTGTGTGGCATGCAAAGGGCTTTGAGGGGCACTGCAGCCTATGGGGCTGCACAGGGGACAGCCTCAGCAGGGTTTGACCAGCTCTCCCCTCTCCTCTCCCCAGCAGCCACAAGCACTGAGTTTGCTCCCATGCTCCTGGTGCGTTCCTGGGGAGGGAGGAACCTGCTCAGGGCAGGCTCTCCTTGGAGTTAATGGGATCCCTGTTCCCAGCAAAATACATTTTCTACACAGATATTTTTGTTCAAAGACCAAACCTGGCCCCTGTGATGTTTAGCTAGTCACAAAACCATCTTTCAAAACCTGGGCTGGCTGAAACAGCACACTCAAATGTTAGACACATGTGCCACTGCCTTAACCACTAACCTGTTAGAAATGGAGCAGAAGAATTTGCTGCTCCTCAACTTCCTTTAGATCTTTTAAAGGCAGCCAGCCCCACCATTGGTAAGAAACCTGCCAGTCCTACCTCTAAGATCTCATTTCTCAAAATAATAGAGGAGAAATTGAAGTTATGGTCCTGAGGCAGTCAGTATCCCCAGGCAGGAGGCCCACTGATTCTGGTTTCCACATTTTAGCTTTAATGAGCAGAAAACAAGGCTTCTGGTAAAGAATAAAAATCATCTTCCTCATGGCATATTGTCCAGAGGTCTCTGATTTGAAACTCCATCCAAATGAAGATCTTTTCACTAACTACTTCAACTTTTAAGATGGCATTGTAGTGAACAGTAAAGTCATCCTCAGACCTATGCGTGTATCTTCAGTATGAATTTCACCAGGAAACAGGTGGAACACCAATTAACAAACCAGCAAGTAGTCCACACTGATACAGACTAATGAAATACCAACAAGCATCTCATTATGTTTCCTAGGATATTGCCTCAGTAGAGATATTAATCATCACATTGTGTGATTGTAACATGACGTTGCTATTAGTAGCTTGTGCACTCTCCTGCTGCAGGAAGCTGATGTGGGACCTAGATGAGTGACACTAACTGATCTATGAAGTATTTTACATGTAATTTTTGAATGAGTCAATGTGACTCCAGCACAGCTCTCTTACAGAGCCCAGAATCATCCCACTAAACAGCACACTGAAATCTCTCTCAAGAGATGCAGCTAGATTGTTTTCCAAATGGTAAAACCAGCTCAAGAAGTTCTTAGCTTGCCTGAGCTGAGCCATCCTCCACTCTTGCCCAAGCCCTGCCAGCACTGCTGCCTGCAGAGTAAACTGGATCACTGAAACAATCAAGTTAAAAACAACTTCTTGGATGGTTTTTGATGCTGGAGGAAATGTTTGCCCAAGTGGTAGCTGATCACTGGCTCCTGACCTTCCAGGCATCAGTAAATGTCCCAAGCAGTCTACCCTGCCTGTCTGTTTGGGACCACTCTCCAATGAATGGCAAGTACCTTGAGACCATGAAACAAAGTGTAAAGCTGTGGGAACCCTAGGCTGAGAGAAGATCCATCAATTTCAAAATAAAAGGTATTCTAGAGAAAGGCAAGGGAACAGTGATGTCTTTATTTATTGATATATAGGATGAAAAACCAAGGTGATGATTATCTGAGTGGGTGGAGGGCATATTCAGTGCTCTTGGGAAGCAGGCAGAGATAGAGGAACAGAGGCCCCAGCCAGCTTAAGAGGAGGAAATTACGGCTGAGTATATAAAGCATGAAAAAAGCATATTGATTTTCTCCTTTCCTTGCAAGAGGAAAAAAAAAAAGAAGCAACAACAACAGAAAAGAAACAAATCCAAATTCATTTATATGCCTCAATTAGGGCCCTCTGAAAGGCTGGGCATGGCCAGCCTCACAGGCATAGAGCCAGCACAGTGGGACCAGGCAAGGCTCTCTGCAGCAATCCTGCACAGGCTCATGTGCAGCAAATGTGCACAGCCACTGACCCCACAATGGTGGCATCTCCTGCACGTGTTTTTTACTTCCCCTATGAAGAAACTGTAGCTGATTTTCTTCCAAAGTAAACTCCCCTCTATACTTGGAGTATGTATAAACTAAATACCTGTGTATTTGGCTTCTTTCTTTTCCTCCTGAAAACTGACTCCCATGTTTCTTTTATTTTTCCTAGAAAACACAGCACTCACTATTCCCAGGTATGCCAACAATCCATTGTAACTGCTTCTAACTGCCTACAGAACACACCTGGCCACCCTCCTGAAGTGGATTTAGCATGAGCAAGTGCCAGGTTGCTCTGATGAAAGCATTCCCCAGTTTTCAAGCCTGTAAAGATTCATCATTGGGATGGTGAAGGCTGCTGAGAGAAGATTTTAATTCACAGGTCCCTACTGCTACAGCAAAGCAGAGAAGTAACTGAGAAAGCAATTCAGAATGATTGCACCCCATGTCACATGAGGTGATCCTATCAAAAGAGGTGATGCTCATAGGCAAACTCTCCAACAGCTCTGCTGAACAGACGAGGAAGGGTGCATGATGAACCAGCTCAGCAGAAATCATCTGTGCTTGCACCTGATACCAGAGGCACCCTGCAGCAGCCAGTCCACTTGTCAGAGAGAGGGAAAGAGGCTTCCACAGATGACTGGACAGTAATCTGCTGAGGAGAGCTGTCTCCTTAATAAACCTCTCCTCTGCAATGAGATTCTGCTCACACAGATTTGTCAGGTCCTTTATTTGGAGGGAGCAGCCTGAGAAAGATCACAGCAGCTATGCTGTCCATGAATGGCACAGGCTGGGGAGAAGAGACAGTTGTGAGCATTGGGGAGGAGGTGGTGTGGTGTGCCTCCTCCATGCTGCCCAGGCAGGGCTCCCCATGGGCAGCTGCTCCCTATACATAGCAAACAAAGCTAGGAAAGCAGGAGGTTGCCCTATTTGCCCATGTCAAGCAAAGCTGTCAATAACATCTATTTTTCACATCTCATTGGCAGATTGTACTGTTGGATGCTTCACAGTGATGAACTTCCTACAGCCTTTGTTTTATACTCCATGCAGAGAGGGGTTTTAAATCCAAACAGCTCATGCATCTGGAGGAAGCATGACCTTCTGCAAATTTTTGCTTCCTGGTTCATAAGTCAGTTCTTTTTATTTTTCCTTTCCATTCCTTTCTTAAATTCTCCAGCACTATAACCAAAGGAAAACCAGAATTCAGCTCTGACCCTGGCCTTGCCAAGCTGCTGTCTCACGCAGAGTCAGCAGGACATGGTGTCCTCTACAGCCCATCTCCTGTTGCTGTGCACTGCAACACTGCACTCTCCCTTTGAGTGAGAAGATGTGAAAGAGGCAGAGGAAATCCTCCCTCTGACAGACAGAGGACTGTGCAAACCAAGTGCTCCAGCTGAGTGAGGCAGCTCTGCAGAAGCACTGCAAGCAGGACTCGTGTGCACAGTCTTGTTCTCCCTCACAGGCAGCAGCTCACACCACATGTCTCCTGTGGTACTCCACACACACAGGAAGGCATTCAGGTGGTTCACCACTGCTGCTCACCTATCACAAAGCTTCCCCTTGAACATCTATCTGTGAAACAGAGAATGAAAAGTCAAGTAAAGATGAAAGGGGCTAATTATGCACCATAAGGTCAAACACCACCAACTCCTTTTCATCCTTCATCCAGGAAAGAAGAAAGTTGGAAGTAAGCCGCACACTGAATGAATATGTTGCTTAACCTCACTACTGGGATACTCTACATACTATTCTTAAGTTAATAGAACACTTTCAGTAAATTATAGCTAACCTTTTATCCTAGTATGTTTTGAAATCTGCTCCCTTATACTAATAAATAAACAAAGGAGAAAGGGCACCTTGTGTGGCAACTACCCTATGAGTCAGTGACTATGTACGTGGGAGCAGGCAGAGGTATGGGCAGGAGTCTGCAGAAGCACAACAGGATGACAGAAACAATGGTTACAAGTTCAAATGCCCCTAGCTGTGGAAAAGAAGCAATGGAAAAAACCACATTGATATGGGAAAAAAATGAATCTGAAGAAGCTAACATTTGAAAAGCACTTATGTCAGAGCCCAGACCTTACAGATATTCTCTTGCTGGAGCCCAAAAGAAAATTACACCCTCCCCAGTCCTGGGGGGGACCAACAATTTTTGCATATTTAAAACATTAAACCCAGGACATTCCTGGGACCAGCCTATCACCTCTGAGATTTCAATATATAATTTCTGCATTTGTTACTCTATTTCTTTGCCAAGAAACACAACTAAAAAATCCCACCCAAACAACTTTCCTAGTGTTGCTGTACCACAGCAGCAGTACAACTCTAATTCAGTTCTGTTCCACACAACCAATCCTCACTGTGTGCACTGACCTTGCAAAGATGCTCTTCCTCCTCCCCTGCAGTAACACGGCTCCACGTACTGCAAAGCCCCTTGCCCCATCCCTATGTAACACAGCTTGGCTACAGGCAGCATCAGCTGCAGAGAAGGATCCATCTGTTGCAACTTCAAAGACAACAAGTTGGAGCTCTGCGATTCCTAAAGCCCACAAATATTCCACCTTGGTTTGCCTGATTTGTCATTAACATTTCTCATGCCTAAATTAAGAAGGACGCAGAGCATCAGATGCATGCCGACAGTGTTGCAGCTGAACAGCTTTTATAGCCTAGCCTCATTTCCCTCCATACGTCCAAATGTTTCTTGGGTATGCCTGTTGTATACCAACACACAGCAAGCCATCATAAACCAAATTAGTATTATTAGCGTGCACTAACTAATATGGGTTTGGTGCAAACTCCAATAAAACCAAGGAACCAATTATTTTACCACATCTATGGGGCACTGACCTGTTTGCCCATTTTCCCTGTTCTCAAAGATCCTTCAGCCTGGTACCCAACTCTGTGATGAAGCCTGTTTAGCACCAGTGAAGTTCCCCACATTCAGACTGACAACGTTCTGAGCTGAGATGAGGGAATCAAAGTTAAAATCCAGCCCATCTGCATCCATGAGTTCACTGCGGATAATGGACTCCACATCACACTCCAGGCTCCCATTGAAAATATCCAAGTCCAAGTCACTTGGGAATTTCTCGTGTCCCATGACTGGGAGGTTCACGCTAGACGAGTACAAAGAGGAGCCTGAGAGCGGGTCAGAAAGTGTTTGCATAGACTGATTGACAGGTGACTGCTGATGTCTGGTGGATCCCAAGCTGTGGGAGTCATTCAAGCCTATGTTACTGATGGAATTGGACAAGGCACGGCTGCCACTAAGAGAGGAGTTGTGGGACTGGTGCTGGTGATGGGGCAGGCTCTGATTGACCAGACCGCTCTGGCTGGACTGTGCAGCAAACGACATCATGGGGTCATTGCGGAGCATTATATTCCTGCGGGAATTCTGGGAGGACACAGCTGTGCTGGCTTGTGACATGAGTGGGTCAGACTGTGTCATCATGACATCGCTGTGACTAAGTGCATCTGAGGCAAGGAGATCCTGCAGTGTCTGGTTGTTGTAATGAGAAATGGAAGAGAAGGTGGCCTGCTTGTTCTCCTGAATGGTCTGCATGGGCGACTGGCGGAGGGAATTCAGGGACGACGGCCCAAAGACAGCATTGTTGAAACTACTTGATGGGGAACCCAGCCCTGAACCTTTGGAACCATAAGGAAAACTGGAGCTTCTTTGCATTATCCCCCCTGTGGGTGACTGCTGGGAGGGAGGGAGCGTTATATTATCCAAGAGATCATCCATGAGGTTATCGGTCAGTCCATCGTTTAAATTCATTGTCCCAGCCATGTCAGTCAACCTAGGCAATTCCACAGTACACGGTTTGTTTACCGATGGGGACAAACTCGATGGACTACTGTAGAGCATGGGAGAAAGTGGAGCATCATCATCTTGAACATCATCTAGTTCAGTGCCTGCCAAAATGGGTGACAAGCGGCCGCTGATGGTACTGGCGTTGGAATTTGTACGGGAGCGAAAATCCGTCCAGGCATCCAGCTCGTCGCTGCTGCGGGAGGTGGGGCTCCCTGGCCACTTGGAGAGCTGAGAAGGGCTGTCCTCGCTCGTCTCCTGAGCGGTCTGCAGGGCTGCCTTTTTCTTAGCCGCCCGCCCTCTGCTCTTGGTGTACTTGTTGCTGTTGTCCATGGACACAGCGCGTCTCCGGGGCGCCTTGCCGCCTTTGCCACCATCCGGATTGATCATCCACCAAGAGCTCTTCCCAGTGCCTTCGTTCTGCACCCGGACAAATCGGCTGTGGAGTGACAAGTTGTGCCGGATTGAATTCTGCAGGAAAGGAACAAAAGAAAACATCAAGACCTGCACCTCACTTCTTTTTTCTACCCAAATCTCGATCATTAAATCAACATCACATGAAAAGAGCAATGTGAATATAAGCATTGAGCCCCCCTGCCCATTACTGTGGGTTTCTCAGTGGATATTGGAGGGCTGGAATGTGGCTGCAGCATACCAACATCCTGCTGGAAAGCAAGCCCTGTGCTTGCACTAGCTGTGCATTCCTAGTGTCCAATTCTATGCCTCCAGAAGCTGCATCCTAAGGAAAGGAGTGTGACACAGTTCTATTCCTGCTAGCAGGGAGCTAGACGTTTCTCCCTTACTTTTGAGTCAGGACTCATACTCTATACTATCAACAACCTTGCATCAGTTCCTTGAAATTAAAACTGCAAAGGTACTGCAAAAATCTGACTGGAGGGGTAGTCACGCTCATGGCAGCCTCTGCAAATGTCTTTTTAATTCTTCATGAGCAAGTGTGTTGGGTATTTGTTACAGTAATTCTTGAGAAAACTGCAAGTGCTGTTGCTCCTCTCCCACAGGCACTCTGTGCATGACTAAGCTGTACTTTCTTTCTTGATTAGAGGCACCAGAACTCTGACCATACTGCAGTAGCTGGCCAGCTGTCCCCTCACTACAGTATCCCCAGTCTTCAAAACATGATGTGACACAGTACACAACGATATCCCTGTCCCTATAAACTGCTAGGTAGAGAGTTGTGTAAGGCTACTCTCTGCTGCTCAGGATACTATGAAATACAATACTTTCAGGGAAGCCTGTGCACTGTCTGCTCTTGCTTACTACCTCCTTGCACTAGTCAGCAACACCTACAGTCCAAAGCCCATGTTGGCTCAAATCAATGATAATCACTTCAGAACAAGAAAGGCCAAGAGAACCAGCCCCTGGTAGCCCTAGTGAAATGACTACAGACTGAAACCAAATTGACTGAGATAAAAATCTCACTGTACTCACTCATCCTGCTGGTCTTGGGCTTAAAATACGGCTCAAAGAAAGGACAAGCAAGTAGTATCTGTTAGTGAGAATACTTTCAGGTTTGGGGTGGTTTTTTTGTTGTTTTTGTATGCAAGTCAAAAGATTTTTTGGAGCTATCCCACAACTCTTTTAAAAACAGTTGTGTTGTTCCTCCAGGTTAAACATGGTCAAGTTTAAAAAGTTGCAGGAGTTCTTTTTTCTCAGATTTTGGCAATTACTAGGTATATCTATAAAGAAGATAAAACCATATTTATTTTACCAGCATGCTTCACAAACACAAAGCCAACAGAACCAGAGCATAACCAAACCAACCAGGCTAAATGTCCTTCATTTACAAAGCACTGAAGAAATTCCAGATTTAAACTGGCAAAGAAGGAATCAATCAACAAAGCATTCACAAGCTTCTCAACATTTGAATCCTTAGGATAAATGGATGTTTGGCAGAAATGAACTGGAGACACATGTGATGTATAAAGAAGTACAAGCCAGCCTTTTTTTAAACAATTCTTTTCAGTATAAAATGCCTTTTTTTCCCTTGTTAAGTGTTGTGGGTTTTGTCAGTCTGTGAAATGGAAAACACGCCTGAAGTTATTCTCACACGCAGACAGCAGACACAGTTGTGATTATCACTTAATGAAAAGAGAAATCATATGGACTCCAGTTCAAAATAGCAACTGTTATGTTTGAAACAATTTGCACTAAACAGCAGACCAGACTTCACAGTCATACTCAGGAGAAGTCTGGGTCAGTGCCTCAGCTATAAACATGAATTTCTAAGGGACTATCAGGCCATCAAAATATGGTAGATAGAGTTGCAACATAATAGTTCTTCAGTCTGAGGAAGGAAAGAGCTTTTTATTCTAAAACTGATGACATTTTAACTATATTCTGAGTCTGGCAACAGTCTGTTTCTAACTTCTAATAACTAAGTTTCTCCCAGCAGGCTAGAGAACTGTTGGGTTTTTCTGAAAAATAACCTTTGTTGATACTCCAGCTTGTACTGCATCAATGCAGATAGCTCTCACATTCATCCCCTGTGACCTTCATGGACAACCACTTGTGAGAACACCTGCATGGGGATCTCTCCTCACAAAGAGCTGGAGGCAGGACAAAGACAACTAGAGCTAGACTATCACACCAAGCTAGGCTGTAAGAGCCATACAAACCATGCCAAAAATCCTAAAACTGCTGGGTATGAGAATACACAGCACTGTGATTCTTGCTAATGAAAAAATCTTAGAAGAGGCAGAAAAGAAACACTCAAGGTGGCATACACAGCATGCCACATAGCTTCAGATACAAAAACACTCAGCCAAAATGCCAGCAGCTAACACTTTGCAACCTACAGTCTTCTCCTAGAAGGGTGTAGTTCTGCTGGTGGCAGCTGTAGTATGAAACTATTCGGCCTAAAACCATGAAAAGCCCAAAATGGTAAAATTGTGAGACTGGGGCACCCTTCAGGGTGCCTTCTTCTTCTTATTATATTTTTTTCCTCAGTGATGGTATCATACAAATAATAAAAGAACGTAATAATACTTTTGTGCTGAAAATGAGTGGTTATAAAAAAATCCAAGCAGTTTGTTTTTCTTTAAGTAATATGGCACTTATACTCCAGCTTCTGTTTTTCTTTACTTTTCTTCTGCAGGAAGATTGTTTTCTTAAGCGTATTTATGGGCCAATTTATTTTTGTGTATTCCATCTCCACCCTCTGTTCAAACACTGCCTTAAAATCCACTTCTTTGACATAAAATCCCCTTGCTAACCTCTTCAGCAAGAGTATTTGAGTTTCCTGGTTTCTCCTTATGTTGGATGCTCTGCCAAATCAAATTAGGGCTGGATCCTATTATCCTTTCACATGCAAGTTTTACTGCAGAAGTCACTGGGATTGACAACTCACATCAGTAAAGGCTGTTGTGCTCTGCGACTAGGTTGCAATCTGGATGGAAATAACTGTATTTTCTACCTGGTTTCTGAACTGTCAAAGAATGTTCCCATCTACTCAAAACACAAGAAAATACCATGGGACAATCTCTGCTCACAACCATGTGCATTAGCAATATATGACCATGAGATAAACCACAAAGGAGGTGGTGAAGGAAAGAAAATACTGTATATCATTTGCACTCACTGCTGATCAAATGAATGGGGATTTGTCTTTGCCTTATGTGGGAGATGGATTAGGCCAAGATGCTAGAAATAAAACACATTTTTCCATGCCAAAATGCAATGAAAAACATTAAAAGATCTATACAGAAGCTTCCATCAATCTGTCCTGGAGACCATATGTAGATGGGACAGATGCTAGCCAGACTGCAGACACCTTGGAAAGAGCTCAGATACCACCGATGGGGACAACATATGGCCTGTACAAGAGCAGAGTAGAGAAGAAGAAGGAGAAGGAGCTCCTCCCTGCATTAGTGTTACTGTTTAGACTGGACTTGAAGAACACTGCGTGCACACTGCGAAGAGCCAGAAGACTGAGGTTGCTGCAGATAAGAGCAAGAGCATCCCATATGGCACTGATCCCAGCCCAGGTGGGTCCTGGTGCCCTGCAGAAGTGATCCTGCAGGGAAGAATGACCAGTCCTGGAGATGAGGAAGATGCAAGACAGGGCAGATGTGGCACGAGCAGAGGGTGGTAGAGTGCCACAGGCAAGCAGTGCTGCTACCCTACCTTGGGCACAGGCTGGTGGTGTCAGGAGGAGGGGGGCAGCTGGGTGCCCCAGTGCTAGCCAAGGCAGCAACAAGAGGGGTGACAGCACTTTCCCCAAGCTCAGGGCCATGCTCTCAGCTTTTATAAACATAGGTCCACCACATTCTTGATAGTTTGGCGAGACAGCTAACAGGTAAGCTCCCAGAGAAGACACTCAAACATTTCCAAAGTACCATATACCTGATTTGATGTGAAATACTGAATGGGTCTCCCAGGGAGGCTGAGACTGCACCTTATTTCAACACTTAGCCCCCATCAGGCAACAGCAGCAAATGCTTGAGCCCTTAAAACTGAGAAAATTCCCCCTCCCTGTGCCTGTTTCAGCCTCTTCCAAGCTGTGTTTACCTTGTGGAGCCTGTCCATTAACTCAGACACCAGCTGCAAGTGCTTCCACTGCAGTACAGAGTCTTTTTTGTCTGGAAGCAACATGTGGTATCAATTTATCATCCTCAACAACGCAACAAGGAATCCACTCACTTTAAAAATAAAAAGAGAGTTGTGTAACTTAACTCTTAAAAGCCCCTGCTTTTAAAACAAAACAAAACAAAAAGCCTAAAGATTAGCAAGATGAGGTGCAGCTGGTGGCTGCCGAGTCCAAGTTACACACTGGTCTGTTTTTATTTCAGTGTTCTGCAGTGAGTGGCTAATTCTTTATTTCAGATACAGGCTCCTCAACTGTAAAGTTATGGCTACAAATCAAAAGCAGTTGTTTATTTTAACAACTGGGATACTAGGACATGATGGGAGAAAAACATGCTACCCGTAGACCCACAGATACTGCTACTGCTCATTCGGGACAATTACCTTTTCTTTTATACTTTATTAACATATTTAATGTTCTAAGTTGACCATATGAAGTTGTCTGTTAGTCATCCAGTACAGAAAGGCATCAGGTCTAATACCACTGAAAAGAAGCCATGAAAAGAACTCCACTTTACCAGCCTCCAGTTGACCAAGGGGAGCTCTGCTTCTCCATGGTTCTGCTTGCTCACTTGAATTTCAGCTTCCAGTCTACATCACCTTGTTCAAAATCTTGTAGCACAAATCTCCTTTGGGATGAACACCTCTACAGAGGGCCTCCACCAAAAATTATTTCTTTAAGAAAGTAAAATGAAACAATCACTTTCTTTGCCTTCAGTTGTTCCTGAAAGAGGAGCCTGTGAATAACCCAACACATTTTACCCACCTGTCCAGACCAGTGTCTGTGCCATCTCATGAAAAAATCTGATTCAACTACCAGTTTTACATTGTTTGCTTCAGAGACCCTAATGAGATTCAACTGCAAGCAAACATGAAAACAGCTATAGTGACTCCAACATTACAAATAATTAAAGTTGCCAACTGCATGCATGTATGTAAGAATTTCTGGTGAGAGGGATTTGTGAGGAGATCTTTAGGAAGTCCTAAGCTGCTGGTTTCTCCCTAGCTCTGTAAGGCTACAGTGCTGTTCTTCTCTGTAAGTAACTCTGAAACCTCCAACCCAAAGAGGTCTTAGAATTTCTTCCTATTTCCCATGAGTTTTTGTGAATTAGAAAAAAATAGATATGATTTAATAAAGTAGTAAGGGTGCTCTGGAGATGCAGAAAAAGCAAGAACTAAAACATAAGGAAAATCCTCCCGTAACATCTTTCCAGCCATGTTGTACTGATATACATCTTTTTCCATATAAACCCAAATATCATGTGTTCCAGACTGTTATATTTTCCCTAGATTATGGAAGTTGCAGAGCGGGGGGGAACATAAAGTAAATTACACAGAGAAAAAGAAATCTTTCCTGACACCCAAATGTTTTCTCTGCTCAATGTTTGGTACCATCTGCAAATTCGTAAGGCAGCTCCTGCAAATCCCACCAGCTGTTCAGCAGAAGCAGGAGGCAAGAGTGCACCAGGGGAACTGCAGGGGACAACCCTTTGCACCCGACTGGCAAAGGTCACTGTCCTCACAGCACTGGAAAGGATAAGTGGGATGACACAGGCTCAGCCCAACCCAAGCATGCCCACCTGCAGGAAAAGGCAAAAAACCCCAACCAACAGATTTAGGGGGAGAAGTCAACTCGGCATCTGAAGGGTGGTTCTGTGGATTCTCCTCCTCCTCTTCTCTTCAAAGGAGTATTTCTAACCTTGGTGGTAGGGGAAACAGCTAGAAGAGGTCCTTGCTGTAATGAGCTTTCTGCCTGTCATCCCCCCACCCCCAGAAAGAGCAGAAAGCCTTGAGAGATATTAAAGCTCCTTGGGAGAACATTAAGTCCAGCAAAGATTTATCCTCCTCAACACGCTGGCTCAGACAGGAGAGCAGCACAGGGCTGTGCCTCTGTCCCGCACGCAGGGTGTCCTGCTGTGCCAAAGGACCGCAGGAGAAGGAGATTATTAGCACAGGGAAAACAAACCCTCCCTAAGGAACACAAGCCTCGCTCCCCACAACCTCCTCCCTCATGCCTTGTTCCCTGCAGCCTCCCTCCTCACACCTCGCTCCCACCACCCCAGCTGCTCCTTGCCAGAAGGGCAGGCAGTGAGCAATGCACGTGCCTGCCAAGGAGGTTTATGTCTTCCCTTTTGAAAAGCAAAGGCATCTCGACACATGGAGCTATGGGAACTGAGTCACAACTTCAGCAAAAGGTTTTCCTGAACAACAACAACAAAATCGTTTAATTCTAGCTAAAACAACTGCTGCCTCACTCTTTGCAAACACTGATATTGCAAACCACTACACTGACGTAAATAAAAGGTAGCTGAAAATATACACTGCCTGGAAATTGTCTCAGAGCATCACGCTTCCAGTTAGCAGAAAAAGCCCCAGTTATTTTACAGTCAGATGTCTTCTGACCACAGGAGGACTTTAATAAATAACATTTGTTTTGCTGTGAGTAGAGCATGCTGGTTGTAGTCGTTGATTTTTTTCCACTGAGTGTTGGGAGATGGGAAGCAGAGAGCAAGGAAAATGCTGATAATTTGACTAATGCAGCTGTGGAGCAAGAATGAGGTTGGGCTCTCCAGCAACTCCTTCTGGAGTGTCAGGAGCCACGTACCCCAGTACCCTTTTGCTATAGGAAGCCCCCTAAAAAATAAAGCATTAGCCTCTGCATGCTATGCCAATGCTTTTCCATGTTAAAACAGGATTTGGGAACCAGGAGGCAGGCACCGTCACTGGGAGATTGCTAAAGGCACCTTGTCCAGAGCTGCCTTTTTCACCCCCTTCCACATGCTTCCAATCACAGCTGCCCAAAATTCAAGAACATAATTAATTTTAATGAAAGGATTTAACTTAATTAAGAGTAGGAATTTAAAGTATTGCTCTTGCAAGTTGCTGAATTTGTGAAAATCCCAAGGCACCTCGGCCCAGGCTTGACTGGAACATGAACACAATCAATGAGAGAATGGCAGAGGTTGCTCCTTACTGAAGGAGCTGCAGACAAAAGAGCTGCACTGGACACATATGGATGGATTTTTACACAGTCTGATCAAAATAGCTCTAATTTCTGTTCAGAAGTAGTGTCACCAGCAGATAATATTTTTATTTTTTGTTTCTTCTTCTTAATGGCAAGCCTCAGCATTTAAAGCATTTCCACTGCAGGGACTTTGGAAATGACATCATGCTGTATTTGTGGAGCCCCTTCAGGATAGCATCACTACATTTCTCCTCCTCCATACCGTGGAACCCTAAGAAAAGGACAGGCATACATAACTAATCAACTCAAATATTATACATACAATAACTCTCATAAAAACAGCTACCACTGTCAGCACTGCCCCAGCCTGCCAGCTGCTGAAGCTACTGGAAGAGTCCTCACAAACCTCAGTGGTCGCCCAGTTAGACCTCAATGAAAACAATGCAATTTTACTGGGAGGCAGGCTTTCACCCTGAAGGCTTTGGCTTTGTTTTGCTAGAAAGAAGAACTGGAAGGGAAAAAAAAAAGGGGGAAATAAATTCCTTCTGTTTTTCATTTCTTAGATACAAAGATCCCAGCAGAACCCTCACGCAACACTGTGGAAGCCAGAGTGCCCAGTTCTATTTTTGCTCTTTCTCAGCATATGGCCATTACTATACACTGACTATTTAGAAACATGTATGGGTGTTCTTTCATGCCTTTATAAATAAATGTGAGTGATGCTACTGCTTTGAATAAGTCATTAAAAATAGTAGCTTCCCCTGGAAGATCACAAAAGCCTTTCAATGCTGAATCACCTATTAAAAACGTTTACTTTTTGAAAATGGTATGTGGTCTTGTGTTAATTTTTTTTTTTTTTTAACACTTCCTAAGCCTGAGAAAAATGCAACTAAACTAGTAATAAATTCCACCATGCAGTTGGAGGGAAAGAGTAGAATTCAGTGTGCATGAAGGAAGCCTTCCAGGGCTCCTACCTTACTGGAGTGTAAGGCTGCCTTGCATTTGGCTCTCTCAAGTGCTAGCTCTGAAATGATAGATTGTTAAATACCTGGGCTGGATTAATTGGAAGCATCAAGTGGCACACATTAAATTGCAAGTCTGGTGACAGTTATGGCTGACATGTGACTGTTGAGAGGAACAGATCTGATACACTGTCACCTGACTGAGTTTGATCAGGCCTAAGCAAGTCCTTCAAAAGCCAGCACAGGTACCTGAGACCTTCTCACAGGAAAGCCTTCAAGCAACCTCCAGAACAGCCCCTGGCATTTCTGCTATGTAGACTAATCTGAAACAGGACCATTTTCCTGTGCTATTTTAAGCGTGCAATTAGTTTACTATTGAACAGAAGGTACTATCTGATTGAAAATAAAAAAATAAATGAAAAAGTGCATTTTAAAATATGAGGCACTTCAGTCAGCAGCTGTTGTGGCAAAGGAAACAGTCCTGCTCCATGGACCCGAGCACCAGACACATCTAAACGTGACTCTCAGTGGGTCTGACCTGCTGGCTCCCAAAAAAACCTTTGGGAGTCTCACAGGACAGACAGTTGTTGTGGGAAGGCACAACAGCAACAGCAGATATTCCCCCAGTTACTGCAGTGCCAGTGAGGACAGGGTGTGAATTAGGAGACAAGGGACCAGTGAGCATAACAACTTGAAAAACAGGTTATCTCCTCCTTCACAGCTCGGGACTGAGTAGCTATGGCACTACCAGTAAATACCTACACACTCTTCAAAATGTAATGGCAGCTTTAAAATATTAATGCCTCTTGAAAGTAGAAAGTGATCAGTTTTCCTTTTGATGTATTCTGATGAACAATTCTGCTTTGGTCCTGAGTAACACACAGGTCCTCCCTAGCCTCTCTGCTTCATACAGTTTCCTGTGTTTTTCTCTGCATTGGGGAATGCATTTTAAACACTGCATTTAGGAACATATTTGAAAAATCATATAAACTTTCTGTATACGCAAACCAAACTCATGCCATGCCAGATGACTTGAGTGGACAAAACCATCCATCTCCTCACTGTTTTTACGTGAAGAGTAGTGAGTTGGGTTTACTTCAGCAATCTTTCCCCAGCCCATTCTTTAATCTGATTTTCACTGGCACATTGTGTCAGGACAGCCAGCCAAAATCCAACCTTGCCCACAAACTCACTGCTGGCTTTAGTTTCCATGCTATGGAATTACTGGATGCAATCTCCAAGTTGACATTATTTGATTTATTTTTTTTTCTGAAGGTGAAAACCTTTTTCCAGCCTTAAAATTGAACTCTCATTACTTTAGCCTGGGCAGCTGCAGGTCAGATCCTGACGTCAGAGCTAGTGACACTGGTCCTCCTTGGCAGCCAAAGGAAGAAATGGGCATCTCCAGCAAACGTACTCCCCAGCCCATCTTCCCATTCTCCTCTGCAAGTGCCTGATCCTTTCCACTGGTGGAGGTGGATCTCACCCTTCACAGAGGGAGACTTTGGGACTGTGGCTGCTTTGGGACATCACTCCTGCTGCCTCCCAGTGCATGATGGCTTCAGAGAACTCATCCTCACTCAGACCAAGCTCTTCCTCTACCCCTCCAGATTCATCCTAGCCTCACTGAACTCTACTTGCAAAGTGTTTCAGTTTTCATCAAGCCTCACCTCCTTCAGAAGAATTGCATGTTACTGGGTTTACTGGATTTTTTAGATTTATTTTCTGTTCACTGCAGGGGTAAAATATACCTAAGGAGCTGACAAAAGGGAAGATGACACCTATTATGCTGCCAGTGAATCAGCCCTTTGCTACAGCAAGCAGGCCATTCCTGTTTCGCATGCAACTGGCAGCAGCACCATCCCAGAAACCTCACAGCCCAGGTAATTGCACAGGTATGAAAGCAGTCCTTTTTTTGAAGTTATTTATCTAATACAAGAAACTAAGATCGTTGTCACTGATACAATCACAATTACAACCAGTAAATACTGAGCCTAGAGCTAGGCTGTGTCAAAATACTTTGGCACTTCCCTATACTTTGTTCGTGCCCCACCTCGACACTGGAACCCAAATAGCAGAAAGCTGACTGGAGCAGCCCTTTCATGTTCCCAGTTTGAACCTGTACACATGAGCAATCCCTCCTGAAGCCAACACTTGGGCTGTGGCAGGGCCCTTATATCACTCAGTACACAGACTGAGACATTCTTCAGAGGCAGCTCTGGAGCCAGAGGTCAATGGGTTTCAGCACCTTGACTGTGCCAACAGCCACAGTCATCACCAGGTACCAGGACAAGACTTACCTAACTCTGTAGGGTGCAGTCTGGTTGAGCTCCCATTGTGCAAAAGAACTGCACAAGTAGAAGGCACTTACATCTGAAAGTTTACAGCCTTAACAGCCAGACAAAGAAGTCTTAATTCAATAAAGATACTACAGAACATAAATGAGAGGCTTGCATTGGTTTCATTTGCTAGCACAAACCAGCCTTGCCTTACCTGCCCTTCAGGACAAGCATCAAGGCAATCCCTCAGTTCCCAGAGATGGTGTCACTTCACAGACACTATCCCCTGCTCTGGAAAATTTTAAGTATTGCCTTGCTGAATAAAAATCTATCTGTCTTGGGGTTGCAGGAACTGTATGTACTCTGAGAAAGCCCCACAATCCCTTCAGATGGGTGCTCTTGTACAGCACCAGACAGGTGGATGAATGTCTGCTTCTAAGAGAAACTGGTCCCAGGCCCTAGGTGTGTCAAGTGAACACATCGCATTCTGCTTTTAGGGAAAAGATGTTATGTTAGTGGAACTACACTGCTTGAAGTAAATCCTTTTTCAACATCTTCATGTTCAAGTCACAGGGTAAATTTTAAAGAACAATGCTAGGAATGATGGTGGTTTCATACCTTTGTATTTTTTTTATGACACTGTTCACAGTATTCATAGCTCAAGAATGCAAAGCCTCCTAAGTATGCCAGGTATCATTTTCATAACAAAAGGTACACAAGAAATAAACACCTTCAAGTTGCAGTTGAACAGATGAGGGCAGAAAGAGCAAGCACTGACAAATGCTTATGGGACTATGTTCCCTTCCTCGGGGAAAGGGAAGGGACCCACAACCCACGTACTCTGAGCGACACGCTTTCCTGGGATATCTAGAACAACAAAATTAACCAGGCTACTTTTTGGTTAAGATTAGCAAAGTGGGGAATGAAAACGTAAGGAGATGGCAGAATCCACAGTTGCCTACGGTCAGACTTTTTTCTAGTCAGAACAGAGCTGGTTCTGTTCTGTTTGTAGGATCAGACCACGTGCCCTGTTGCAAAATGAGAGTCTCACCTGCAAAGCCTTTTGCATGTATCTAAGGGCATACCCTGTGAGCTGCTTTGAGGACTTGAACAGGAAAGCCCTCAATGTGTGTTGTTAGACGTGCCCTAGTCCTTGCCAGACTTTGCCTTGTTGACAAGGATAAATGAGAAGAGACATAGAGAAATTTCCAATTTTGTTCACAGACAAGTTTCAAAGCTTGCAAAAGCTAATGAAAACCTTCTAGTAGTTTTGTATCAGGCTCTTTTTGAGGTGAAAATGCACCATATTAATTATTTTCAATAGAAATGAGTTCTTGGTGCCATCCAATCACAGTTATAACCCCAGCAGCCCTTCCAAAGCAGAGTGACAGCTGAGTCACTAATGTTAAAATAAGGATGAGAAAGGAAAATGAAAAAGAATCTAGGCTGCTTCCCCCGAGGAGCTAAATACAGTATTTAATGGCATCTTTTTATAAGGTTAACAAATCAAATACTTCAAGCTATGAATTGTTGCCATCATCATAACTGCAACAAGATGACCCTGGGTGACCTGTCTCTATCTAGGTTCTTTCCTCCTGTGACACATAAATAAGGAGGAAGAGGCTGGGAGGCAGCCCAGTCTTTCACCATTCTCAAAGCCTTCAGGGAGACAGGTAGTGATAGCCACAGGAGGATTCAGCAGGACAAACAGCAATGGTGTCAACAGAGGGGGCAGGCAGTGGGAAGAAGCAGATGGGTACTTGTCTCTTCCTGCATCTTCGTCAGCTGCCATCTTCATCAGCTGATGCCCCCGTGGCACTCTGCCTGCACAGGCAGGAGCAGGCAGCACTTGAGTTCCTCTTGTTTAGCTCACACTGAAGAGCTGTCCCCCTGCCTCCCTGTCCTTAAATGAGTGTGTCAAAAGCAATTAAAGTCAGGGCAGTGAGAAACCTTAAAGCTAGATGCATAGATATCCATCCTTTTTCCAGCACTGCAGAAGTGTTGGACACTTCGGACTCCATGTTGCTCATAAGTTGCATTTTAGGGAAGTAGCTTAATAGACACATGCCAGAAAATATCTGTCCAGCAGAACAGTAAGGACTGAAGTTGATTTTCCAGGAAACCAACAGCAGCTACCTGACAAGCCTTCTGTATTAGGAGACCCTAAATGTACTCGTATGGTATTATGGCATAACAGGTGAAATCTGTGCTCATCTTCACCTCCCTCCTGTTGTTCCAGTGCTCTTGTGAGCAATGGCCCTGCTTCTCACTACAAGAGCCAACAACATAACCACAACTGCAGTGACAGTACAAGGTGGCTCAAAACACTGCCTCCTGATTTGATAGCAGTGCCAAAGACACACAAGACACCGGCATGCAGGGAACTGGGTCATCTGTGCAGATAATTCCTGGAAAGATTACATGTGCTTGGACTAACCTTCCTCCTTGGGGTCAATGCCAGGCAGTGCACGTTGGACACTGGCAGACCTGCATTTGTATGTTCTTTTCAGGATGCCACTTTCTCTGATTCCAGAGTTTGGCCTAACTCAGCCCTGCTTGACAAACAAGTAAAATTTCTATTTCATTAATCTGAGAACCACAGAATCATCGTGGTTGGAAAAGATTTCTGAGATCATCGAGTCCAACCATCCACCCAACACTACCATGCTCACCAATAAACCATGTCCTCAAGTACCACATCTACACATTTTTTGAACACTTCCAGGGACAATGATTCCACCACCTCCCTGGGCAGCCTGTGCCAATGCCTGAGAACCCTCTCAGTGAAGAAATTCTTCCTAATATGAACCCCCCCTGGCACAACTTGAAGCCATTTCTTCTTGTCCTATCCACTTGTTACTTGGGAGAAGAGACTGAGCTCCACCTTACTACAACCTCCTTTCAGGTAGTCATAATCTCATGCATGTCTTCAGCTGCCTCTCCATTTAGTTGGCTTAACATACCCCATCCATGCCTTATCACAAACTCTGGCCATGTTATCACAATTACTTTAGCCATCATCTGAGCATGATGCTGAACAGTAAGTAATCATCGTTTGTGCAAGAAGCCTGGCTGACCTCTGCAGAACTCTTCACAGGAGAAAAAGTCTGCAGGATTAGGACCAAAGCCTGGAGATACGGCCATCTCTTCCCTCTGCTCACTCCCTGTCCCTTGGCCCTAGCATTCAGTACACACTGTCCTCTTCACTACTTCAACATAGCCCTGAATGAGGAAAAGCAGAACAAGTAAGCTCTGTGACTGAGGGTATTTAAAAGAGGGGGGAAAAGGACAACTGTTACAAAGAATCTGCCAGGAGAAGACGGAATTGGTCTATGTGCCAAAAGGCAAGAGTCCATAGTCTTTGCATTTCAAAGGCTTTCAAGAAAGACAACCTCAAGATACTTTCACAAGCTACTTTGAATGAGGCAAGAGTTTGGTACTCTGCTGATTTCTTTTTCCTCTCCTTTCTTCCACCTAGATAATTTTGTTTTTTTCACTTGGTGAAAGACAAAGTAACTTCAGCAAGTTTAAATAACTTTCCTCCACCATTTATGGGCACTTATATGTCAATTAGCTCTGGACTGCTGCTATATATTAGGACAATGTACATGCTTGGAAGAGTCCTGGGAGTTACTATGCCATAAAATGTCTTGGTGCTTTAACCCTAAGCCTATCCCTCTGGTATACTGCCCAGTGAACACAGAATGCTTTCTTTTGTCATGCCCCTTCTCTGCCCCCACTCTCATAACCAGAATCAGGACACTGCTGGAATTGGCTACAATGCTGTCTGTAACCATGCATATTTAAAATAAAAACATGAAATCCTGTATAAAACCAGGACTGTATCTCAGGCTGCCTGAAATCCAACACCCTTGTGCTGCCCAAAACCACAAAGATGGACCTTGCACATTTAGGTAACAACTGTGGCAAAATGAAGACAAAAACTGTTAGCAATCCCTTTTAAAGGCAGGGAGAGACTGCCAAGAGGCACTGGTGGGAAGTGGGCTCATGAATGGTTGACTTGTTTCACGCCCAGGTTTCCATCCTGAGTCCTTAGTGGGTGAAAGTCATCTGGGGACATAGGCAAACCCACCTGCAGCTCCCATCCCATTGGGGAAGGGGCCAGCTGGCACAGCCAGAGGAGAGCACAACATTTGGTGACTCCAGGCAAATAACCAAACCAGTGCAGGGAGAGTAAGGCCAGGCCTGTCTGCTCAGTCCCAGGCATGGACTGAGGGAGGTCAGCGTGATGCTGGGCGTGTTGGAGAGGTCTCTGCAAACCTGGAGCTCTGCCTTGCAGAGGAGCAGTGCTGGTCAGAAGGTAAAACACCAGAGCCTAACTCCTGCCACTCTTAATAGTCGCCATGTGTTCATCAGGGAGGGGCACCTACCCTTTCATGAGCACACACTGCTAACACAAAGTCTTACTGACAGCAGATCTGGGACCCCCCAACAGCAGGTTTTGCTAGGAAAGCATGGGGATAAAAATAAATCCACAAGTGTAGTCTTGCTGACAAGTGGTCCCTGTGATGTGCTGAACATCATCTGCTAGGAACTGAATTCCCCAGATCATGCTGACTCTTACTGGAGAGAAAAGCTACCTGCTGCCTCACCTACCCATTGCTGACAACAGGATTGGTTTCACTACCAAAGAACTTCTGGAGTGCCACGTGTCAACTGGCAACAAGCCCTGCTGTTTTCGGGGTTGTTTTTATCTTTTGGAAGCATCCTGAGCAAAGCTGGGGGACAGTCACATCATCAAGCAAGCTTGCAGAGGTGCTACTGAGAAACGGAACTAAAACAGCTGAGAGGTGTCCTGGTGTAGTGCTGCTGTCCTGCTGCATCAATTTTTGGACATCACCACATATGCTGCAGCAAGATCTCTACCCCAGAGGCCAAGCACTGCAATACAGACATTTCACAAGCTGAATCACATCAGGTCTCCAGACTGGCAAGGGTTTTGAGAAACACTCTTCTTCAGGAACAGGAAAAATTCAAAGTATCCTACAGGACACGATCCATGTTCCACCATGGCTATCCCAAGAAGTAAGAGTAAATTAAAAGCCTAGGACAGACGTCAGCAGCTCTCAGGAGCCTGATAAGCAGTGGAAAGGAGTGCTTTCCAGCACCAAGAAAAGGCTGGGAGTATCACCTTCCCCTGGGTACATAGCAACAGTTGCTAGTTTTGGCAGGCAGTGAGATGCAGTGCAAGACGTGAGGGTGACATCATTTGATTATCACCTCACTTCCCTCAGATTCTATTGGATTTCAATAAGAAATTATTTTTAGACTCGCTACAGACAAAAGCCTCAAAAACTAATTTATTACAGATTTGGGTAGAGGAGGCTGGGGACTGTATTACTAACAGACAAAGCCTTAACAAGGTCCAAGTATTTAGAAGCAGAAACCACATCAGAAATAACACGTGCATATTATCAGTGAAGCTATCAACCTTCTGAAAAACAGACTTAAAGGCAGGGTGGACTCCCTATTGCCTTAAGTTTTTGCATTTAAGGTAGATACTCTTCCAAACAGTGGCATGAAGCTGAAATTGAGTTTGGGTTTGCTATTGAAAGAACTGACAGGAGCTTCAAAGCTTTTGTTCAGAAGATCTGCCCTTAAAACCTTAAAGTTTGTTTGCTGCCTGTCCTTGGTTAGTTCTGTTTTTCTTTGCTAATACAGACATTTGCAGTTACAAGGAAAGTTGATAGTTACTAGAGCATATCATGACATATGATGTAAATAGTCCAGGGAAAGCAGTTCAACAACAAAAAAACCCCAAAGCCCTCCAAAACATTAAGCCAGAGACCCACTGCGTTTGCCCTGGACAAGAGCAATGAGTAACATCATGTCCTGTTACTCCACGCTACGAGACTTTGAAAGTGATCGATCTTGCCTCCGATTTCAAGCTGGCCATGGTGTTTGTTTAGGAGAAGAGGTTCACATGACAGGCTGGAGCTTCTGAAGGAGACTTTCTGCTGAAGCAGTAGCAGCTCTCTGGAAATAAATAACTGCGGGGATTCCCATGTAGCTGCAGGTATGTCAGCAGCACTCTGCTGCTTGGCAGTGCACAGATCTTCTTCGAGAGGTTTATGCAACTACAGGTATTAGTATTTACAGCAAATGGCTTCTTTTTACATCCCTTACTTTGAATATTTGATATCCTTTATGAATTTTAATGGACCATTGTAAGATCTTGTGGTTTTTAGCTTGCCATTTAATAAGCTTGTACAGTGACAGACAAATGAACTACTGAGTGATGTGAGGAACCGTGCAGTATGTCACAACAACTTGCTTTATAAAATAACAGGGCAAAGCTTTCTCTTTTATAGCAAGGACAGAGTCTCTGCTCTGCCAGCCCCAAATGACAGCAAGAAAAAAATGTTTTGAGCAAGAAAGAAGGAAATACAAGAAAGCAAGACAGGAACAAAACTGCACTGTCAGGTTTTCATAACCAAACCCAGGAATGCTGCCCAGTGAGGGGCCCTGGACCATCACATCATTCCCAGAGCAAAACTTCTGACTGACGTAAGCAATTGACTTGTCTGCTAATTTGATTTCTACAACTCACTGCGTTGGGACGTGACCACTAAGAGCTGACTAGCAATTCCCACTAACAGGATTTTGCAGAGCCTCGCACGCCGTACGGCACAGCCAACTCCACCCATGCCACTGCCACCCGCAAATCTCAGGCAGACACACAGGACTCTCTATCAGCAGGACCATATGTGTCTGCAGAGATAGCAAAAGCCAGACACTACTATCATCTAACCAAATAAACAACTTCACATACAAGAAATGACATGTGGCAGGAGAGATCCAGGAAAAGGACATGGTTTTTCCTATATTCAGAGGCTGCTGCTTCAAGTAATGCCTTCAGCAGAGGCAACCCAATAGCCACAGATTCGTCCATGACATGGGTTTCTACTATGGAGAAGGCAAAGTCAAGAGGGACAAACCATACCCAAAGCAGAGAAGATGAACCAGAGAATCCTAGAATTGTCAGGGTTGGAAGGGACCTTAAAACTCCTCTAGTTCCAACTCCCCTGCCCTGGGCAGGGACACCTGGCACTAGAGCAGCTTGCTCCCAGCCCCAGCCAGCCTGGCCTGCAACACTGCCAGGGCTGGGGCTGCCACCACCTCTCCAGGCAACCTGGGCCAGCGTCTCACCATCCTTGTGGTTAAGAACTTCTTCCTAACATCCAACCTAAATCTACCCTCCTCAAGCTTGTAAGGTAAGACAGACTTTGTTAAAGTGGATGCATCTAAATTGAAGGGTTTATGTGTCTGAAAGGCCTCTGCTAGAAGAGAAAGAAGAGGAAAATGAACAGCAAAAGACAAGCCAGCAAGCAACATGAGTAATTTGAAAATATTTGATGGGGTAGGTGGGCAATAAATTACAAACCATCCAGCCCACTGAGATTTATGAGAGGCTGTCTGCCAGCGAGGCCAAGCAACTCCTTTTTCTGGAGTGGGAAAGGCAAGGAAGCACAAGATGAAAGACTGAGACTCCTGTTTACTGGAAATGTAGATTTTTAAAACCATCAGAGAAGGCAGGACAGACTGAAAAGGAGACTGCTCAAAGAACTCAGGCTACCTGTAGCTACACCCCTTGAGCTGAAGGCTGTGCTGGTACCCATGGCCATAAACGCCTCACACAAAGGATGCAGCAGTGCTGCTGGAGGGCTGGGAGATGCCTGACCTTACCTGCCCAAGTTGGATCACACCCTCCTCCTCAAGGACCAGCGAGAATTTCCTGATTCCCCTGGGATATGCAGGAGTCAGTGCACAACAGAGCAGCAAAGGACACACTCCCCAGCACGGCTGCATTCCTTCTCTTTATCCAAAAGTGCCCACTGGGGCTCAGGGACTGCAGCTCTGAGGGGTGGCACTGGGGGACCCCCACAGTCTGTCAGCAGCTGGTACCAGGACCCCTATGAAACAGCTTTGTGAAATCAAAATACAGTTTACTACTCATAGAAGGCTGGCAGTATAATGTTCTCTAACACTGACACAAAAGAGGACATATGTCTCTCCTAGCTTAATCCCATGCCACTACATTTTTTGGGAGCTGCTGAGAAGCAGAGATTCCTGCAAACTCAAAGGCAGGTGCCTGCTCCCAGTGAGCAGCTCCCAAACAACTGCCTCCTTTCTGCCTGGAGAGGTTTTTTTAACTGTCTGCAGTTCTTTTGATCTGCTGCTTCTTAACACTGGCAAAACAAACTGGAGTTGAAGAGGTACTATCTTCCCAGTTAATACTTCTAGTGTTGTATCTCAATCCCCCCTGAGGCACCTTCCCAGAGTCATTTAACCAGCAGCCACTGTCTTGCCTGCCTGGTTGTTTTTAAAACTACTTTGGTGTTAAAGCAACCCCACACAGCCCTACAGTAAACATCTCAATACTGGGGTGTACACTCTCCCCATCCCCAGCAAGAGATGTGCATCACACTGGGAACAGAGGGCAAGGAAGAGTGAGACAAGCCTTGCTGCACACCTTTAGGTATCTCGAATGTCCAAGTTGGGAGTTGATGCTCCTGAGGCATCCTGAGGCTTGTTTCAGTGCACTTGAGATCAAAACCACCCTGTTGCTCATGTGAGGCACAAAGGCACCTGAAGTTATACTGTGACCATTTCCTACTCTTCTCTCTCTCTCTTTTTTCCTTTAGCTTCTCCCTTTTCATCACTAAGACTGCAAGCTCTGTGCACGCTGTTCTCGTCTTTGCATGCCCAGAGAAATAAACCAAATCACAATAATAGCATATGAAAAAGGGGACATTTGTCTCAAGACCATGATGTTTCTATTAATATGACTGGAGACACAACACACATGTCACAAACGAGGGGGAAGGCAGGCAGACAGGACTTGGAATCGGAAGAGGAATTGGTAGTATCAATACTCATGATAATTCATCCAAACCAACAGAAATGGGCTTTCTTCTTGCCCTTCTCAAGTAAATTACTTGAAACAAACAGTAGAGGTTTCTCTACAAATAAAATAAACAAAACACTTAATGCCTGTAATTTTAGCCTCAGAGAGTAAACTATTTATTTAATCCTTCATTTTTTCATTTAACTTGTGAAAAGATCACTAGCTCCTCACTCTGGTGCTTCCACAGCAATTTAACAGGCATCAAATGACAAGATAACAAACTGATAAAGCTCAATCCAAAGGCAAAAATCTCTCTACCCTTGATTAGAACAGAAACCTTCCTAGTCAGTTCCTTCTGAGAAAATCCAGCAGAAAAACACAGTGCTTTTCCTACCTTCTCCATTTAGAAAAAAAACCAAAACAAAACACCACCACCACCATGGGATACTGACTCGAGGTCATGGCTTTCAAGTAAGAAGGCCAAGAGAAACAGTTGTTCCTAAAGAGTGTGCCTGACTGCAGAAACAGGGTCAAACCAAGCAGTGGGCAGCCAGACAAGTGCCTTAAATCCCACATCACAGATGCTCCTTGGTCCTCCATGAAGCTAACATAATGAAGTGCAATCACTGCAGCCAGCAAAGGAGAGCAGGGAAGTGTTGAGGAAATACAGTGATGCTGCCTCAATTTTTACACTGACTGTACTTCTGCTTGACAGCTCCTGGAAAAGGCAAGACTGTTGCCACCATCAATGCCCAGGTGATGGGTTAGGCAATTGTAAATCTTATAGCTCTGTTCTGCAGAGACTTGAGGGGCAACCTGGTGGCACAGCAGGCAGGAAGCAATGTATCAACTGGAAAACTACCATGAACAAAATCCCAAGCATTATCACAAAAAACATGAGAACCCAGGGAAGTAAAAAAAAAAAACAAAAAACCAAAGCCGTTTCTGTGAAAATGCAGTAATAGGTTACCTTTATGTGGATGACTCTTCATGCTTGCCTAGACTGACTCACTCTGTGAACTGCCTCACAGTCCATCTGTCTTCCAGCTCCTGGCCTGAACATCCTGTGACTGAAAGTAATGCTTCAAAGGCTAAATCCCTGCAAGGTAACAAGGTTTTCTTTGTCCAGCACTTCCAGATGCACTAGCATCCTCCTTATGCTAGCTCTTATGTATCCTCTGGGTCTATAATTGGTATATTTCTGACTTTCAGAGCCCGTAAAAAACTGGTAGACTCGGACTTTGTCTCTCCCCCTGCTTTCATGGACCTCCTCATTCCATGCCTCCTCACATACCAGTGACATTCCCCCACAGCCCACTCATCACACCAGTGCCATCTGCAGAATGCACAGGGCCAAAAACTTTTGCACACCATGACTTGCTCTCTCACTGTTTTGAGTGCTTTCGTTGCAGACCTTATCCAAGCATGGCTTACAAAACTTGACCTCTTCACCTGCAAAGCATCACTACAACGTGCACCATGTGTGCTGCTCCCTCAGTGATCTCCAGCCTGAGGTCAGAGGTGCTGCACCATCACCACCTGCACTGCAGCAAGTCCTCCTCTGTGCACTGGTTAGCACTCACCTTCAGGTTCAGTTTAGCCACAGCCAAGTCTCCCTGGGAAGAGGCTTGCAGTATTTCATACAAGAGATACTATTGGGCAACAAAAAAATAGGTTTGGATGTGGATCTGTTTTCATTTTTTCATTGCTTTGGATGCAAAATTTTGCTGCCACCTATGTAAACAATTTTCTAATACTGGACGACACAACTGCTGCAGATGAATGCAGGCAGAGAGACCTCTCTGACACCATCTCTTACAGAAAACAAGCCTGCATTGCTGGCTTCTGCACTTCCACCTTTCAATCTACTTGTGGTTGTAGTGGAAAGGGAAAAAAAATAGCATTACTTACATTCCCAGCTTTCCTCCCCAAATCAGGAACACCCTCCTATCTCTTAGGTGACAATACAAACTTATATCATTTTTTTCCTGCCCTCACTAAAACCATTTTCAAACCAATAGTCAGGAACAAAACAAACGTCCCAGCTAATGTAATGTGTATTACTCAGTGATGATAAACACTATACACCCACCTAGACTTTTCACTTGATGTGGTTGGAAACTGCTATGTAAGGTGGAAAAAGTAAGGTAGGCTGCTTTTATTTTTGGCATTGAAGAGTTTAGGCTTACTGCTGCAGTATGTTTACTTTGGCTCCTCGTGCTGCTTACAGGCAACTGTGTAAAGGTATTTTGTGGTTATTGGGGGGGGGGCAAGACAGAAGTATCACTCCTCTGCCACGCTGCAAGAAGGGAGTGCGCTGGGAAGGGACCTCCTCTTCCTCGCCTGCCAGAACATAGCTCGGCAAGGTAAAGCTCTGTCTAGCCAACAAAGCTCTTTACCACAAATATCCTTATTAAACACAGCCTTATCAGAGACCAGTTTCTGCAGTCTGAAGCAGTCAGGAATTAACTCTGTCAATATTTAAAATTTCAAGCCAGGATTAGAGCCCAGACCCAAGGGGATGCAAGCAGGCACAGGCACCCAACTGTGCTCATCCCATGCCAGGAGGCTGTCCCAGCAGCCAGGGCTCAGGCTCTGGACCTGCTGTCTTGGTGGTACCCCAGCTCCCAAAGGGCTTGCTCCCTCAGGATGCTGTGGCAGCAGGAGATGGATGCCTAAACTTGCCTCTCTCATGGGATGTAGGGGAAAGGTTGTGCCAATGTTTGCATAAGGGGTCCAGCTGTGGAAAGCCCCAGGTCCAGCAGGATCAGCTGTGGGCAGAGAGCAGGGAAAGAAAGCCTGCAGGGGGGCAGACAGCACCCCACAAATGTAGCCTGGGACTGCTGGGATGGGAGTCCCACCAGTGCTTCCCAAAATGGTGCCACTGGTCTGCAAAGTGCACAGCCAGGATGTAAACTCATTCAGTACACTCCTTCAGCAGCATCTGGCTGTAATCCCCACCCAAGGGATCAGACTATGCCTCCTGCTTTACCCACAAGATGATGCCATCTATCCCCAACACAGCCCTTGGGGTAGGGCTAGAGGGACAAATGCCACCTGCCTTCCCTCCAGGGTGAGCTTCAGTCCACCAAGAGTCAAGGTCTTGGAGCCTTTGCTCCTCCTACTACATATTGAAAGCTGGCAATGCTATTGATGGAGACTCTACAAAACACATTCATAATACTAAACTAATAAGGCAGCAGGGAAGCTTTTCCACCCTGTCATCAGCAATCCTGGTGAAGAGCCTTCATGTTACCCTTTCCTACAGAAAGAAATCTCTGAAAAACAATCAGTGTTGCTGTACTGTTTTAGTCAGACCTACTAGCTTGGCACAGAATCTTCAGGTGTAGGTGCTGGGCTTTTGCCAGAAAAAGTCAGCCAGAGCAAGCAGTGAAAATAAACAGTATGTTACAGGAAATACTGCAGTCTGTATTTCCCTCCCCCTCCTCAGATAACCCACTGTCCAAACCCAATATGCTGCTCCTTACACATAGTGCAAGAGGGGATGCTTGCAGTGACTGCCACTGCAAAATAATAATTCACAAGTCATGACATTAATCTTAATACTAATGATTGTAATAAAGGCTATTCCAAGCCTGTAATACACTGTAGTATTGCATTGCCCTCTCAACTCAAAAATGGAAGCACCTTTCCTGGGACTCACAGTATTGCTGCTAGCTCTTTCCCACTCAAAGCATATAGAATTCATGAGAAAACCATACATAAATAGGTAGAAAGACATGAAAATCAGAGGTTATGCCCACTAGCCTTTTATATTGTTCCACTGGGGTTGTTAGAGAGCCCAACAAAAAAAAAACCTGGAAGAAAGGTTCAAAAAGTTGTAGGAATAAAGGAGAAGAGAGCCATTTTGAACCTTACTTTCATCTGTACTCTAGCAAGCCTCTTAGCTGAATTACAGCCTTAGCTCAAAAATCAGAACACATATTATTTGTTGTATATTAATCTACATATCAAAATCATCCATGCTAATGATTGCTTATGATTTCACTGTGAGTTCCTCTGTATTTCTTGCTGTGCAGAATACCTGTGCACCTCCCAGTAAAGCAGTACATTTCAGTGCATGCTTAACCTATAATAATTTTTAAACCCTTCCACTGAGCTTACTTTACAACTAGTACTAAAGGGTTAGGTTCACTACTGAGTCCACTTACAAACACAGGGAAGATACTTCCATCGGTTTTGGCACCACTTAAGTGTAAAAAGTTGCCTCTCTGTTTGACTAAAATCCTGAAAAACTAACAATGCACACAGCAGACATTGTTCAAGCAGAGAGCACAAACAAGCCTAAGAGCAAATTAACTTTGTAGGCATTGTGCAGGCACAAAATGGGCAGAACCTACTGCTCCCATCCCAGCACCCCAGGCAGTGGGTGCAGAAATGGCCACACAGCACCAATTGGGATTCTCATCATCAACCTCCATGTCAGCACTGGGAAATCCAAACTTGCACCTCAGAAAATAAGCAGCTATTTAAAAGAACAAACAAACAAAAAACCCAGAAGCCAATCCTGCAATGCTGGTCAATCCCCTGGCTCTAACAGGATCTCTGTCTCATATCAGCAGGAGCTTGGCAAGCTGAGCAAGAGCAGAACATACCCTATAATGTAGAGAATTCTCTGTAAATGCCTGGGTGTTAAACCCAGTCACAGACAGCAGAACAAAAATGTGCATGTGTAATTTTACATTATTAAACATTTGAACTAACTCTGATTTAACCATAACAGCATCTAAGGAAAATCAGGTTTTTATGGTGCTTATGTTATACCAAGGACTGGCTACTATAAAGAGGCAGGAAAAGATTTGAGATGGAAAGTACAGATTGCACTATGTGAGATGGTTTTGGTTTCCTTCAAGGCAGTTCCCTGTTTAAAAACAGGCTTTGGTGTGAGCTTTTGAAACCTACTAACTATGCAAAATCTCCTATTACCTGTGTGATGGTATTTCTCCAGCACTTGCAAACTTCTCCTGTATCTAACAGTCTGTGCCCCCCCCCCCCAATAAATCTAATGACGAGGGTTAACTCCATTAATCAAAACAGAAAGTCATCAAGAAATTGCACTTTGGTGTTGCTGGAGACAACCTGGGAGAAGGTGTGAGGCTCATCCAGAGATGCCAAGGAACAGTTCTCACACACAGAGCACAGGTACAAGTCAACTGCAAGCATCCCTGTATGCAAACTCCTGCCTGCAGACCTCTCTCCCCAGGCTCCAATGAACACTTCCCACACTAGAAGCCAGCCTAGTGTAGCAGCCCAGTGGAGACACCATCACCAAATTTAACATTAAGGAGGAACCAGACAGGGCAGCAGAAAGTCCTGGCTATCTGCCTCGCTCCCTGCAGTGGAAATACATGGCTAAAGGAAAGACAGAGCAAAGCTGCTACTAGCCCCAGCATTTAAGGCTTCATTTTATTTAGCTTGCTTACTAAGAGCTTTACAAGACAAGGCCTTCACCCCCAAAGAACACACACTTCTTATTTAAAGGCTTATTAATCCTTTTCCAAACAAAATGGAGAAGCTTTCAGCGATCCCAAAGCAGTGGGGAGATTTTCAGTCAGCAGAGGCAGTAGAAGGTGCTTCGACTCCTACTCAAGTCAGTAGGAATCAGGTGCCTGACCCATCTGCACCTCTGAAATCCCCTCAGTAATAGCTTAATGCAACAAAAGGGAGAAGCAAATGGCTTTTGTCTATAGGCTGCTCCTCAAACAAGGAATGCAAATTGCATGTGACAGGCTGCTGCTCAAGTTTGACTGTATGTGTCTACGTGACAAGTGGAAGAGCTAAAGGAGAAGTATGCCAACTTCAGAAGGGCATACTGCTGCCAGTCATTTTTAGTAAGAAATTAAAAAAAAAAAAAGGCATCCCAGAGATCCTGTAGGCCCCATTACACAAGACCCCTTGATTTGAGCAACCTGCCTTTTACAAGTAGCATGTGCCACTGTCCGCTCATGGCCGCAGACCCCATGGGCCACACAGCTAAAAGATCAGGGGCTGGCCTTGCCAGGCACAGTGCACTAACAAGACTCCCATCCTCCTGATCTAAGAGCTAACGCCAGCCACCCTCAAACCTTCCTCCTCCTCTTGAAAGACATTTCTCTTCATGTCCCAATGTATCTGTTTGCAGCAGCATCACATCTCTGCTGCTACAGCTGTGAAGTATCTACCTGCCAAACAGGCTAAAAGCTGTGCTTTGAGGAACATGTTCTTCAGAAGCAACACTGCCTCAAATGGGTCTCTTCTCCCACATCCAGGCCTCTCCCTGCACTGGCCACCAGGATTTTTTGGAGATGCTTTGGTGGCTGCATGAGTGTGTAACCAGCCCAATATTTTCTCCTGGCATGTCATTTTTCACCTTTAACAGTTCCCCTGTCTAAAGAGATGCCTGCATACAGTTCCACCAGCAGGATGTGAGTGCAGGCTCATGTTGGGTGGCACTGGTCCACACAGGGAACCCACAGTCCTCTTCTCTTTATTTAATTATTCCTGACAGATTCTGGCCAGACTAGCTTTCTGAATTGGCCTGCTGAATAGCAGTAGAATTGATGTTGGTAGAGAAAGGGAGGAAATGGGAAACCATGGGGGATGTGGAGAAAGACCTTCTTAGGGTCAGCTTATGTTGCCATGGAAAACGTGGCAGTCAGAAGCAGTGCTCCTCTCTGTGCCCCAAGATGCAGCTAGCCTCAGAGAGCATGGGAACATCCCCATGGAAGTTACAGCCATAGCTTTATGTGACATCAATCAAGTACCTCAAATTCAAGGATTTTTTTAAAAGCTTGGCTTCATCTTTGAGAAGTGGAGAAAGAGTAAAATGCAAAATTTAGATCCAACTTTCCTGTGTAGGATGCCTGGACTGAGGTAAGGGACCAGGTCAGGCACCTTAAAAAAATCTCACCTGGACCCTGCTAGCTTCCAAAAGGCTCTTCTGCTTGTAACTTCATAGCACTGCAACTGAATCATCATTTGCCTCTTGTCCTACCTTTATCTTCTGCAATTCTCCCAAGGTGATAAATACTAAAGTTTGTAAACACATTGGCATTTTTATGCGGTTTTTTTAACTCACAAAAAAATCCAAAGCGACACCAGAATTTGGCAGTCCTGGAGAAACCATACACAGCTGGTTATGTTCTCAGACTGAGCATCTGGGGAGAGACATCTAGCCAGGTACTGGTGTGCAAATGTGAAATCAGTTCATAAGAACCAGCACCTTCCTCAGCTGTTAGCATTTAAAAGAGGTCGAGGCTTTCAGAGGGACCCAAGACAATTAGATGCTTCAGGATCATTGAATTTCAATTACATTTGTGCACTTACTTCCTTCAGGTTCTTCTAAAATCAAACTCATCTCTTACACCTATAATCATACTCAAGTTTTGAAGTGCCTTTTCTCCCTTTGTCTGCAGGCAAGTCTTTGCTGAGGAAAATCTTTTGTGTGCATAATTAACTTCAAATGCACTTAAGTATTTCTTGAAGTAAACACAACTTAAGCACATTTAGATTTAAGCAGGTGCTTGCCTGCTTTTCTGAAGGAAGATGAACTTAATTACATGTCTACACATTTTTCTAAACAGGGGCCCCTCACACATCTACTATTACTTCTTGCATGTTTTGTTTTCTTTAAAACAAGATGTTCACACCACCTTAGAGAGTTTAGATAGTCAGTTATTTTTAGATCCCTGTAACACTCAGATGTGAGTATAGAATATACTTATTCTCAATATATTAATTTTTACCTGAAGAAAACCATTTTATACATACTCAGTTTCACTACAAATTTAAGCAGCAGATGATTAGCACTAATTATTGGATATGCCAAATTACTGTGTAATGTGCTGATCTTCTAAAACCTTGAGCTGTAATCTTTAATAATCTGTCCCTAAACAGCAGTCTAAACTCAGCTTCTCCACATATTTTGTCTTATTATATTTGAATTGTTAATAAGCTGCACTCAAAGAACAGTAAAATGTAGAGACCCATGTTAAGATAGACACATTTGTATTCATCTCACTAGAAATTATTAATGCTAACTTTCACATTCTAAGTAAGGCTTTGATGAAAGACAAACACTGAAGTACTTGCCAGTGAAACGTGGGGAAGTCCACAACAGTGCCTTACAGAAGATCATTTTTAAAACCAAACCCAAACCAGAAGCACAGCAGACACTGAGTGCCTACTCTCATGTACATCTGTACCTTCTGCTCTCAGGAACTAAACTCCACAAGCATGGAGTTTGGCCAGAGAACTGCTGGGAGAACCCAGAACAGGGGTAAGGCAGGGACACTGGCTGAGGTCAGCTCGTCTGCTAACACACTGTTAAAACTCCAGCTGCAGCAGAGTGGAGGTTTTATGCAGAGAGTGAAGTGTCTCTGCCCTTTTGTACATCTGTGACGCAATGCACTATTAAGCAAAATTAACTGATTATGTAGCAAACACAGCAAAATGAAGCACTGACTCCTCTGACAGTGCTATCTCCTTTTTAATGAGGCACAGAACAATCTGTTACCAGGGCTAGTGCTGCAGACTGTTTATGGTAATGGGTCCTAGCTATTAATGGGCTCATCTATTTTTTTATAGTTGACTGTGTACCTCAGATGCCAGAGGTATCAGACATTTACTGCTGAGCCTACAGAGGCACAGTATCTGGCCATGTCACTGGATATTAACAAACCTGTACAAAGAACCTCCATCAGTTTAATACATTTAATGACATCTATTCTAGTCCTCTCAATCTGTTCCAGAGGCCTCTGCCCTGCCTTATGAACACTATGTCCAACCCATTCACACCTATATGGCTGGCTCATCCTCCTCTGTTACCTTGAACTCTCCTTGCCTCCAGTATGTTGTGCTGGCCATGCTTAACTTATCAGTCTTTTGTAAGCCAAGGAGTGGCTGGAGAACACTGCTAGGAAACCCTACAGACAACTGCAGAATCAGCTAAACTGTGCACAAAATAGGTCACTTCTGCATTACTGAATGTACTTAGTGCAATTACAATCACAGAGAACCATTCTGATTTGAAAAAAAAATAAGGTAAGGAACAGAGAAGAAGGGAAAGCCAGCAACAGCAAATGTGACGTCTTATTCCTTTGTACAAGAATGCCATCCATAAGTCATCCTGTCTGGAAAAAGAACACACTGTAAAATGGACATGGCCTTTACCACATAATTAAAGGTTGCAAGAGGACATATTTGGGTTTTCTAGTACTATCATGAACATCAGAAGCAAGAGCATGGAATAAAGCATTAAAAAAAAAATCTGTAACAGTGGCCTCTGGAAAGCAACCAGATGGGAGCTGCTACCCATGCAAGAACTGGGTGGGAAGCCATCCTTCTCAAGAACCTCACTGTCTTCCCACAAGGCTCCTCTTGAAACTTCTTAGAAGAGCATGTTGGAAAGGGGAAGAGCAAAGAGTTTTCAATTCCCAGTTCTCCAGGGGCCATCCATCTTTGAAAGAAGGCCTCTGGTAACTGCTCCCCAAGTGATCACCATCAACAACTCTTCTGCCTGGATATCCTGCTTAAAATTCACACCCAACTAACTCCAGTGAACAACTCATGCTGAAGTGAGGCTCCTCCCCCAGAAGCCAGAAAGTCTTGTATTATCCTGACATGTGACTGTCTTGTATTAACAGAGCAGGTTGGCACAGAAGGCAAAGATGACAAGTGCCTTAGTGAGCATCCCCTCCTGCACAAAGCTGCACTTGTTCCCCTTGCAAGCCACTACAGGCTGGAGTGCTTCCTTAGGCAAAAACACTAATGCAACTTAACACCTTTCAAAGTAGTCAGGGCTCACCTTGGAAGTTGAGATTCAAACTGTTTTGAAGGAGACAGCCAAGCAAGAGTGTGCCATGGTGAATATACCTCTCTCCCTGTGCAGCATGCAGACTGAGAGGAGAGCACTGTGAGGTATGGAGTATTTCATGTAAATCCATATTTTTTTATGTCAATTATCAAATTATTTAATGTCAAGCAAAAATCTCTCCACTCTGTTCCTAAGATGGTCTCCAAACAGGCCATAAGAACTACTGAAAACAAGACTGCTGTTTTCTTAGCAGCATGGTTTCCTGCACAAGGTGAATGTTTTCATCATCTAAAAAAAACAGGTTTCGTAAGTGAAAGAATATGTGAAAATCAAACTTATTTCTTGTCTAGTTTTAGTACTTCACTTGAGACATACAGGTCTAAAGATTACATGCAAGACAGGATTGATGCAGAAAGGGATTGCAACACCACACAAAACCACAAGACTAATTCTTCCATCTCCTTCTAATCCCTCTGAGAATGCAGGATACTTACTTTTATCATCACCATCGTTGGACTCCCCAGCCCTGATTGCTGGTTACAGTAGTACAGTATGTACTGTGCAGAGTTGCAGAGTCAAAGAAAAAATAGCTCAAGTCATTAGAAAACAAACAAACAAAAATAGACTTATATTTCTCTCCTTTCCCCTCCTCCTCAAATAAAGCAACATCACAGACTGTGAATCACACCACAGCCATCAGATGTCCATACCAAAAGCCTTGTACTTGCTATTCCTTTAGCTGTGTGTGTAGACATGAGAAAAGTATTTCACTGAGATTTAGTCATCATAAAATACCTGCTGAGTCAATTATTTATCTCTGCAACCCAGGGGATCTCAAGATGTAGATTGCTGTTTATGGACTGCAGATTTTTGCAGGAGGGAGTATTAACTAGGGAGAGGTCATGTCATATGTTCAATCCTGTTATCTGCTGGCTTACAAGCAGCATGGTTTTGTGTGACTGGTTTTAAAATGTACCTGCCAACACTGAAAGTAATTTTATTTTTACAAGAAAATCAAGAACTATAACACACTAGGTCATACACATGCTCTTTCTCTCTTTGTGCCTCAGTTTGGACCATGTGTATTGCTAAAACAAACTGGATCCCTAAAACCTTCTCTCAGATTGAAAATGAAAATTAACAATGTGCAGGCATCCCTGCAGTAGGTGAACAACAGTCACCATTAAAATTAACTTACAGAAACTTTTCAAAACCAGCATTTAATACAGGATGTTTATGCTCAGGTAGAACCATACTATGGCTGTGTTGCAGGGCATGGGCAGAATGGAAAATGTACTCACTGCAGCCAACTGCTGCTAGTCTGCTTCTCTCTAAAGAAAGCAAACGGATGAATAATCAGCTGCAAATGACTTCTGGGTCACAGAAAGGCAGAGAGGTTGAAACCTTGAACTACTGCTGCTGATGTATAGTATCTTTATCTCCCTGCTGCCTATGGCATGTAGTTGCTGGTTATCTCAAAGGATGAATGACCTGCCTGCAATGAATTATGCCTGCTTATCTTCCAGACAGGGTATACACTAAGTCATTAAGTCATCTAAGAATAAAACCCCAAGGGAATTACTAAATGGATGCAAAATCCTGTCCTGCTCTTAGCCATTGTGTCAGACTTCTGTGTGTTCCTGGTGCAGGCACAGAGGGAAGCAAGGAGGGAGCCTGATCATCTCTCACCTGTTGGCGTGGCTACCTGCTTCTTGCTATTGACTTCTGCTTCTGATGTTGTAAAGTTAGATGGTGACAGAATAGTAACAGTAGCCACTTCCTTCAGAGGAAGGGAAAATACAGCCCCTTTTGACCACCAAGATTTCCAAACCAGAAAGACACCAGCTGGGACAAGCAGCCAACGTGAGACTAGCAGAGAGCTGAAGGCTATGGTATTTGTGTTGGGATATAATGGGCTTTGTCCAGATGAAAGAGTGCACTTCTTCTGAAGAGCAGCACAGGTTTTTTTTTAATTAAAAGAAATTGATTTAGTGACAGGATTTACAATAGGGTATCTGACAAGCCCACTGACCTTCACACATACATACAAATGACTGAGGCTTGATGCATTCAGAGAAGAGATTCTCGCTTGAAACAGTAAACTGTTAAACTTTGAGATCACTGACTCCTGTAGAAACCCAGGAACTCCTCCTAAGCAAAGTGTATCAAAGAAGGCTTAAGGTAAAGATTGATCTGCACAGCAAGCCTTTCCAGATAACATCTCATGAAGTCTGGGGGATAAGTAACATATTTAAATAGAGAGGAAAGAGCATGTCTGGCAAAGGGGCAACCCATGTGTTATTACTGCCTGGCAGACAGAACTCTAGCTCATCATTTGCCTGAGGTGCTCTATTTACTGTACCTACTCCCGTTGCTTCTTGTACTGAGTAAATTGTGCAGTAGTTAAGTATCTCCTTTCCAGTTTTCTCAGTACTTGCAGAAGAGAAAAGCTCCGTAGCATCCTTAATGAGAAGGAGGGACTACACAAAAGAAAAAGCTCAGTAGCATCCTTAATGAGGAGGAGGGACCACACTAGCATCTCCAGACAGCGCTAACGTGTTTGGCACCCAGCCTCTAAAGCTGTTTTCAAGGGGTGGTTGCTCAGGTTTGGTTTCATTTTCCTATTATCCGCAGCCAGGGCCAGGAGCACTCTTGGAGGTGGTTCCTTGGAATTGGTGGTGCTGCACCCTGGCTGAACAGCAACTGCACCTGAGCTTCACTGGAAGGAAAATAAACAGGATCCTTTAAAACAACAAGCCTCTCTGAAGGGAAATTTGTGCCTTTACAAAAGGGCAACAACAACAATCTCCAACCTTCTGACTGGCGATACCTACACCACATATGAAGAAACAATACTTAGCATCATTTCATCATCCTCTCCTAAATTTAAAAGGATGGAATAAAAAAATTACTATTTTTAGAAAGCTCAGTTTTCTTCTTGACCTACAGGGTTTATTAAATGAACACCCCTCCCAGCCTGGACACTCTGATAGGTTTCCCTGAACGTTACCAGATAAAAAAGAAAACCTAATCCTTGCTTGAACGTTCCTGGGACAGCGCCAGGATATTTATATCTTTCCAGGGCAAAACTCAAACTAGACCTTGTGCTGTCACTCGTGCCAAGAAAAGTCTTGCTAGGACATGAAAAGAGGAAATTGCTCCTGTTTCCATGTGGACAGCAGAAAACTTTGTCTGGAAACAGAAGATGCCACACAGATGGTCAGAAAGCAACCAGATTTCCTTCAGAAAGCTCCACACACTCTCAAAACTTTTTGGAGGATAGTTCAGGCCTGTTGTTCTGTGTGTGTTTTGTTTTGCCTTTTTGTTTTTTTTAATCAAAAACTTCTAGATGAGTAAAAACCCTTAAGAAATCATATTTCTTCTTCAAACAGTATAGATGTAGCAGGCATCTCTGGAAGCATGATTTCCATCTTATCTTCCCATGCACACTGCTTTGTACAAGGACTTGATTTTTGTTCTTATGTAACACCTATTTTTCACACTGTGCCTCTAGTCACTACCATAAATGAGGAGTTAAACTGCAGGATGGTGAAAAGATTTCATTAACAGACTAGCTTCCAAGCTTGTGAGCAGCCTGCTAAAGGAAAAATATAAGCAACAGCTTTTCAGTTTTAGTAGACAAGGACAGCAAGGGCTCCCTCGTTAGCTTCTATTTATGGTCCCACAGCAGATGACCTGAATCTCCTCCATACTCATCCCCCTCTACAGAGCCTATAGCTTAGATTATTCACTTCTTAATGAAAACACCACCTGCCAGATGGACAAGAGAATAATTACATTACACTTACATTAATAAAATACATACAAGTCCCCTTTATTGTGCACAGAGTGGTGCTTTACCTCTGGATCTTTGTGCACAAGAAAGACTCTCAGAAATGGGATTTTCCTTCCTGTATTTTGTGATAATGAAGATCTGATTCATGCAATTGCCTGATGCAAATCTACTTGACGTGGGAAAGGGCAGCTCTTGGAGTAATAAACTGCCTCTCCTTATTGCCTGAGCTCGCTGGCTTTTGAAAGCCAGGGTTCAACTACTGCATCCACAACTTACTACCATTCCCACCTGGAACTCCAAGCAGAAGGAAAGACACACCACCAGGAGCTAGACAGAAGGATGGAGCTATAGTGGGAGTCAAATAGAAGCAGGGACCTTATCTGAACTTGATAAAAAAGCTTTGGATTAAACTTTAGGGGTGAGCAAAAGTTCAAGCCAATTATGCTCCCATATCCCTAATATTCTCCACAGCCTCAACCAACAGCATACCCAGCCCTGGCAGTGTGTCTCAGGAAGCATTTCCACCTCTCTGCTAAAAGCCTCATTATTCATGTTTCTGGGAACCAGGGGTAGAGTATTAGAAAACAAAATGCCTGAATGGGCAATGTAGCACATAGTTTCATCATTAAAAAGATAGCCACAGAGTGAGTCACTTACTGTACGGCCAAGGCTGCATCTGTGCTGAACTGAGGAGCGCAGAGAATTGATTTACCCTCCCCAGGAATGTTCTGAACCTTTATGGCTTTTATCCAGGAGGGCAAGACGACCATCAGGAACTTTCTGCTGCTTGAATCCATTTCTCTCCCCACCAAGTGAGGCTACATCTTTAAGGCTACACTTTTAAAGTTTAACCTCCATAAACTCTGCTGACATAGACATTTTTGTGATGCCATTTCATTCTGTCTGTCCTGCTACTCCAAACAGAAGCACTTCTCTGGGGCTAGTGAGACTTTTCCAACCTATTCCTAATTTCTTGGCTCTTGGTCCCCAGATGAAGCAGAACTGTAAAAGATCCTTTGGGGATTTACCAATCCATGTTTGCAGACACTGGAGGAAATTACTGGTTGGTTTGACTGAAAACTTAAACTCTGCCATTCAGTTCACTGGTACCAGAAATACATTTGCATCTCCTGGACAGCTGCTGTCCTCAAGGTTAAAGAACAGGAGCACAGCCTTCAGTTTACACCTGGTTCGTGAACCTCTGCTAGTGGGAAAAACTAAAGTTTTTCCTTAAAAGGACTATCATCATTCAGGGAAGTAAAGCAGATGGAAGAAGCCCAGAGCTAACACTATTCAACACTGCAAAAGCCTTGCACTCAAGCCATCCTGTCTTTCTGGCTGACAACTAAACACATATTTCCTTGAGGGAAGAAAACATCTCCATCAGTTTGCCTGAGACCCAAATGTCAGTCCTAGCCAGACAGCAGTCCCAGTTTTTCTAGGAGCCAGACTCCAGCCCTGGATGGTTTCCATGAGGATCCCATTAAGCCTGTGCATGTGCAGCTCCCTCAGAATCTGCAAGAGCCACGTGTGTATTCAAGAGCAGACTTGGATGTTTTATTTGTTTCTGGCTCTGCAATGCTTCTCATGTCCCTTAAACAACAGCCTGTTTTCTGGAAATTCAGTAATATCTTAAACACGTTCACAAGTTTATTCTTCTTATCTAGCAAACAATACTGAAGCTATCAAATGCCTGTAGCTTTTCTTTTTACTTTTGAACACAAAAGACTGTTTCTCTGAAGGAAGATGTTGATTAGACCATGTACTCTGGTGCTCAGGAAGCTTTTCCCTTTACCCTACCAATGCCTGCAGAGGTCCTGCTCCCAGGTTCTACCAAGTTAGTCTAAGCAGATGCAGGCTGTCACAGAACTAGGCTAACATCTGTAGCACAAAACCAAAACTACCTCAGAACATGAAACATACAATGAAGAAACAACTCTGCACAGGCTACAATACAGGTAGCCTGTGTTACAGATCATCCCCAATCCCATGCAATTCCCAGTGTTCTTGGCAGAAGCAGGCTATAGATCTAAATTCCCCAACACAGCAATGTTTATTGCACTAGCTCGGTGATTCACTAAGTACAGGATGTGCCCAATTATTTTGTGTATTTTTCCAATCCTATTTCATAAACTTCAGTTGCACAAGTACAGCAATACATTCTTTCTTGCTTGTCCATTACAATTCATTTAAGAAAGGCCATCTGATTTGAACAATAAAATCACCAATTGGTTATATGCGTGAGGCTTTTTGTTTTGTTGTAACCATGGAACCAAAAACCCAGGCTGTTAAGTGCATATATGCTGTGATACAATTGCTTTTTTTGTCCCAACCTGCTGAGAAAAGTTTTGCTTTTAACTTAGGATGCTGGGCTTATTCCAAATCTAAAAATTAAAAACAGCAGTTCTGAGGGACACAGATAGCTAAGCCAACAACATTTGGCTGCCTAACATAAAAATTAGCAGAATTGTTATTACTAAAAACAAACCATTAGATCTTTCCAAGATAAATAAAAACTTAGAATTCTGACTATCAGTCCACAACGCAAGCTTCTAATTTAGTTTGTTTGAACACCACACCATGGATAAAATAGATACAACAGTTTCTGTATTTCTAAAGCTAACTTCATTACCTGAAGAAAGCTGACTGAAAACTGAAGCTTCACCTCTTTTCCCTTCTGAGTTACCATAAGTAAACACAAATCTTTCTGTTGCTGTTGAAATATCATCAAGGTAGCACGGCTGACAGCAAGCAGTATCTTGATAAGGATGTCCCATACTCAGGGCTATATGGTCAAGACTATTTTATGAATGAAGTGTGGGGTTTGTTGCAAAAGTAGCAAAGGCAGCAATGTGGAAGAGAAATGTGGTGCAAGGTCCCCATCTCCCACCACATCACACACACACACACACAATGTTTAGCAGAACCCCAGCAGCTAGTAAGTATGCTGCTGTGATGAACAGCCTTCACCTGGAGAGCTCACAGCAGCCTACTGAAGGCAGATAGGGCAGTCTGAGAGAGGTGCAGCAGCTTCCCACCAGCCACACAGCACCCACGGGCTTGGACTTCCTATATCTCCAGCTAGGACCACCCCTGGCTGTGTCCAAATGAGTGAGTGGTCCAGAACAGTTTTGAAGCCATCTCCTCAGCCATCCCTCTCACTGCAAGCTGGCTTCATTTGTAGGGCATGTCTGATGGGCCCAAACTGGATTCCTTTCAGAGAAAACTAAATGGGAAGTTCAGGTCCAGGGATGCACCAAATTCTCTCTCACCTTTTAAGGGAGATTGAAGGATCTGAAACATGTGCTTCAACCTACATATGTGGTGGGGACACCTGGTCCAAAGGACCAGAGCAAATCTGGTCTAGAATTAAATGCTCAGTTTGAGTAGATACAGAATCCTTTGCACCTGCTGCTTTGATCTACTCATTCTGTCCCACTGTGCCAAGCAGCATGATGAACCCCCATCTCTCTAGCATAGAGAGCTGCCATGCCAGCCAGTGCCTCTTGCTATGTCTGCAGGACAGATGCACACCATATTTTTGCTGGACAGTCATATCCTGCACTAACAAATCATTTTACACACCAAATCTGATGAAGAACAGTTGGATTTGATGAGCTTAGGTCTTTTCTTACCATGATTCTATGACTTTAAGAAGGTATAGCCTTCAAATTCCATGCTACAAATCCACAAGGCAGACTGGACTTCTGGTTTAGGAGTGCTGACAATGCAGGGAGGATTTTATCCCCTGGTCCAGCTCACATGTGCTCTTCTTCGACTGTATCTGCACATCTGTTGAACCCCATCACAGCAACTACACCGGAAGCAGTTCCCTGCTACAAACCTGCAGCATCTACACCACTCCACAAGGACAAGAAACATCTGAAAGGGAACTGCCTTCATTTGATGTGGCACATTAATCAGACTATCTACTCTCTCCACTGCAGCTCAAAAGGCAGAGGCCAAGCTCCTTTGAGAAACTAGGATCTAACAAAACAATGCCATCTAAACCAGGATGGTTAGTTTGAAGCAAGGACCCCCTGCCTCTCAACAGAGGTTTACCTCCAGCAGCTGCCCAGCACTTCAAGGAAATTAGTGTCACCTCACCACTTGCTGTGCACATCCTGCAGTCACTTGTCAGGCTTTACAACCTCCCTGGAGAGAGAGAGAGAGCCACAAGAGCAAGACAGGCCAAATTAAAACCCTAAGCCCATTAATCACACCCTCATGACTTCAGATAATGCAACATGCAATATGTACCATATGCTTATGTAGGTCTTGCCTTTGGCCATAGTCTAGATTATGGAATAAGCCAGGAGCAGCACTGTGGTGAAAAAAAGAACCACCACAAGTGAGGAAGGACAGGCAATGGTCATGTGAATTTACCCCCTTGACAAGAGATAGTTATGCAAAGAGTTCATACCTGAACCCAAATGGCTCAATTAACATTCCTGAAATGAAACTCATCAATTCTCCACATAAAATGAGGCCAAAACTGATAGCATGTACCCACTCCTTGACACGCTCAATGCTTCAAGTGAAGCTCAAACGGATCACTGCAGCTTCACAAAGTTCTCTGTGAAGAACTGCCAAAGGAGCAAAATGATGTGAAATACCACTTTATCATTCCTACAGAGGAATCAATGTGCAATCATAGAAATGGCACCAGAAGAATGCAGCTGAAGTAGTTCCTCTGACCTGCTGCAAGGCACTGAGAAAGCTCTTCAGCCTTGCTGGTAAATTGCAGGGAGCTCAGCAGCACAGTCATGCCTGTATCTGCAGACAATGTTGCATGGTATTTTAAGATCTGTATTAATAGAAATCTTTTAAACAAAAAAAAAACCTCAAATGGAAATTGGACATAGTCAAATGACATTATTTCCATGCTATGTTAAAAATGAACTCTCTTTGGTGTAACTGCAGAGTATTTCACATGGAAAAAAAATAATAATTTTGAGGGGGAAATGAGCCATGTGGAGATTTACAAAGATTTAAAATCAAATGCATCAGAAAATGAGTAATCCTATTAGACCAATTGTTTGAAGTCGATGTCTTTCTAAAAAAACTGTATTTTCAACAAATTCTGATCTGATAAAGGAAGTTCTGGATAAAGTGACATGGTACATGGCTACATGGCTCCTTTTGATCCTAAAATTTGCTGCAGAATGATGCTTTCTCTAAACACATCAATGTGCACCATTAGAAGCATAGGATGCTTCTGCCTCTCCTCAATCAGTCTTGTTAATAAAACACAAAGGCATCCTCTTAAGTGACCTTCCTCATGGAACAACCCCGCAAGCCAACGGTAACCGACCTCTAAAAATAGTTAAAAGTAAAAGCTGTTCCATGAAGTCCTAAAGAAGACAGCAGTGCTGCATGCCTCCAAGGAATCATTTGTCCCTAATACTCAAGAATTCAGACAGAGATGGACAGAGAGAAGCTTGGCTTAATGCTCCTTCCCCTCTCCCCTCCCCTCCTTCCTGGAAAGGGTATTGTGGTGGAACACTTTGCTCCAAGTACCCTGCCTTTAAATGCCTCTTTTCTCCAGGAATCACTTCAATGTAGGCCACTCTTTATTTATGCTGCTCTTCTGTAACGTGGGGCTGAAAGAATCTCACTTGCCAGACATGCCTGCTTGGTTCCCAACCCATCTCCAGGCAGTGCCAACAATAGGACTGCTTACAGTTAATCCATTTACTCAGCTTACCTGTTATACTCCCAGCCCCTTCCTAAGCACTACACAGCAGCTTCACCAAACTTAGAAACTGCTAAGTGACCCATAGTAACCTCCTCTGGCCCACATAATTGGAAAGCTGTGGATTTGGATTAAGATAGAAGCAAACCAAAATTGTCATGGAGCTTCCAGTGGCCTGCAAGTGATGGAAGACATCTAGGCTTTTCCCTGCATGGAGACAGCACTGTATCCATCAGTGGAAGCAAGCACCTCCCTCTTCATGGCTAACCTTCCAAGGAAGAGAAGGCAGACATGGCACAAACTGCAGCCCCCTCTGCACCATCTGAAAAATAACAAGTTCTACTGCATTCCTTTGATTTTTTTTTTTATACACTCACACAGGCAGAAAAGGTTCCCAGCATGTTCCTGACCTTACCAGTAAAACATCTTGGAGCCTGCTGCAAGAGGCTCTGCTACACCAGAGCACTTCATTTATTCATAGAAATCATTATCATCCAAGATAAAGAAGTGACCAATAGTGCTGAGTCTTGCAGTTCACATGAACAGGTTGGTTTATCCAACAGTAAATAAACCTTTGATTAAATTTCTATGTGTGATACAGGACCATCAGGATAAACTGCCCACTCTCAGTGGGACTAGCCAGTCCCTCTAGCCTAGTAACCACAAGTGGTCCTCAGCAGGTGTCTGGGGAAGAAGCTAAGGGGGGGAGGTTGCAGGGTCCCTCTTGCTGCCAACAACTTAGGGACACTGGAGAGCAAAGGTGAGATTGTCATGATGTAAAAAGCCCACCCACTAAGCCTGCCCCATTAACCTCCACCTACTGAATTCCACTAACTACATAGAACAGTATTTGTTCCTTTATGTCCCATATAAACAAAAATCTTTGAAGAAAGCAAGTTACAATTAGAAATAATTTGTAGATAAGAGCTGATTTTCCCATCAAGACTGCAGAAATGCTCTGGAGCAGACACTAACATGCAGGTAGCAGCACTGCAGGCTCCTGAGCAAAAGGAAAGCATTCAGCTTGACTCTCAAACTGAATCCCAAGATCCTGAATCCCTAGCTGGGAGAAGCAATTTATTCATCATCTGGTGTATACAACACTTGGCACTGCAGAGGGCAGCCTGACTGGCCTTCACTAAACCTAATTATTATTTGTTTGACCTCCAACTTATGCTGAATTATCAATCTCCAGATTCTCAGCCAGAGATGGGACTGGGAAGATAAATTAGAATCTTCTGAAATGTGACCTCTTTGTTTCTCAGCACATCACCTGGCACACCTACCCAGCATATAACCCTCCCAACTCTCAGAGCAGCCAAAACCAGACAGGTCCTCAATCAGTCAGTGCACAAATAGTTAACTTCACATCCACCAACCACAAGTGATATTTTGCAGTGCCTGCAGATGGATGTGGAACTACCACCTGACAGAACAATAAATAGGGTTTTAGAGAATTCCATTATTTCAAAAAAGCTTAGAGTGTCTGTAGGAGGAAAAAAAAACCTCCAAACATAATGAGGAATGCTCACATAAATGATATTAGGAAGAGTGAAGGACTACCTGAGTAAAGCCCTAAAAGATACACCTTTCAGGAAGGGCAGGAGAAGTCAGATTGATTAAGATTATCTAAGAGAAGACTAAGAGGTTACTTGGCCATAAGTGCCTTCACTGAGTGAAGATCTCTGATAGCAGACATCAGCTGAAGTTAGCACATGAAAACAGAATACAAAAAAAAAACCCAAAACAAAACCCAGTGACTTGACAAAGTCAAAGTGGAAAAGCAGCACTAAACTTCTCATTAAAAAAAGGTAATTAACTGCTGTAAAAACTTCCAAGAGCTTTATCATCTCGAGTCTTTAAATCAGGACTGGATGCCTTTAAAGTACTCCCAAGCTCAGCCAGACTTTATGTGCTTGATGCAGGAATTATTAAATTCAATGTCCTGTCAGACATCAGACAATGAACATAATGGGTCCCTCCAGCTTTAAAAATCTATTAATTATACTCTGTATGTGCTAGGAACTCAATTACATTTTGTAGCTACCAAAACCTATAGAAATATTATCACACTGCTGCAAAAGACAAGCTAAAGGAGGAGTTTATAGGTCACAAAGCATTGCAAAATGAGGCTTCTTAGTGCACCTTCAGACAAAAGTGCACTAATGGATTTAGAAAAAAGATGCTTTATGAACCTCATCTAGATCTAAGTTCTCCTCACATTATCCTAGTGTTAATATACATTTTTAATAATGTTTCTTGCTTAGCAATTAGTATCAATAATTATAACAGAATACGTTCACCTACTTTCTGCATGACTGAAAAAAAGAAAAGAAGAAAAAGAATAAAGAGAGGAGAATTCTCTTTTCAAATCCAACACCTGGACCTTAGTTGATAAGAAGTGCTCTCTTTAGAGATGCTTTATGCCAGAATGGAGAAAAAAAAATCCTTAAGAGAATAAAATACTTTGAGTTGAAATAGCAATTTCCATTATTAGCACCAGCACACATCAGCAGTTAATGTTTTCCTCCTAAGGATGAATCCTTCCTTGTGTCTGGCCTGGATGAGGGAATTGTAGTGCTAGGTGCTACATGAATGCAGAGCACTACGAGATGCTCACCCTCTCCAAGAGCTTGTTTAGAGCAAGCTCTTCTCCACATCTTGAGAAAATGCAGGTAGGTGAGAGAAACATACTTTTCAGGAACCACAGTGGCACTCCAGTGTTTCTCCCTTCCTTTTTGTGCATCACCTCTCCTCGCATCTTGCTAAGGTTGAACAGTGTGTTCTTACTTACACTTGTGAGTTCATTAATTAAAGCAACTTAAAATAAAGTACAGGGCTCCATCATACTTCTACATTAATATCACTTCACTTAATCCAATCTCTTTAAATACTCAATCATTAGGCACAGTTTTCAAATTTGCAGCTAATTAATAAAAGAATTTTCTAGGGGTTGGGGTTTTGGTTTTGTTGTTGCCCTCCCCCCCAACAAACAGAATTTAAAAAAAGGACTACACTTATTTTTGAGAACAGGCTTTTTCTTAGTAATAAAAAGGATCATATGACAACAATTTTGCAGTGTATCATGCAAGCTCTGCTGGAGTCAATCCAATTTCTATACAAGTGCTGCCATTTGGACAACAAAGCTGCCTTATTGAAACAGGCAGGCTTCATCTTAATTCTGGCACTACTGAATGGAGAGTGCACACTAGCCAGGGAACAATGAACCAAGAAGAGAGTTACAAATCTCTCGTGACAACTGCACGCCAAGGAGAGAAGATGCATTATGATAGCATTGTTTGCTCTGCTCCTTCTCAAGACCACTTTCAAACTAAAATAGCTTTTTTGTGCCCCAAACTGAAGGCTCTTTCCAGATTTTCCAAGTGTATCTTCTAATCCCAACATGTACCCAATGAGACCCTCCATTCCAGCCCAGCTCCCTGAGCAAAGGTGAGAGAGGCTCCTGCCTTCCAATTCGGACAAGGGGCAATGGTTTTAAATTGGAGAGGAGTAGATTTAAATTGGACATTAGGAAGAAGTTCCTCCCCACGAGGGTGGTGGAACACTGGCACAGGTTGCCCAGGGAGGTGGTTGAGTTCCCATCCCTGGAGGCATTCCAGGTGAGGCTTGCCAGGGCTCTGGGCAAGCTGCTCTAGTTGGGGATGTCCCTGCCCACTGCAGGGGGGTTGGACCAGATGAGCTCCAGAGGTCCCTTCCAACCCAAACCATTCTAGGATTCTATGAATTCCCTTCCCTTTTCTCCCACCCTCACTCATCACCCCTGTTATTTACAGCCTCCCCTGCTATCTTCATGTTTAAGGCACACACAGCTCAACTATTTTATTGTTCTAGGGAAAAAAAATATTTGCCCTTTATTTGATTTATATTCATTACTTCTCAGTGAAATTTAACTTCTTCAGGAAATCTTAGGAACTCAGTTTAGCTTAGTGCAAGAATGCCTGCCTTGACCTTGGCTCCTGCAAGGAGAGCAGGAGCTTGGCTCACACTGCTCCCAAACTCATCTTGGGATACAAGCTGGAACTCCTCCCTATGTGATGTGTTTTGATACACCATTACACATGGCTACAGAAATACAAGAAACATAGATGCTAAAGTATATAGGTGATAAGATGTATTATTCAGTAGTGTGCATTAAATCCTTTATGGAGTAGAAAATGTTGTCTCCTACCCAGCGTTTCCTTCCCACATGTATTTTTAAGTGGAGCAGAGGCAATCTATGGAACTCCACAATGGGAAAACAAAAAATAAAACATTTCCAGGTAGCATAAGATCACCTGCACACCACTTATTTGTGCAGCAATTCTCACAGGGCTGTGTGTGACATTACTGAGGGGAAAACACACTCCTGGGCAGAAAGGGTTGGTGACTCCAGCTCTGGCTTGCAGCAAAGCTTTTCCACTTTGCTTTAGTCTGCAGGGGAGAGAGACTCAAGGCTGCCTACATGGGAACAACCCAAATCTCTTCTTGCAATTCAAGACAAAATTGCATCAGTGTTTGTTACAAAGCTAGAAATCATGGCAATGTGCATTTATCCCAAGCAAGGATGATTACAGCTCTTCAGGCTGCTTGCTTTCTGGTAGGGTAAATGCAAGGACACACACACACAAACATGCATCTACACAGGGAGATAGGACAAAACCTTGTGAAACCTGAGAAACAGGCCAGCTCACTCCACCAGCTTCAGTGTAATGAGCTTCTTAAAACCTTTCAGGTATTTACTCTGGCAAATACAACCTGATAATACAGGTATTTGTAATATAAATCAAATACAGGTAGGTGCATGTTTTTGTGGTTTTTCTTTTAATTAAAGCAATTACAACCTTTTCAATATTTGAATATAAAGCTTTACTTGGTAATTCTGCTAAGTAGTTCAGGAAAATACTAGCTTTAAAGACTCTCAGGGAGAAACACCAACTCATCCCATAACACTAGGCATTTACACAGAGGTTTTTCAAGGACAGCAGCAACAGCTTTTTCTTCACATTCCAATAAAAACCAACAGGAGAGACCAACTCTTCTAGTACACCTGAAAGTCTCCTCATTACTGTTCAAATGGAAACACTGGAAAGCAACTTCAAATTAAAAAGCATTTAAATTAAAGCCATTTCTGTCACACCTGGTTTCAGAAACCTGCCAGTTCTAATGCTGGTTTATAGGAAATGCCCCTTGGAAAGTGAGGATGGAGGGTCAAAAGCAAGACTCATACCCTTCCCATGCCCACACATCCCAGACAGGAAGGAGAGAGATCTGGCACTTGTTTTCCTTATTAATAAATAGCTTTGAATTCTCACTCAGCAAAAAGGAATTAATTTTATCTCCAGTGGATTGTAGGATCCTGGCAGCAAACAAAGAACACAAGTTTAATCTTTCTAGACCAAGTCCTCAAGCTTGATGTGAATGAAAATCTACAATGGGATTTTTTCTCTCTGTGAATAATTGCACAGGAGGGAGATGAAGCAAGTCACAGACCTAATGAGCCAACTTGTTCAGCTCAGCCATTCTAGTGTCCAGCAAGGGAAGCATAGCTTTTGTTTTCTTTGAATAAATGAAATTACTGCTTAAGTTTCTTCTGAGACTGGGAACCTGGGTCCACAGCCTACAACAATTGCTTACTTGCCTATAATGTGGATTACTGAAAGATGAGGAAAATTAAAAGCCCTGGAAGCTGGGAAGTTTGGAGAACATCAGAAAAAAAAGGCAGAAAAGCCCAGTCACTCCAAGTACTCCGAGAAGCCTCCAGAGCTAGAAGGGATGTGCTGGAGCACATGGTCCAGGTTGGGGGATGCCTTCCAACCAAAACAGCAGACTTGGGCTGTGTCTAACAGGTCCTCCTACCAAAAATAAATTACAGACTATGATCTTAAAGGTACTGTTAAGCAATATTCACCAATCTGCTAATAAAGGCAAAAGTTGACTAGGTTCAAAAAGCTGCTTCACCAGCTATATGAAAATCTCCACTCTCCACTGAACACCTTGCTTGAGAACCACAGCTAAAGCTGGGTCACATAAATCAGTTAAGAGTTCTCCTTTCTGTCCATCAGAGCCAGGGTTCACAGTGCTTAGAAACCTATAAATATGAAATATGGGTACACCACACTGCAAGGGGCATGCACATCAGAAAGACAGCTCAGGTTTTCAGCAGCTGTCAGGGATCCTGAAAGTCCCACAGGACCCTGCCTTTGACTCTCAAAGTGCATCAGAACCAAGGCAATTTGGGTCCAAAGGCTCAGACTGCTCTGGGAAAAGCTTCCAAGGAGCTCTCATCTCAACTATGTCAATCTTGTTAGACAAAAAAATGCAGTTATCCAAAGAGTCCACCACAAGTTCTAGGAAAAGCTGCTGATTGGAGAAGATACAAGGTCCTTCAATTTTAAAAGTAAACAAAAAAAATGTGCTTTTGGTTTGAAAAATCTACCAACTTGCTCCCTATAACTTTCGACCAAAAGTCTAAGAAAGGCAACTGAGTGCTGAACATCTCTTTCATCACTGTTCAACACATCCATAGGTAATCACTGATAAAATATATCAGATCTCAGACTCAGTTCTACACCACTGCTTGTAATTTCTCCCCCCAAAAAATCCAAAAATAAAGAATACCTTGCAAATTTATCACAACAAGAGCCTGGAGAAGAGGGTTCAGAAGGTACAAGGTTATAGTAAAGCAAGATGGAAGGCAGCTGCTGTGGAGTCAGCCCTGTTGTCCTTCATTTCAAATGGCACTGACTGAAAAATACAGTGCAATTCAACAAAGACTTTGTATAGTCTCATTATGAGGTGTCTTAGGACTACACTTAAATAATTAGATTAATAATGCAAAAAGGAAGAAATACAGCTTTGGCTTTTTTGGTAATCTTTTTTGTTAAAGTATCATAAGAGGCACAGACAAATTTCCAGCACAGTAATACTGGAAATATCCTTCATCTGATTCAGGAATTCCAGAAAGGAAAATAAAACTACAAGGGGAAAAAAAAAAAGCAGCTGTAAATAAGAAGATATTTGTAAGTGCTCAGTCTATTCAAGGGAACTTGGAAAGTCCAAACCTCAGCTCTTCTAAATCTTCTCCATTTGACTTTGTTTGCAGTATTATAAATTCAGTCCAACCAAGGGAAAATGAACACAGATTTAGGAAGAAGTGCTGGGGAAATAACACGAGCTGCTTTATGCTTCCCAAGTGAGGAGAGGTCACCCTTTAAAACAATGTAAAATATGGTATTAATTTCTGCCCGCTTGTCATAACACACCGAAGGTCTGAACTACTTCCCAGCAACACACTGAGCCAGACTGAAAACAATAACAACACAAGTCCAACTCCCAAATGACATTCTTTTTGAGCACAAGGGCTCCCAAAACAGAGAAGCAGCAGAGCCTTTTGACACCAAATGAGACAGCTTTTGTGCTGCCTTTAATGTGACTGTTGTCCAAGCACAGACATGTCCTGCTTGACTGCAGAACTGTCCTAAGTCATAGCAATGTCCTCTTGTCTTGTCCCTTCCTGTCTTGAGAAGATACTTCTGGGAGAGTGCCCACTTCTTGAGCAGAACTTGTTTAAGCACAGCCTAAACCCTTTCTCCTGCCTAGCCACAAGGACTCTGAAGGAGCAACTGTTATGCCAAAGCAAGGGTTTGTCTAAGCATGGTCTCAATATGTTCTTTTACTGTCTGGGAAAGCTGTTCACACTATTCCTTAAGAGTCTGTGGAAAACCAGAACTGTAGTCCAAAATTAATGTCACATTATGGTATTAATGCAATTTTTACTCCCTCCTTTATGAGTCAGGAGGCACAGAAGAATATCCTGCAGTAAATCAGAAGTACTTGGAATATCAGGTACATGTAAGATTTCTCTGGAATATTCCTGTATCTGTATTTGGATAAAACCAAAACAACAAGTACACAATTACAAATTAATTTTCCCTTTTTCCTGCTTACAATCCAAGTAACTCCTGTTGGGCAGCAAACCATGACCACTACCTGCACATGGCTAATGAAACAACCCCATACAAAAATAAGCACTGGAGATAAAGAAAACGGAGATACACACAGGAAGGCAAATAAAGCTAACCACTGAGAACTGCCTAAAATAAGCAAGGGATTTATAAACTCTTCTGAGAAGCCCATTCCACTAAATCTGAACCCTGAAATGATTTCTGCTGAGGAGGAACTCTTTCACCCAGCATATTATGCACTGACATAATGATTAATATGTCTTCATTCTGCTATGGAGAAGTAGCTCCTGACCAAAACTGTGATCCAGTGGTAACTAACATTTACTGTAACACAATGATGTATAAAATGTGGCCCATTGTGTGTTTGTTCTAAATACGCCTAACTGCCTACAACAGAATCAAAAGAAAAATGTTTGCATTACCTGCCTGGACCCTGCAATGAATGAAGCCTTTTGGTCACTTGGCTCTGGCTGACCCCATACCTCCTGCCTGAGGGATAACAGCTGTAAATCATATCCTGTGAGACCATGTCAACATCCTCCATCTCTAAATGGCCTGGCAGGATCATCCCATACCTGACAAGGCTCACACCATCACGTAGTCCGTTGCCTGTCAACCTTGAGGATTTAAATTTTGCTGGCCCAACATGCAAGGAAGTCAGAAAAGATGAAACTCATGGCCTCTGAGCAAAAAAAACACTTGCACAATGTGGAAGAGGCTGGGAGGAGAGAGGAACAGCTTTGGATCTTGCTCATCTTGCAGAATACTGAATGATCTTAATTGCTTCACCTATTAGAGATAGAGTCAGCTCAGGTCCTTCGTTACTGTGTGGAAACACAACACTCATTGGAGACAAACTCTCAGGCTGAAAAGAATAAACGTGACTCCCTCAATAAAGTACTGACCAGAGGCAACAAAAGTGGGAAGATGGGACAACTGTGCACCAGCACTATAAGAAAATACTCATTCCTAAAGAGGTTTGCTTTCCCCAGCTGGTTGGGGAAAAGTGGCAGAAGGTTCCTAAAAGACATGTTGCCTGTGATCCTCTTAATACACTAGATTAAAAACAATTTCATTTCCTTTTGCCAGAGGTCTCTGGACCATCTATATCTTGGCTAGCTTTAAAATACTTAAAAAACAATCCAATCCTATCTCTTGCTAGTTATTCCCTTAAATGACAGTGTTATGTATGACAGGCTAGTTCCTGCAGCCAAAAAGGTATTTAACACAGACATGCTATCTGACTGAAGTTATTACATACACTTACAATCTTCCCTTCACGACTCTCCAGTCCTTGACTTGGACATCTCCCCAAGCGAAGAGAAGAATCCTGAGGAAGATGGGAGTATTCTAGCACCAGGTCTCCCAAAATGCTGCTGAAGCCTTGGTGGACACAGCACTTACACTCAAAGCATCCACCTCAGCTCCAGTCTACCAGCACTGATGTGTTTTACACACTATAGCCAGGTTGTTCTGGCAGTTTGAGGGGTGGGGAGGGTTTGGAGTGAAGAGGTGGTACTTTCACCCATGAGAAGGAAAGAGGTAGCAGCTGCCAATCACCATTTTATCAACATAAACCTTCTGGCATTGATTTGGCCATTTTTTTCACACTACTTCATACTGTTATAAACAGGAAAGGACTTGAGTTCACCAAGGTGACCAGTAACAGTGACATGAAGCATTTCCTTGGCTTCAGCTGATCATGTGTAGAGCCAACATCTGGAGAAGCAGCCTGGCCTCACCAGACACTGCAAGAGGAACATTCCAGCCCATGACACCTCTGTTCTCACACCTCAAAGGCTGGTCATCATCTCCCCTTTACAATTCACCACTCCCTACAGACTCTTAGCCATAGTGAGTGCCCCCCTAACCTTACTGAAGCTATGGCTGTCAAAATACCCAGCTGGTAGGGCTAGCCAGCAGGCAGCCAGCAAGGGAAGGAAGCACCTGTGGAACAGGTAATGGGGGTGAGTATTTCATACATCACCATGCTGGCACAGCAGATACAGGAGTGAGCAGACCCTGGCCCTCTGTGTGTGCTTATTTGTGTTTGCAACAGCATGCTGGGAGAGCACAGACCTTTTTCCTTTGGTTGCCCCTAGCAGAAGTGGGGAGACTCCAGCAGAAGGGATGGAAGGCTGTCAGCATCCCAACTAACGCTGCTTTGCCCAGCCTGCCAGCATCCTCCCCCACAGCCCCTGGCAGCAGGAACATCCCTGAGGTACAACAGCTGCTCCAAAACAGGAGGAAAGTCTCTTATCTGGTGCAGCATCTCCTCGGCAGAGGAGCCTGTGAGAGGCATGCAATAAAAACAGGGTGGAACCCATAAATCGTCAGGATCTTCTTGGCTCTGTGAGCCATAAGAGCCATAAGGCAAAGGCAAGGCTGCTGCCTCAAGGGACCTGGAACTGCATTTGGGCTGATAACCACACAAGCACATACAAACAAATGGGTGCAGAGCCAAAAAATCCAAGGCAGAAGGAGATTCACATTCAAGGATTACGACCAACAACAATGACGAAAAAGCTTTCTCCCCTCCCCATAAAATCAGAGGGTTTTGAGTCCATTCAGTCATGGCACTTTCACACAGGCTTTGTTTAGGGAAGCAAATGACTTTTTATGAACTTTGTTAGCCCTTCCCAAGCCATTTGTTAAATGCAGGGTAATGACAGAATGCAGAGGTAACAGTTTTACCAGGAACCTTTTTTCTCTAGAATGGTCCTTCACCTGCTGCTAAAAAATCTGCACTTTGCCCATGTGGCACGAGCCCAGCCCTTCTACCTCTTGTCCAAGCTTTAGTCCTTGGATGTAGTATCAACCCCTCCTGAAACCCATAGAAAATACTGGGGGGCCTCACATCCCTCTCAAAGCTCAAAAATATTCTCAGGAGTCATTTTCATTCCCCCTCATTCAATTACTCCCTCTCTCACTCTCCTCTCCATTATGCTTACAGAAAAGAAGGTGGAAGAATCCACCTTGCCCCTCTGCAGCACAGCCCTGCCAAGCTGCACCAACCCCAGGCATACAGCAATATTTAAGACGAGCTGGGAGGGTGCCAGATTAAACAAAGCTGGGTGCAGGATGGTGCAGCAGCCAAGCCCAGGTCACTGTACTGACCTATATTCATGCCCCAGTAGCTGAATGGGGCTCAAATCATCTGACCAGCACAAAGTAGAGGAGGCAGCTGGCAAAAAGCTGGACGTAAGTAGCCCATGCAGCCCAAACCCAAACTTCTTCAGAGATACAAATAAAAAGATCATAGTCACCAAATTAAGAGATGTTATACCTGCAGCATAGCTTGGCTTCATGCAGCAGACCATATGTCTTCAGCCTCTCAGAAGACCTCAGACACCAGGGGAAATGCTTGGGTTGGGACTGCTTTTGTCAGAAACCACACAGAGAGTGTGGTGATGGGACTTGGTAATGGGGAAGGGCTTTCATTTCCTCAGCATCAGATCAAAATCCCATCCCAGTCAGCTTCTGTTTGCTGCCTGACAGTTAAAAAGCCTCTGTAAAATGAGTTGGCTGTTTTAATCCAGTTTCAAGTGGATTGTGCTTAGATCTCAAGGTGGTAAAAGCTTTAGCAATCAAGTGGACAGGAACACACCCTCCTCATAAAGCTCAGTACAACCAGTACTAATCAGCAGCAGCCATACAGGAGAGAAGCCAAGGACAGAGAGCAGGCTGGAAATCCAGTTACCCACTCCATTCCTAGAAATGATTCAGCTAGATTGGACTTAGAGCAAGCGGGCAGAAGCACAACAAGTAGCTTGTCTTTGCTCCCTGCGTTTTATGAATAAGTATTTCAGCTCCTGAACCCCTGATCTTTCTTCCCATAAAATGCTATTGCAAAAGCCAACTCATATTTTCCACACGCATGGAAAAGTATTTGCTACCCATTCAATTCCTTAAACAAACAACACACACTTACTCACTAGCTTTCTCCCTCACCCTCTTTCCATTTTTTTCTTTAAAAAACGCCCATGTTTCTTCCTCTCGAGTCTTTCATTTCACTATTACAGTATTCTTTTTATCTGTGCCATCACTAACTTTGGAGGGCATTAGATGACTTCAGGATGATGCAGTAAAGCATTAAAATGAACAGTAGGATTTCTGCTTGCTGTTTACAACCTTATCAGATCACAGTGTTCTCCTGTGAGGTTGTTACTCTTCTAGAGCAGTTGACAAGTGAACGAGAAATTAGTAAATGCCTCGTCTGCACTGTAATAAAATAAGTTTAAAACAAAAAGTCTTAAACCCCTTAAAGCCCAGCAAAGGGAAGGGGTGGGGGGAAGGTGGTATTTTGGAAAGCCTACACCAGCTGTAACGATGTGTTCGTTTCAAAAGCATGCTGCCAGCTGTTGTGTACAAACACTGGCTCGAGCATGAAGCCCTAGAGAAGTGGCAGCAGTGGTGGAAGCTGTGGGCTGGTGGGGCACTGCTCGGCTGACAGCGCGTACATGCCGTGCTGTCACAGAGTGTGCCGGTCCCTCCCGTCCTGGTGAGTCCCCAGCATTGCATCACTGCCACTGAGAGAACGCAGCTGCCTCCCTGCTTTTTTGGAAGTGACAGCAAATTTCAACCTCTGAGCCTGTGCCAGGCTCTACTGCCCACACACGCCAGCTTCATCCCGGTATCTGCTTTTTAGGAGCCTTCTTTTTTTCCCCCTCGCCATTTTTCCTCATTTGGGGACAATAACCCTCTGGTGACCTGAGAGATGTCATGATTAAGCTTGAAGATTGGCAGCCATGTCACAGCCTGTCGTTATCCCCTCAGGCCTCTGGGATTAGTGCTTTCACTGACCATTATCGGTGCTCTCCCAGGAGCTGTGCCCTGCTAAATGGCCACTCCAATGGTCCCTGCAATCCACCACAAACCCGAACGCTGCTAAAAGGCTCCAGCAGCCACTGACAAAACCCAGCGGCAATACACACACAACTTCTCTGGGCGCTAACACACAAGAGGCAATAGGTGTGATAAGTACTGTCTCACCAGGCTGCTGCCCTTCAATAGACTTCAGCAGGCAGACTGCTACAGCCACGTTGCTCACATGGCTTTCAAAGAGCATCTTGGTGCTGTGATCATAATGTAGTAAAGTTCATTTTTCCAGCTTTTTCCACTATATACCTGCAGCAAACCTGCTGAGTGCTGCTCTTTGTAACAGCAGAGCTATCTGTGGCTATTGCTTGTCATTTTAGTAAGACACTAGAGTCCATCAAAACCTCTTATTGTATGGTTCAACCACTATGTTACAAAAACCCCTGAATTTCCTCCCCCCGCCCCCCCAAAAAAAATCGTAAGAGAAAAATCACTGTCTTCTATTATTTTGACAGCACAAGACAAAACACACTTTGGTTGAGCTTTCAAGAGGGTTTCCCAAATGATGGACACACAGAAACCACTGCCCATCTCTCCAGAGTACCCTCTTTTCATTTTAATAATTAAATGCACTAAGCGTAAGGTTCAGCATGGGCTTCAGCTGCAAACACTCTTGCTGAAACCTGCAAGCTACATACTTGCTCAACTAGATTCATATTATTATCTTTTCCCTTTCCCTTCACTGTAGCAAGAGTAACAATTTAATTAGATGGGGTAAGAAGAAAAAAAGCTCCTATTATTTATAACTATAGCACAAGTCATTATTTTAGCCAAAGAATTCCTAAGAAACAGTGCCCAGACCCATTTTCATGTACAACTTCCTGAATTTGTGATTTAGAGCCAAATTTCACGGACAAGTTTAATTTAGGGTTTGATCCTTTTGACCTCAGCGCATTAGCAAGAGCTCTGGTTTTAGTGCCTGCAGCTTCGCTGCTTCTGAGCTCTACTCATCTAAAACGCAACAGGTCCCTTGGCTGCAAACCAGGGAGGCTGCAGAAAAGGCAGCTTTTGGAGAAATAAAGCTGTCAGCCTCTTGTGGTTCCTGGGGAAATTTGAGAGGTGGGGGAGTGTCTACCTGTGCTGATAGGAGTGGGACATATCCCATTACAGGAACGGTGCGTTCACAAACAAGTGCTGGAGTCACAGGCTGTTCCGTGGCACAGCACAGATAACACTGACAAGCTTCACGCTGCAAATCCACCCTCCCCAGCAAGGTGTTTTTTTCCTTAACCTAAACTATATTTGATTTCCCTGTCAAGTATTTCAGTGCAGCTGCTATTCTCAGGTTCTCCTAAAATACTCACAGTAGGTACTGTACTATTGCACATATAAACATCTACCTTCCTACCACAGCTATTTATGATTAAAATAACTTTTCTCTATTCCTGATTTCATTTCCTCTCACTGGGCCCCATTCCACATTGCACAGGAGGTGCTTTCAAGTCCACTCCCAGAACCAATCTCTAGCATGAAATAAAGAAAATGGTTAGCCTAGTTAGAAGTTCAGAATTTCACGTCCAGTTTCCCTTGTGGGTGACTGTATTGGGTTTAGCTGACATGGAGTTAATGTCCCCATAGCAGTTTTCAGAAACGCTGTGCTAACTCCATCTCAGCTAAACCAAATACAGTGACCTATAAACAGGGCTTCATCCCTGATGGCTCACAGTTTAGGGAAAAGAAAGGATTCAAAGTCAGCAATGGGCTAGGGGTGGGAGGGAGATGCCTGTCATCTGCTGTTCCTTCCGATGATACCACTAGTGTTGGTTCCAGTCTCTGATGAGCTTATTACATATCTTACTGGGGCTTGTACAGGAGAAGTCCTCTCTTAAAGACCTGACCCAACTGCAGCTATCACAGTTTAAAATTGTGCAATTGCACAACAGCTACACTTAGCAGCGGTGGATCTTATTCTATTATGTCTAAAAACAAACTCCTTGGGTGAAGAAAACAAATGGTTTTTGGCTGTGCTGGAAGAGGATAAAACAGCAGTAGACTCTTCTACTCTTCTGGGATGCTTTCCACTGTTCAAGGGTTCTCTTCCAATGTGATGCACGACAAGGAGCCAATGGAAGATGCATCTGAAAGATGGCTCCTCTACACTGAATGTGACAGCATCACCTCCTTGAGTTCAGGTCCCTTTCAGCTTGGCAAAGGGTCTTCCTCAGGCAAGTGCATCTGGTTTCCATCCACCCTCACACCAGGCAAGTGTGGAGGTAAGAGTATTAACACTGCAGTTACAGAGCTGAGGGAGCCATACACAGGAACAGACACCTCCACCTTCCCAGCCACACTAAGTTTTTAGCTGAGCTCCAAGCAGCAGCCCTTTACTGCACTTAGACAATAAGACAGACGTCCCCAGCACCTAGTCTTTATCCAAACACCCCTTAAAGGTACCCGTTCCACTCAAGAGGATCTTGCTCTCAGTGCACGTATTCTTCCATAATCGAGTATGTTCAAACCCAAAGCTGCTTTTCCTCCAAAGCTTTTGCACGATTCATAACTTCAGCATGACATTAGCTCTGACACTTCTGGAGGGCTAAGAAAAAGCCCTCTTAACTCTCAGAAATGTTACTCTGAACATAGCTGAGCAGCTTCATGCCTTGTCCATCACCATCCTTCCTACTCAGCCATCTATTAACAAATAATTAACCTACGCCGAGGCAACGGCTCCTTTCTGCCTGACAGGATGGGGCCTCAAGTTTTCAGTGTGAAGCTCCTTTGTACTGAAACCAGTATGTCCTAGAAATCTTTCTGTGGGCAGCTGTACTCTCTCCAAACAGTGACAGAAACAACACAGATGAACAGCGAGAGACAAACCCCATTACAGGAAAACAAACACAACTGTTACAAACCCTTTTGAGGTGATAAGGGATTTGAGGTGAGCGATGCTGAACCCAGACTCCATGACCCCATGGCACACATCCAAGTGCAGCAAGAGGAAGCTCCCACCACAAGGCTCTGCATAGAAATTATTCAGTTCCTGAAGCTGATAGAGCCCATCGCAGCAGGTCCCAGCCATGGGCACAGGCACTAGCACTGCAAGGCTGTGTTTCAGCAACCCTGCATTCTGCTCTGCCTCTTGTGCAGAGCCACTTCCACTCACTCACTAGTGCTTAAAATCAGCTGTGTGACTGAAGTCACATCAGGAGACAAGCACCAGCTCCATTTGATTTCAGGAAAATTCAGACTATGGGTAGTTGCTGACACTGATTTGGTCTTTCTTAGTTGCCCATTGCAAGGATTCTTCCACTAATTCCCAACTGCAGAAAAATGTTATTTACCTGAATCCTTCCTCAAACACAATCTAACCAAAGGGCCTCATCCCACTGGAGTGGAGATGGTGCAAACTCACCATCCCAAGCAGCACGTTCCCCTCCAACAGCCAGAGAACAGATACATTAATCCTAGGGTTGAGCTCAACCAAGCAGTCAGATATCTCCATAAATACGTACACTCTGATTCAGTCACTTCCTTACACAATTTGGTAGTTTTCCTAAACAGCTGTTGTTTCACAACAGTCAGGTTTTTTTTTCTCCTCCTTGCTTTTAAGTTCCCCTTTATTTACAATTAAGGAATTTGCATGAGGGCTTCACAGAAATTTCCACTTCTAGGATGGAGAAGTGAAATTTGTGATCAGATGCTCTAGATACCCCTATAGGGCAGTGAATCAGGGGGCTGGGTTTAAAAGAAAAATATGTGACTACTTGTCTGTGCTGCCTGTTCTCCCCGCTCCAAAGCCCACTGCTACACATGTGGGGCTGGTGCCTGGCCCAGCACTCTCAGAACAGAGTACTCTCCTGACACGTGCCCCTTTGGAACTGTTTGATTTGTAGTCAGAGGAAACCCCCCTCCTTTGTCCTGCCCTGCCCTCAAGGTTAGACTGACAGAGAAAACTGTTGGAGATTTTTTGTCCCAAATTCTGGCATGGGATCTTCTGGACATCTCATCTAACAGGCAATGCCCTCAGTTTTCCCTGATAGTCGCATGCAGTACATCAGTGTTGTGGCTTCTGTCTTTTAACTACGGGACTTTGGTTTATCTTAAGAGGATGGAAAAATGTTTTGTCTGACATGGTGTGTAGGCCTGATCTCTCTGGAACAAGATGTTCATTGGCATGGGTGACTGGTCCAGACCCACCAACTCCAGGTCCACTGAAAACTCTTCCCTTGTAGGAGAGAAAGGTGCACATCTGTTGCAAAAATAAACTTACCAACATGTCAGGACCCAGATTCACATGTTTTCTTTGATTTTTTTTTTTTCCTCTCTCTACTTTTCACACCCTTTTACTGAAAGAAGTGGTTTAGAGCTTAGACATTTGCATCAAACAAAACTGAACGTGATAGCCTTATAACTCAATCCATGGCATGTTAACTCAAGGGTTCTTGCCTCTCCTACCTCCTTTCCTTGCATACTGGAAAACACCGTGGAAAAAAAAGGGCAGATGGAAAAGCTTTGAGGCAGTACAGACAGAACAGATTTCCTGATTCACCTCCAACCTCTTCACTTCTCTGTTTTCCTCAGATACTACACAATGTGTAGAGGTTCCTGTATCTGCAGAGGTTGCCAATTTCTAACTGGTGTAGGCTTCAATACACGATGTGCAGCACGGAAAACAAGTTACTTAAACTCCTCCACTCTCCACAAACTCAAGAGGAAAACCTCAGCTGGCAGCCAGCATGCTGCAGTACTGACACTGTTTCTAAAAACTGCTACCCAGCTCCCAGAATGTATTGCTGCAGAGACACTTACCTGCACATTAAATATGAACATTTGAATGTTTTTGAATGTGCAGGAAGCATGTAATGTGAAACAAAAACAGTTCTGACATGACACAGAGCTGCATGGTAATGCTCCCTCCACGTTACAAAGCTAAAGCTTCAGCTGACAGCACTGTCTACATGACAGAAATGCTCCATCAAGGCAGTGCTACAGCTCTGCAAAACTGTAAATGATTACAGAATAATGCCCTGCAATCAAAGAACAAAATGTGTGTTGCAGATTAATCACTTTCCAAGACGGGAAAGATAGGCTTGAGAGATAAATCTGGCTGGGGTGTTTATGCAAGCGTATCATGCTCCTTAGTACTGAATGTCCCAGAACTTACAGAGGAAGTAAACAATGTGCTGGGGGGGTGTGTGCAAGGGGTGTGAGTGTGTCTGGACTCAAAAGCCAAAATAGGACAGCCTGTGAAAAATGCCTAACTTCCAGTTATGAAAGACTAGCATCAGAAGTCCCCCTGTTGCCAGCTACCACCTGGAAAACTTAAAACAAGGACCCTGTTTGGATACAGCCAATGCTTCTCTTTGGCATTTCAAACTCTCCTATAAAACCCCACAAGGATGCCTACCCACTCCAGAGCTCTCTCCTCCATGCTGTCTCAGCAGACAGAGCAGACAAGACAGTGCCTTAGAAGGCAGGGACTGCAAGTGCTTCTGGTTGGGATTTACTTCTGGAGGCACACTTCAGAAACCTACATTTCCAGTGTCCCTCTAGCATACAATCATGCTGCGTTTGGCTGCCTAAGCAATGCCAGCTTGCATGCATTCCTCAGTTCTGTGTAAACATATTTACATTTATAACTCCTAACTGGCTTAGCACTACATAGGCACTTTGAGGAGAACCCCACCAGCTCTTCAATCACATGCAAGCTTTGACAGTCAGCTACGAACACAGTAAACAACAGACAGGCTGAATTAGGGGGGCTGTGTTTCCAGAGAGGGCTCTCAGTGACTTCTGTGAGCGCACGAGCAAGTGCTAACCTAAGCAAGGCCTGTGGAAACACCACACTGCACTGGCACAGACCTGAAAAGCAAAAGAGGGAGACAGCCCCAAGGCTGACCCCGATCTCGCCGTGTGGCTCAACACTTGCGCTGGTGAAGTGGGGTCACGGCGCTCTCCATCACCTGCCAAGAGGCACATTCACAATCTGTTAGGTCATAAATTAAAAGTGCCTGAGGACATTGAGTCAGGACTGCTCCATGCCACCTGACTGCCATGGGTGCAGGAGAGGTCAGCGACCTGGATTTAGAGCACAGGCTGCACATAAGAATGGAAGGGCTTGCTGGGAAGCCTCTCTGCAAAGGCTCGCCAGGGGCGTACGCCAGCAGCCCGAGTTACAGGAGTGCCAAGTCCCCTTATCATGATTCAGTACATCATGGAAAAAAGTTACAAAATCCCTATGTGGAGTTTCAGTCATCACCACCAGCTTTGGAGGAGGCTGGGACACCAGACAGTGGTTCCTCACCTGAGAATGACAATTCTACATCAATTTTTTTTTTCCTACACACAAGAGCTGATAAAAATGTCCTGAAAACCAAAGTGAGATACAGTGCCAAGTCATGCCCTGCAACAGTGCTGTGCTCAAGGAAAACACTTCACAGAAACCAACTATTTAAGGTTCTTCCTCCCTGCAAATATCTAGCTCTGTATTAAAATCAATTAACAATAATCTACTAACAACAAGACTATGGTGTAGCTGTGAGATTCCCCTAAAGCACAATCCTGCCAACGCTAGTAATTGATTCGGCAATGTGCACCAGCTCAATGGCACAGACATCTCCAATTCTTGGAAACATTACATCCAGTCTAATTCCCCCTCAAGGTCACCACAACTGTCAGAAAATCCCCTTACATGGTGACCCAGAGAGCTGTGACTAAACAGCTGTTATCAATAGCCTGGGAGACCAAAGTGCGGTACCTGAAAGGCATCAGCCACCACCAGTGAACCCCCTCAGCTGATCAAGCTGCTGAAATGGCTTGGGGAGCAGTGGTGGAGCATAAATCACAGATTTGTGTTGCAGGAGATGAAGCAGGGCATGCTCCATTTGCCTTTGTGCTATTTGTTGCAATGCCTGCTTGCATGCATTTTATTGCAATGAAAAGACGACAGGCCACAATGTCACCTGATTAAAGTTCTGAACTTGATCACGAAGGAACGTGGGACTCAAACCACACACTGTATGCATAAGCTCTTTAAAAGGTCACTGTCAGGTCAGTATAAGGTTATATACACCATTACATGACTTGATCCAGCAACAAGTCCATTGGAAGCTGCCTTCTGGCTGACAGAAGCTAAGTTGCAACCAGTGAAAGCTGCAAAGGTGTCCATCCTCCCACACTCCAAGGCATCACCTTTGCAGTTTTAAGCAACAATTGAGTATGAGCTTCTTAGTCTAATTCTGGTAAAAAAAACCTGTGATCAGCTTCCCACCTAGATGTGGAAGCATTTACCAGAATCTTTAAAGACCAAGCATGAACTTGGCAGGAGAGTCAGAAAATACAAGAAAAACACAGAGCTGTGTAAGGAAAAGGCTCTTTGTATTCTATAGTCTAAATACACCAAGTTAGAGGAGACCTACTAGAGGATACAGAATATGGTGTGACTGCAGTCTGTATACTTTCATGCCTTATATATTATCAGTGAGGAACCTGTATGTCTCCTCTCTTCTCATCGATAGGGAAGAAAACAGGAGCAGCCCCTCACCACGGCAATGACAGCAACCAGGAGATGTACCAGTAAATACTTTAGGGACAGCTCAGTAGTCCTGTGAACTCTATGAGCTCACACACTGTTTGCTGTCTAGTTCAGGCTACACAAAAATAGAGACTAAAGCCTCTCTAAGGCTGGATCCTCCATCTCTTAGACAAATGAGCAACCCCTTTGTACACAGTGTCAGCAGAGGGAACAGGACTACCCAAATGACTAAGGATTTACACACTTACAGCACCAGGACCGCTTACCTAAGGGTGGATTAGTTAAAAAAATAAACAATGTTGTAAATTATAGGTGGTGCTGTGAGCCCCACCTACACCCCATATTGTCCAACACTTCCTCCTATAAAATCCTGTTCCCCATTACTAATAACTTTGCAAACCTGGACTGAAACTGGGATTAGAAACAGGGTAAATTGCCCGGGAAGACAGGGAAATAGGGAATTCTAGGCCAGGGGAGAAATGTGTAATGGAGAGATGGACATAAAAAGAAAGGCAAGCTGGACAACCAGAGCAGATATGAAAAACAGGAGAGGTGGGCAGAGGGTTGGGAGATCATAGGAAAAGGAAGGAGGAGGGATGCAAGAAACAGGACTGGGAATCACAGGGAAGGAGGCTGGGACAGGGGACCATGGAGGTAAGGAACTTGGGGAGGGGAGAAGAGGATTCAGGGCCAGGACAGTGATTGTCAGGGAAGCCAAAGATACTCGGGAGGTGAATGACACAGAGGAGCACACCAGGAAGGGCATTATTGCTTTAGTCAGAGCTGAGAGCAACAAATACGGCAAAGGGCCCACAGAGAGAACACAGGGGAGGAGCTGAAACCCTGAATACCCCTTGAAGCATTCAACCTGACAAGGAGACT
>VWZO01009156.1:43284-56033 GCA_013396975.1 Bucco capensis | reverse complement strand
GGGGGGGGGGAGTTTGAGCTCCTTACTAACAACAGTGTAACAGCCAGCATGAGACATAATTTCAAGAGTTAAAGGCAACTATGTCTCACATTTTGCACTCCCTCAGCACTTCTGTGCTGAAAACATTTTTTGCTGCAGATTTTTGTATAAATGAAGTATGTTTTTATTTAGTACTTCTGCTCAGCATTTCACTGAACAGCAAAAGCTATCCTCCAGCAATCTGCAGCTAGTGGTCAAGCAGTGCAAAAATCCAACTTTCCTACTCTCTGTCTGCTCCTGGAAAATGAGAAAAAGGCCCACCACTGGAACTGCTCAAAGCCACCTCTGTATCATGGTGCTTCTAGAGAGAGCTGCTGGCACCTACCCACCCATACCCACTTAGAAGAATTGGTACTTTGATACCTGATACAGTTTCCTGCAGAAAAGAAGGAAACTATCATCTCTCAGCCCACGCTGGCTTTAATTTAAAAATAAATAAATCAACAACCATCCAACAAAAATGTCAAACCAGAAACCAGAGTGGATAAATTTAGTAAGATGTCATGATTCAACTACAATCAAAGGAAATCCATACTTAATCTCTCAAACAACTCCTATCATACTGTTCAAGCAAACTGTTTTGCCTTCAGGCTAAGGGGGCACCAAATCCACATTGTTTCTCAATTTACTTCTTTTTTCCTTTTTTCTTTTCCTTCAATTAGAGAACATTGTCATTTCACATGCTTACTACAAGCCTGAACAAAAAATGACATGTGAGAAGCTTTTGCCAGGGTTAAGTCCAGACACAGCTGTTGGAAAAACCCAAAATGAACATTTTATCCTGGCCAAATCAGTGTTCTTTTCACTATTTATACTCTTGGATTCAGCAGCTGCAAGTGATGCTACAGGTCATGTTGTCCTAAATGGACAAAGAATCTAAGGATCCTCTCAAGTTTTGGAGGCTTGTTTCTACTTCTGTTCCCCCTCTCAATACTCTGCAGTGCTGCTACACTGATGTCAGTTTGCTGTGTGTTTAAGTAGGGTACCAAACTCTGGTCTAAACAGATTTTGCAGTGTTTTCCATCTTTAAAAAAAAGGGGGGGGGGGAAGGACTATTTTTCCTGCTTCCATTTTTCAGCACCAGAGGATCAACACTGGCTGCTCAGTTGATAATACTCCTTTTTATTTGAAGTTATTTTTCTCCTTTCACCACCCACATTCATCTGGGACTTATTCAGTATTATTCTGCCTGACAGCAGTGCAAAACAGCAAACAGTTTCTGTAATGGCACAAGAAGGAGAGCAGACCCTAACAGAGGCTCTTCAATGTCCAAGAATTCTCTTATGTAAGATCCAGTTTGGTACAGAAAATAAGGTCTAGAAACTTTTCAGGAGGCTAGATACTGCTGTGCCGTTAACAGAACAACTTCTCTGGTATCAGGACCAGCATTTTACAAGCAGGGAAACGTTCCTGCTGTACTTTGGCCTTCTGTCATCAGAGAGAGGTGGAGATTTATGCCCTTTCTCCATCTAAATTAGACTCCTTCGGTGCCGTATTTTATGTTCTTCCTGACAGGTCCCTATTTTGTATTAAAAACCCCTGCTGCTGCTGTGCTGCATAGCAAAAGACCTTTTCAGCCAAAAGAGAAGACTCCTGCCACCCAGTCAAACAGCAAGAAGTGTCTCTGCAGTTAAACCTGCAAGGATAAAATATTTTGCCCAGCAACATACTGATTTCCAGTAGGATTTGATGAAATTGTAATTCACTGTCCAGAAAAAGACTAAAACATTTAACATATTATACTGACAAACTCAAAATAGGTCATTCAATCCATGTTATTCTCCTTTCATTTCATACATAATACAAAACAGTTAAGTAGTTTCTCTTGGAATTAGCATCATCTTTGTCTCCTTGGTGTCTAATACACTTGAGATATGGAGCTACTCTGACTGCAGAGCAGCCCAAGCCCTGCTCCCCACCATTGCTGACTTCTTTCAACCAGGATCATTTTCTTTGGTTTTCCCAATTCCCTAGTGTATTGTCTCAAATGACAGACCTTTTCCCACTGATTAAAGAGGAGTACATGGGTGAGTTCAGGAAGAACTCCAACATCTCCAACTGCCAGTGCACATCTCACTCCACCCTCCAACCTGGAGGACTTGGTACCTGGCATAGCCCTAAGGAAGACGGGCTAGAAACAGCCTTCCTGGGGAATGGCATGGGTTTAGAGATCTTTCCTGGATGGGAGAAGTCTGACATATGCTTCAAACTCATTTTAGTTTAGAAAAATGTTGGAAAGATTTTATTTATGTTTCTAATTAGGTAAACAGTATGCTCTTCCACCTGCTCCAAGCCACCCCACTAGGCCCAGTAGCTATCAGATGTCTATGAACATACATCAGGTTGATTTACTCCCTACTGCTAGTTCACAGAATCCTTCCTCCTCCCAGCCCTGTATGCCACTAACTTACAGCCTACACTTTCCCTCTTTTTTTTTTTTGATGTAAAATGGCCTCACTATTGATTTTCAAATACCTTCTTAAGCATACAGCTCCATTCCCCATAGTGTTATAAAAAACAGCTCCTCATAAAAGATTTCTCTCCTACCCCAAGTGTGCAAATATTCTAGTACATTTTAATCAGCAGCATTTTCACCGTGCATGAACCAGGCTGTAAGAGCAATGGGGCAAGAAATAAATCTCAACATGCTATGGAAGTGAGAATCACACTGTCAACATCATGATGAAAACAGTACTACTAGATTCAGATCTTTTGGCTGCTGCACAAACTAGGCTGGAAACCTCTGGGCCCAATCCATGCAGAGCTCTGACATGACTTCCATTTGCAAATCTGACATGAAATCCATTTGCTCTTTTATCTGGACCACATATATGGCTCAAGGTAGGCAAAAAGCAGGAGCTGTTTGAACAAGACTCACATAAGGCTTGAGAGTTTTTACAGCTCCTCAGCGGCAGCATCATTCCTCATGCCAACACTGTTCTCCTACAGAGGCATTGTAGGACCAGCAGCCTCTCATTATAGGTCTTGATGAATACTTAAAGAAGCACCATTCACTCTGAAACCTGACATCTCAGACAAATGGTTTTGAGTTCCCCCATACAGTGAAACTTTTAAACACAACAGATCATGTTGCACAAAAACAGGGACAGCAGCTCTAGAAGTGTCAGTTTACAAGCATCTCAGGACATGACTTGAACTGGCATCACCCTCTCCTACAAATTCCTGGGGGGAAAAAAAAAAAACCACAACATTCTCTGAAAATTAGTTAAGGTCCAGAGCAGTTTCACAGAACAAACAGTAGGTTATATGCTTTCAGGAAACCACATCACTGCTCGCAGCACAAAACCAATCAGCAAAAAAGGTGATAATACGGAGTCTCACACAAAGACATTCTTTGTTGAGCACTCTTCTCACTTATCAGACGCCAAATTTTATGTACTGAGCATATCTAAACTTTATATGTGAAACTGATAAATCCTCCACAAAGTACTGGCACATATATTTACACAAGATAGAGATCCACAGTCTAACTTTACAAGTATCTGCAAATTCAGAAACTTTTGATCTGGCTCAAGTCTTGCATTTAAAGGTATGTTTACACTGCAAATTTCACATGAGAAAGCAGGGCTAACTTTGGTCATAATGTGTCTTCAGACAGCTGAAATAACTACTTGAAGAGCTAGCATGGAGAGGGGAAAAAACCTACCAAATACAGCAGGTTTTAAGAGCACTGACTCAAAACTGAAGTATACATCAAGATAATGCAGTCCACATTCTAGATAAAAGAAATATGGCCCCAAAGGTCATGTCCTAAAATGACTTCTTTAGAATAATGTATTTAGTCTTCTGCATCCTATTTTGAAGAAAGTGTAGAAAACAACATGGTATGAGAAAGCACTGAAGTATAAGGGCAAATAATCTACAGTGTCAGAGGTGCTGGCTGTTTAGACTAGAAGAGTTGCTTGTATTAGAATATTATTAGGTAATTAATATGTTTTTAAACAAAGCTTTGTTTACTTAAGTGCATCACTGTTACTAACACTCCCTGGTCAAGCTCAGGCCTCACACGGAGTCCAGGCTCAGCTGCAATCAGGATTTTAAGCACTGCTGGCTTGAGTCTTACTTACACTAATGGCAAGTGCATGCTGCTGTAGCACCATAGGAGAGCTTCACTGCTGCTCTAACACGGTCTTTGGCAGGGACAAGAGTCAGACCCTGCTCTCTTTACTTCATCTACCCATGAAAGTTGCACCACCATAAACCAGGCTGCATCCATGCAGACCAGTCTTCATTCCCTGTAAGAACTGGATAGAGACAGCAGCTGGGAGACAGTGAAATCCAAGCAGACATGTGCCGATGTGTTTGGGTGCTCCTCTATCAGTCCTCCCCCAGCAGACCACTGTCTAGCCTCATCTGCCTTCTGACTTATATCTGCTGCCTCCCACTCCTCTGGGGTCAGGATAAGCAGATGTTACCTCCCCACTGAAGTGCTGGCAAGCAGCCTGGACCTGCCCGTTTCTGCTCACACGACAGAGGAACCAGCAAACTTACTGAAAACACTTTCCTAAGACTGCATCCCACCCACTGGCCACAATCCCAGGCATGCCTGTGGCCTCCGCTGCTCCCTAGGGAGAGACTAAGGTCTTGGAAAGCCAGGGTTGGGGAGGCAGGCTGGCCTGAAGGCACTGCAAGGCTGAGGGCTGGGTTATGAGCAGTCTCCAGGCAGAGCAAGAGCACAACACCAAGCGTGAGGACAGCCTCAGAGGTAGGTGTCAAAGGAAAAAACCTGCACCTTTGGCAACACTCCTGCCCTCATTCCAGAGCTTTCAGCAGGATTTTGTTATGAGGACAGCAGCACCTTGAAGTGCACATGGACCCACCCTTCACCTCAGCACGGGCATTGGGTAAAGGGACACAGAAGTGGCATGATCCAGTGACTCACCCCTTGGAAATGCACCTGACCACTCGCAGCACTCAGGCATACAGCAGCCAGCAGTTGCACTGGTAGAGCCCCATACTCACTATGAGTAGCCTACTACCCCTCAAAACTGACAGGCAGCACTCTCTGGGAGACCTGGAAACACAATCTGCAAAGGCCCTGATGACAAGCTGTTGGTGCTGAAGGCTGTCCTCTTCAGTTCAAGTGGACCTTCCTCCAGCCTTCCAGCAATGATTCACAGGCTGCCTCTCCCCTCCTGCCCCAGTGCACACCTCCCTCGCACATACCTTTACATGTAGTGAGTGGCAACTTCACCAGCAGGGATAAGGCAAAAAAAAAAACCCCAAAATAATATCTTGCCAAATATCTTGGGTTCAAGTGAGAACTCAGCATTTCATAATTCAGCTCTTAAGTACATAGCATGTTGCGCTCAAGTAAGCAATCCATTCAATTTAGTTTGCACAAGTCTGTTACAAGAGCTAATTTTCACAAGGCATTTCTTTATCAGTACAAATCCCTAGAAAGGCATTTATCTGTCAGTGAAATCTTACAAAGGTGTTTTCTATCAGTAGAAGTATTTAAATAGCCTTCATTTTTAAAATGTACCAGTGTACAGATAAAGAAAATTGCCCCAATAAGCAAAGTCCAGGTAGGACACACACACAGAGTTATTAAGGAGACACCAGTGCTGTTAACTCTTGATCTGCTTCAAATTCCCTGCAAAGCAGCATTACAGACATGTCGGTCTCCCAAGACAGGAATGAAGAACTGAGAGCTGAAAGAACGGGAATTTTTTTTTTTTTTCAATATTGATATTTGGAACTTGAATGAGTGCTCTCTGCTTGTTACTCCCTTCATCTCACAGGGTTTAGACCAAAGACTTGTGACAACTCTTGCCCAGGAGGTAACTGAGATGACAGAGCTGATGAATACAGCAAGACATCACCTGCTGTTGTTGGAGACCATGCTCCCAATGGCTGCAGAAGCCTCAAGGTCCATCATCCTCAGCCAAGAAGAGCTGAACACACCCTTCCTGCAGGGCACCCCAGTGTGCCCCAGGAACTCCTACACACCTCCTCCAGCCTGGCACACCTGAGCTTTTCCTATCCCTCCACCCTAAAAAGGGGCTGAGGCCACACCACTGGAGGCCTCCAGATCTCCCTGCAGCTTCTGGCAATCTGAGAAGCATGGCTCTTTCCCCAGCTGCCTCAATCAGAGGAGCAAAAGCTGTACCTACCACTTGCAAATGCTGCTTGAAACACACTGGTTTGCTTGGGAAAGCTAAGCCAACGTCAACTACACATGGGTAAGAAGCTGATTCCCAACAATGGTGCAACATATCCCATACACACAACTGGAACATCTACTAACTGGCACAGCCATGCAGAGAAGCATGGGATACCCCATCCTGACTCTTGTCTGAGGCAAGTCAGAACAATGCATCTCACTCTGAAGGAAAATCCCCTACTGTAGACAAGCCACTTTTTAATAATAAGTGCTAAATGGACTATTCAAGCAGGTAATTAATGTTAATTAACATATGTCAGGCCATAAATTGGCTAAATGCACCTCATTTTCCAAGCTTAGTGTGTGGCAATGCGCAGGAAATTGTAACAGACGAGAACAGTCTAAATTTGTAGAAGCACTAAAAAAAAGGAGCAAATAAAAGGTTAAGCGCAATCTTCACTTAACTCACAGTGTGCTGAGCCAGCACTACTGAAAACTGAATGACTGTGCACATTACTTGAACACTTTATTTTGCTCCTGAACCACTGTGCTACACATGTAGTGTCAGCCCCAAGAAAAGCCACATCAAAAAAAACCCTGCAGCTCCCTGAGTACTGTGTTATCAGGCAGGCATTTATTGGGATGCTTGCTACGTGCTGTGGGACCTGGATATGCCTCCTGCCCCAGAACCTGGTGAGGCTGTGGCCCCATTCCAGCACTGACTTGAGAATCACAGCTTTTTGTGGCTGGATGGGGAGGAACAGCAGAAGGAGGATGCTTAGAGCTTGTCCTTCTCCAGCCAGATTCTGCAAAGGTGGAGGACCCTAAGCCTTTGAAAGAAACCAACACTGCCATTTTATAACCCTGCCCTTGAGCACATTTTCTGTGACAGAGATAGTAGTAAGGCTTTTTAAAAAGTGGGAGAAAAACAACAACATGCAAAGATTTTAGCCTAAGTAACAACTTGCATTAAGGAGCACTTCCATCCAGTCTCTCCCTTGGCAAGCCGCCACTATGCTAAGACCCACTGTAATTGCACTGCAAATAAGAAACAGTCCTCACAAAAGATTTTCCATACTTCCACACAAAATAGCTGGCTGCCAAAAATCTTGCAGGGCACCTGTAGGAGGCTGCCACCTAGAGAAAAGCTTTGGCTGTTTAACCTCAGTTTTCCTTTATCTCAGTGGCAATCCCTTCGGCCTCCCTTTGAACCCAGCACACCCACTGCTATTTTCTGGGGTGATTTCACACTTGTTCTCTCCATGCACCCCACACAAGGTGGCTGAAACCAGCCCAACCACTGCAGAGGGGGTGGGGGCTGCAACCCCCTCAGCACTGCCTGCCTTCTGCAAGGGACACCACCGACTCGGCATTTCTACTTTGTCCAGGTCAGCACAAAGAGCTTTCACAAAACCACTGGGCTAACCCTAATCACTCGCCTTTCTAAATGCACCAGCACGTGCCCAGCCTCTCCTAATCTCCCAGGATTACAGCAAAGTGGTGTAGCACCACCAAAATGACCCGAATACAAAATGGCCTTGCCTGTAAGACACTGCTCGCTCTACCAGGACAAAGCCAAGCAGGAGGACGTCCTGAGGCAGGAGCACCAGGACACCTCTCTTCCCAGCCCGGTAATCTCAGGCAGTGTTTGTTCAAGTCAATACAAAATACAGTGAATATAAAAGCCATCAAGGTGATTTAATTTTTATTAGCGTTAACCGTGTACTTTTAAACACAGAGGTAAGTGTAGGAGCCAACCTCTGACTCTCAAGCTTCCTATTTTAAATGTGCTCAAATATTGACACTAATAAGCTATTACAAATGCCAGTGTTGCCTGACTGTTTTAGGCCACCTTCTGTCTCTACAGAACTGAGAAATATTAATTCCAGTATTTATCACACAGGTCTACCGTACAGTGACACTACCCAGCATTGTTCCCTGGACATTTCCCAATCACATTAAAAGTTAAGTTTATCATAGTCTGTGACTCTTTCCAGTTGATGACATTCATCAAGGCAATGTGTTTATATCTGCATTGAACAAGTCCTTCAGTGGAGATGCTCCTCACTGTCACACTGTGGATCAAACAATGTCAATGATTCTGAGAGCGCTGTTCCATCTCTTTCTCCTCTAATAGCTGTCACCTGTCTGCATGAGCTGGGGAAAAGTGAGGTCTTTGATGTATGCTACAAATATAATATAGTTATGTGCACTAATATCAATACATGCTTTCTACTGGGAAGTTTAAGAAGTCATTTGTTACACTGATACTGAAGTATACTCCTCTTTGATGCAAGCAGCTTGTCATCTAGGAGTTTCAACTTTGGGGCTGGAACCACACATCTCTCTACGCTGCTCAGCACAAAATTCACTTACAAGTGTTACCAAGTATTTTGTTAAAGCACAACATAGTAAGGCTTTGATCAGGTAAGATGCTTAAGCAGTAAGTTTAAGCACACAAGTAATCCCAGTGAAGTCCCAAGGATCCATTCACGTGCTTAAACTCGTGCTCGCTTCGGTCGATCACAACTCAAAATAATCAGTCTACAGTTTGTATCCCAAACTCTTTGATACAGATGAATGAGGCAGCTCAAAATTTAGGAGGAAAAAAAAAAAAAAAAGAATGTAACAGAAGGGTAGAACAAATATTCATGCTAGCAGTTAACTGGGTAACACAGTAAAAAGGAAAAAAAAAAAAGACCATAGAGAAAGAAACTGATACAGGTTTTACACTGCCACTCCTGATAAAGACACTGTGTGCCACTCCGACGAAGGAGAAATAAGAAGAACAGAGAGTGGCATTGCTTCCTTCCCACATCCTTTGCAAAAAAAAGATGACTAAAGAAGTCCAACACATCTCACTATCAGCATCTGGCTAACAGATTTAGACTTTTGTCTGTATCACTGGAAAATTTCTCAAGTCTTTGCACATCTCAGTAACTACAGAAGAGACTGATGTATTTGCTACACTGACGGGAGTGTAGCCCTTCGGCACATATTGGTCAATAAAACATGGTAAGGAAGGATAAAATGTCCATGTACAAAGTTTACAAAAATCTCCCCTTCAAAGTAAATATCCCAGCAGCTTTTATTAATCTTTCATGAGGAAGATGAATGCAACAGGTGTAAAACAAATAGGCTTCTGATGTAAAAAATAAATGCAAGCAAATCAGCTGCATTTAAATTTGGCAATCTCTGGTATCTGTGTATAAAGGACCAGATTCATAGCCTTGCCATACCGCTCAGCAAAGAGGAAAATAGTCCCCCTAGTGTACTCTTCATGTAGAAAGGGCTGTTTCACAAGAGAGAGCTGCAACAAATTACAAAATAATATTCTGGGAAGACACAGAAGTACTCAAGCTATAGTGAAAACATGCACCTCTACTACATACATGGACACAGAGGTGTTTCAGTTTTCCAATTCAAGATAATCAAGTCAATGAGTTATTGCATCCTAAATATTTGGGGGTAAAAACTTGGGGTTTAAGTTAGCATACTATTTTTGTCACTGCAGGACACTGACAGGGTAACAGACACCTGAACTTGGAAAGAAGGGTAGATCTGGTCATCAACAAGCTCTGTGGAAGTACCTGCCTGGCACAGTGCACTTCACAAGGGTGACACCAGCTTTTCCTGAAACCTTTCCCCCCACTCCAGTGATGATAAATACAAATATCAACCCTCCATAACTATTCAAGACAGTAAGCAGATATTGAAGCATGCACCTAAATCCTTCCTGGTGATCTGGAAGTGTGTGGGATTGCATGAAGCCAGGCTGCCCGTGGCACACAGCTGTGTCCACAGCAAGCCAGTGAGGCACCACACACTAGTGCCCTAGTTAGCTGTCAGGCAGTATTAGGGTAGCTAACATCCCACTGGGGCCAGGGGGAGGGGAAAGCAAAGAAGATTGTTGGGGAGGGTGTATTGGGCAAACCTTATCGGAATTAGCGGAAACGTAATATATGTCTTCCTAACCACATCTGAAATAGTCACTTCTGCTTTAAGACCTAGGCCAAAAAAAAGTTGTAACTTCAATTTATAGCTCTTAAAATAATTGTTTTGAGGTGTATAATCCCAGCTATGTTTATAGATTATGGTACTCAGCATATCTCACTGGAAATGATATTAATATTTCATATATAACAATAAAACCAAGTTCTCTTCTTCACTTGGTTTAAAATGATAATTTTCCCCACTCAGTGCCAGAGCAGAATATTGTTAAATGGGCTTGCTGCCTTCAAAGATAAACTTTGCTGTGTAAAAATATTCTAAATTAAGATAAAAACCTTCTGATACAGAACAATCTTGTGTTCATTTAAAATCTCAGTGTAACGAGTAATCTGAAAAAGTCTGATGTGAAAAGCTGACATTAGTTCCTGAAGAGCTATATTCATTACCTGTAAGGGAAACAAAGATTATAATAAAATATAATGTTTTAGAATTGGAAGACTAAGATGGAGTCTCTAAGCTTTGCCTCTGCACAAAGTAATTTATGTTTCAAAAACTGAAACAGTCCTCTTCTGAATGTGTATGTTAAAAGAAACCCTAGCTCTTCTACAGAATTAAATTTTGCAGTTTTGGATGCCTGGCGAATTATTAGCTCCTGACCTCTCCTTTGCCCCTTTCAGGATGTCCTCACCACCCACACACAATTGCACCTGCCGTTAACGTGACCAAACACCTTGCTCTAACTTCCAGACACAGCTCACAGTCGTAGAAGGGGCAGAATTTTCTGCTTCTAGTGTGCTTGTATCTCCTGAGAAAGGTCATCTTAAAGGCTTGTGAGAAACTTTTGAACTAAATTGTATCAGAGGAATCTCAAGGGATCCAAGTTTTGAACATTTTAATTAGCTCCAAGTACCAGTTAATGCTGCTCAGCAAAGGAATCAATATCAAATTAACAGTATAAATTGTCAGAAAAATTGTGATTGTATTAAGCATACTAATCAATGTAAGCACTTTATGTGATGGCCCAGATCCTGCTTCTGCTGAAGGGATGGGAGTTCTGCCACCAAATTCAGCTCAACCAGTATCGGTCCCATTATTTGGTAAGTCTTTGTTTGAATGAGGTATCAAGAGTTTACTGAAAATACCAAGTATCAGGAAAAAAAAAGCTGGATTTGTCATAGCAACTGACATCTAAAGCCACTGTTTCAGCATGAAACCAAACAACTAATCAAGGCTGTCATCAGAAGATGTAACCCTTTATCACATTCTGCGTTGCACTTGTAAAGTCAGATCAAAATTCAACACCTAATGTAGACACCAAAGCTGGAGTGGGGGGGGGGAACAGCACCACCCAAAAAAAATGTATTTTTAAAAGCCTTGTCCTGAATTAGCTATGCCACTGATAAACTTTGTGTTTGTGTCTTCTCTAGCCTGAGACAAGTCTGTCAGTGAAATGCTTCCTCCACAGTGCTCCATTTGGAAGATAAAAATCATACAGCAGTGCTTCAGTTCCTAGCAGCAAGTCCTACTTTAGGCACCAAAAGATGAGATAAGCCTGCTGATATGAAAACTGCCAGAAATGCATCATCCACACAGTATTTCTGACCAATTTGTATACTGTAAGTTATTCCGATCCAAAGCTAGAGAGATTCAAAGAGGACATTTAATTGCTCTGTAACACAGTGAAACTTCCCAGCAAATTCACCTTCAGTCATCCATTCAAAAACTCGCTCTCGTATGCTGCCAGTAGCAGCCCTCCACAGCAACTGAACCATACTGGGATTTCACTCTGCAAACACTGCTGACATCAAGCAGCACCTGCATTTCTGTCTAGCTGCAAGGAGGTGACATTTCAGTGTCCACAGACACCAACAGATGGACATGGGAAATGAGGAGAAAAAAAACAGTTCTGGAAATCACTTCAAATGTGCTTTACAAGCAGCACCAGCTCCTGGTAGGCCTTATGAGTCTGTCTTTTAGAGCAAAACCCTGCCTGTCTGCAACGTGCTTTTGCATGTGCTGAGTAAACAAGCCACAAAAACAGATTTTTTTTTCCCTTCACTTATTAAAATGGCAGTAATTTTAGCTGCTAACTGTCGTAATGCTGGACAGAATATGCTTGGCTATCAGGGATTTATCAGCAGACAGTGCCCTCATACCCTGGCACCTCAGGAAACACAAACCAAGTGTTCAGCAGCCAATAACTCTACGCTTTGATTAACTTCATGAAGAAATGTCAAGACTCGAATTTCCCTCTGTTGCCTTTGAGGAACGTGTGGGAAACCACTGAGTTTTTTTTTTATGAAAATAATAAAGAGTTGTTCTCTATTTGAGCTTTAAGACTCAGACTGACCCTGTAGAAAAGCAACTCCAGCACGAGTTACACCAAAGGTACCCATAAATTAAATTACAAGCAAACAAAAAAACCCAATCAAAGTAAGCCTGCATATCCTTAAGAATATTTCTACACACATACTGCCCTTTCTATTTCTTTCTCTGCTTTCACGCTAGTGCACCAGAAAAGCCGGCTCCACTCCAGCATCTCCGCTGCTCCCAGTTAGGAGCCCTCACCGCTCGGACACAGCGAAAGGAAAAAGCGAAAACTTTCTCTATCCACCCCCCCCCCCGCCCCACA
>VWZO01009156.1:0-42015 GCA_013396975.1 Bucco capensis | reverse complement strand
CGGTTAAAAAAAAAAAAAAAAAAAAAAAAAAATCCTTCTTCTAGCAGAGAAAAACCAAACACAACAGGAACAAATCAAATCGCCAGTCTTCCAACAGGTCCAGAAGCTTTAAGCCCTCCCTAGGGCTGCCAAAGAGAATAGGTTTTGTTCCAGCATCAACACCACATTCATAACCTCCTTGCTCCTGCTGCTGCCATCTTGACAGTTTTTTCCCCCTTCACTCAAGTCATTGAAAAAGCGCAGGCAGAAGAGGCANGGGGGGAGGAATCAACAGCCACCTCCACACCGGCAGAAATCGAGATCCAAATTCAAGGGAGGAAGAAGCAGTGCTGCTGCATGGTTCCTGCTGCTCCTGCGCCTTCAGCTCCGAGGAGCCTTCCCTTTAAAGGCGACGGAGGGAAAAGCGGCTAACCGCCCGCTCCCTCTGTGAGCAGCCGGCGAGAGGCAAGCGATCCTCCCGCGCCGAGCCAGCCTGCCGCAGCCCGCCCGAGCAGCCTGTCACCCTGCTAACCGCCGACTTCCACATCCCTCCTCCTCCTAACAACCACCGGCAGCAACACAAAGTTATAGACACACGCAGAGAGCCTCAACCTAACCGCACGGCTGGGCCCGCCCACAGGCGGTGCTGCGCAGGGGCCGCCTCAATTGGGCGGGAGCGACGGACCGGGGGGAGCGGCCGGGGCTGGGCTGCATGGAGAGACTACCGGGACCTCGCGGGGCAGCGGCAAGCCAGCTTGGCTTCCGTGCGGCTCTGGACCGGCATCTCCCAGCTGCTGCAGCCGTGGAAGCACTCGGGTGTCTCAGGACTGTGGTAACGTTTCCCAAGTGCTGTATTAGCCCTGGCTCTCTGCACTAGCTGGGGTTGAAGCGGCAAACACAGACTCAACGGTCTGGGTGTTCCATACCTCTCCTCTTTGTCAGATCTACCGGGACGCAAAGGGGCACAATTCTAGCCCTAACTGCCAGTATCTCACCGTAACCAGCTCTAGCTGCCAGTCACGGCAGAGGAATAGTGCACTGCTTCTTTTTCTGACTTGTTTCCGCTAGTTATAAATTATTGATGCACAACTTTTTATGGTAAACTTCAAATTTGGCGTCTGATTTACTCCTTTTTTAAAGCGTTCGTTCCTCCTGCAGATGATACGGGAACATGTTCAGACATGTCCACGCATCAGTGTGATCCAGCTGTACTTCTTGGAGGCCATGTCCTAGCAGAAAGCCCTCCAAAGTAGCTCACTGAAGAGGTAGTTAATTATGGGTTGGCTAAAGGGGTGACCCACAAAGCCAAGGAACATAAAGCTATTAATATAGATGTAGTTATAAATAAATTACATAGCAACGTATATGTATCAGTTCTCACCCAGCTTTGTATCGACCTAAACAATGGACTAGATTTAGTACAAAAGTAATGTCTCTTGATACCAGACAGACAGAACTGCATGCACTGAAAAGAGGTGTGCTTCTGAAGTATTGCTGGGTAGAATTAGCAGGCAAATTAAATTATTTCTTGTTTGTTTAGCATTGTAGACAAACAATGAGATTTGAAAACCACTCCGTTTGATTAGAAAACAGCAAGGCCTCGATCCTGCATGCCTTGCCCATCCTGCAAAGCAAGGCCTAAGGCCCTCAGGGTCTAGCTGGGTTTCGAATTCAAGTGGCACTAAAGTTAGGAGTTTTTCAGCATGATTTTATTAGAAGTTGTAGCATTTCAGCATGCACAAAATTAATCCTCAGTTATCTAAATATAGTAGGAGACACTGAATTAATCAGAATGAATGCCGGTTTGAGTAATGGAAATAATTTTCATTGCAACTCCGTTTTGGGTCACGACATTATGTGCCCTGCCCCAGCTTTTGTTGTAATGTGGCCCCTTATCGGAATGCAAGACAGCTCAGAAAGATACCAGCTACTATGAAATAGTGAAGCTGGCATCTGTATATGTAATGTTAGCAGTTGGTAGGGGAAGAGAAGCACATTAGCAGAGCCAGGAACCAAGATCTGACAAGGCCATGCACAAGATGCTTAGTCCAGCACTGTGTCTCTGAGAAGCCTCTACTTGAGGCTTTCAGCCGTTAGCCAGAGAAAGCTGGCTGTGAAGCTGTGACTGATGCTCAGTCTTTCCCAGTACCTGCTTGGGGCTGGTTTTGACCCGTGCAGAAACCTCTCCATGGAGCACTTCCTTAGGTCCTGAGGTTCCAGGAGAGTGTAGCACATTGACCTTGGGCTGGATTACAAACTGCAAATCTAGTCCTATTTTCGTCTTCATTTATTTATTTAATTGGCATTGCATTACTCTACAGGCATTGCCATTAGGTCTCATTGTACTGGGTGAAGGCCCTGCACGTGGTAAGAAATGCTCCACTCCCCTGGCAGAATTGCAGTCTAAGTAAGGCAGGCTAGGGCGGGAGAAAGGAAGTAAGTAGGTAGGAAGCCTATTAAAGAGATGATGGACTGAGGCACCAAGCAATTACATGACTATGCTGAGGTCACACAGGAAGCCCATGTCAGAACTGAGAAATAAAACTAGATCTCCTGAGTGCCAGCCCTGGCCCTTTACTGCAAGATTATCTGCCTTCTTCAGAATTCACTGGGATAAGAGCCATACAGTCTTTATCATATAAGTCACGGCACCAGTTCTTCACAACCCCACACAGCACGTGTGTGCCCACGATATTGAAGTTTAGAGGTGGAATTAAAACCACAATGTAGTTGTTTCTACACATTTTACTTACTAAATGTGCATGAGCGAAACAGAAAGACAGAGGAGCACTTCTTATCACTGTTCTGTGGCTGGGCCCACTGAAATATATACAGAAACTGATCAAAATTGGATCTAAAGCCTGCATGATTTCCAGTCTCTTCCTTTAAGTACTTTAATGCCCCAAGGGTGGGATTTTCAAAAAGGCTCCATTTATGGGAGTTTTATGGCTGACTTTGACAGGAATAAAGTTAGGCCAGCCCTGAGGCCATTTGAAAGCCTTGTTCACTTATTGTGCCTATTTAGACTGTGAGTGTTTCTTCAGGGCAGTGCTGAGTCTTGCTCTGCATCTCCTTTTATCTACTATGCCTGCTGAAGTTTATATTGAGAATATATACCTGTCATGGTACCTGATTATATGGATCTGGCAGGGTCATGGTTACTTTGCAGCTCTGAGTTGTGTCTGTAGGTGATCTCAGCCATACCTGGACCATATGAGATGTGGGGTCTGTAGCATACTGCTTTGGGGAAAGTAACGTTCATATGACAGCACTCCAGATGGGAATCATCCTAAGTGATTTGTGCATTGAGATTAACTCTTCTAAGCTGCTACGCTCACCTGCAGCAGGCTATCATCAGCTCAGCTTTCATTCTCATTCTTCCATTCTGTCAATTCAGAGTGTCAGCTTCCCATAAGATAAGAGTGTACCAGTTCACGGTGGTAACCCAGATACAATCACTCCTTCATTCTGCCATAACCCACATTCTCCCAGGCTGGTAGCTAGAGAAGTGCAGGTCACATTTCTGGCTTTACCTCTCCTAAACAAACATCTTACTGCAGAAGCATGGTTGGAGCTAACATTGCATGAGAGGTGGGGGACCTGGAATGACTTCTTGTCATTACATCATTATAGAAATCTACTGTAAAATATACAGCTGCTCAATAAAACAATGATATATTGCGGTTAGGTTAAACAATGGCTGCATTGTCTACGTGGACTTCACACAAGTGTGTGACAGGTTGTTTTGTAAGCCACCTGCAGCCTAGTCTCCAAGAAGTTTGTGTTCACCACAGTAACCTTGTCTACTCCTCCCATCCCTCCCGTGAGAGAGCAGTTCCTTCGGTGTATTTTTTTTGTCCTTTCCACAGTTCCCCACTATGTCTTTTGAACACAGACTGGGGAAAGGGCAGTAAGTTTTGTGGCTGATTCAGAGCAATCTGTGTGCTGATTAGAAAGAAACATCATCTATTAGCCAGCCAACTTCGTACTCTGAGACTTTAACCTTTCTGCCCAGTTTGGCTAAAACAAGCTAATGGGTTCCACAGTTATTACAGGGAGATTGACTGACTGGCAGGTAGACACAGAGTAAGGGCCCAGATTGTGCCACAGAGACATGAAGGGTTTGCCAAAGATGGCTACAGAGTTCTGACTATAAAATTTTCCTCAAAGTGATGAACAGCAATTTAAAGATCAATTGAAGCTGGACTTCAGCCTGTGAACTGACTGACTGATTGGTGTAACAGAGAGGAGGGGAAGGATGAGAAGTGCAGTAGCAGAAGGAAACAGTGGTATTACTACTATGGACAGAACTCTTTCCTCAAGTGATCCTGGCAATTTGAAGGCTGGAAGTGTTCAGTTCTGCATACACCTAAACTTGAGCACTCACTGTTGAAGAATTCTTGACCCATTTCTGCACTGCATGGGGTGCAGTGCCTGCAGTCAACCACATTAAAAAACTTTCGGAAAAAAACAAGATCTACAACGAAAACTCAAAAGAAAAAAAAAGGCTGAATAAGGAGCTGTGACAAGGAGGGAAAATTCAAATCTACAGCTTCAAAAATTGTCATTAAAGCAGCCTCACATCTGCTGAAGCTGCATTGCCAAGGCTCACCAAACAGCTGCACCTTGTAGGCTGAGAAAGACCCTCAGCTTCTCATGGATTCAAGCAGGTTTCTAAGTGTTTGGTACACCTAATAAACAGCCACAGATAGCAGCACATAGCAACGTTGCCAGCTCACTGAGCTTTATTTATGAGTCTTGCAATACTGGTGTTTTCCTGAAATCCCTGTTCTTAAAGTTCCATTAAAGCAGCATCTCAGCTTCCATTTTAAACCGATAGCCAAGTTCCTGATGCGCCATGGATGTGGCCCAAGTATACTTTCAGGGCCAGGAAGAAAGCAGGGGGAAAAAATGCTAATTGCGTGTTTTAAAACCTTTTAAAACCTGATTTTTAAGCTGACGTTATGCTACTCAAAAGCTTGCATCATAATTTTTGAATACTTGGGAGTACATGCAACTGAGTTTCTATCATTAGGGTCAAATGAGTCAAACTGCTAAGATCCAGCAAGAAACTCCACTTTTTTTAAAAAAAATTCATCTTAGATGATACAAAAGGGTTTAGTGTTAACAGCACTTTCTGTTCATGATTCAAGGAGATATGTAGTCATCATCTCATGCCTCCTGCCCCATCAGGACACCTCCATGGACCTCTCTGATATCTGTGATGACAGACAGACAGGGAGACACAGCATTCCCACTCGGCTCAGGCTAGTCCAAGCAGCCAAATGCTGTCCTGCCCCACCACTGACTCATTGTGCAACCCGGGCATGTCACTTAACCCGTCTCGGTTACCCCATACGGGCTTAATTATACACACCTATCGCTTAATTACTCCATTACTATAATTTAACACCTTCCTTTGCCCACACACTGGGGGAGAGAGGCCCTGCCCGAGGACCCGTAGCCAGGTTACCTCAGCGGGGCGTTTAAGCGGCTGTTGGGTGCCTGCCGGAGCTCGAGCCATCCCTGAGGCGCCGCGCGCCGCCAGCCCAATGGCCTACAGCTGCTCTGCTCCGCGCCGGCGGGAGCCGCTCTGAGGGCCGCCGGGCGAGCCGGGAAGGGGTCAACTACACTCTCTGCCCCACCGGCAGCAGCGCTATCGAGGGCCAGGCACTGCCCGCCTGCCGCGGCGGTTGCCGGCTACCCGCCCCTTCACCGCCTCCTCAGGGCGGCCCCGCCCCCTCGGGTCCGCACCGCCCTCACCAAGCTAGGCTGCGCCGTGCAAACAGATGATGTCATGCTCTAGAGCCGCGCGTGACCGCCGGGGCCCGCCCTCGCCCACCATTGGCCGTTGCCCATCGCCCGTCAGGGAAACGGCGCTTCCCATTGGTCAGCGCCTCCACCCCGCCACCGCCCCTTGGAAAATAATAAACAATCGAGTAAAATGCGGCGCGGGGAGGGGGTGCGAGGTGGGGGAGGGGTAGCTGCGCTGCTGCCGCTGTCCCTGGGCGGGTGGCCGATGCTATCCCGATGCAGAGCGTGTGGGTCTGTAGTGGCCATGGGCAGGTTTGGACGAGGCCGTTCGCGGGAGGTGGCGGGCCAGGAGGGCTCGCTGTGCGCCGGGCTGGGCCTGCTGCGTGGCTGGCTGCCGGGCTGGCCCGGGGTGAGAGCCGAGCGCCAAGGCCTGGCTGGCGTGAGGCCGGTGCGGAGGTGGCCGCGGGGGGAGGGGGGATTCCGGTCCGGGCCCCTACCAGCGATGACCGGCCCCATCCCGTGAAGCTGCCCCTTCGTCTGGCAGGGCAGCGTGGGGAGGCTGCAGGCATTGCTAGAAAAGCCATTCCTGAAGGTGCTGTGACATTCGCACTAAAAATTGCCTTCAGCTGCACCACGGACCATGCAAGGCAGTCTCTCAGTTTCCCCATTCACCTTGTCTCAAAGCTAAGTTGAAGTCTGCCTCTGGAGGGGACCCTCAGCCCTGCACGAAGCCGTGGGGGTCTGTATGTGGCATGGGGGAAAGGGACTAGATACTGGTAGCTGGATACAGTATGCTGAATGACTAGAGGTGGGGCACCCATAGGGAAACCTGAAAGCTATGCTCCTGAAACTGGCATTTTTTGGTTGTCTTCAGGGGACAGAAATGTCACCAAAGTGAGCGTCCTATCTGTATGGTGCTGTGCAGAGCAATGTAGCCTTGATCCTTGCTTTATTGTAGTGGTGCTTACACACCACAGCCCTAGAATAAACCATCATTCACACTCCTCCCTCCCTATACCTGCAAACACAAGGCACTCTTGTATAACAGAGGCTTGGATCAGGATCAGGTGAAGAAAATAAGGGCTGCAGGAAAGGAGTTCTTTTTGCTGAGGCTCACAGCCTGGCCTCTCCTTTTGAGAGCAGGTGCAATCTATTTCAGTTCCTTCAAAGAGTTATTTTCTCCTATATGTGGCTGCTGGAGAAAGAAGTCCAAGCACCTCCCTCCCCCTGTCATTCTGTATCTCCAGCGATCTGAGCACTTACTTAGGAGCAGGAGACGTGGCTCCTGGCCCTTTACCCAGAACTTCAGGATTTATCCTCTTTACAAATGTTCAGTGTAAAGTACATAGAGCACACTTGGAAAAGGGCACTGAAATCCAAGGCTGTTCCCCTCCCTTCCCCGTGGCAGTGTTGTTATTGCTAGGTCATGGCCTCCCCTTTGATTACTCCCGTGAATCCTAAATCTCCACCCTCTCCCCCAGGCAGCAGTACGGGTTCAACAGGCTGGTTGAAATGGAGCATGTTAACCTAGCTTATCTCTTAGTAGATACTCCTTAGGCTCTAGCCTACCTCCTGGGTAAGATACTCTTCAGGAAGGTGTATGAGAGGCATCTGAATCCCATCGGGCAGAAGAGGGAGAAGTTGACCTTGAGTCTCCTGGTGCGGGGTCACTGCAAGGCACATGGGGAAAGAAATCCCCCCCGGGGGAGTTGAGAAAGGGTTCAAAGGGGCTGATGAAGTGTTAAGCAAAGCGGTCAGCGGCTCAGCACATGGTGGGGAAGTTGATGATAAGCATTTGCAGCTGGTTCTCCTTCTCCCCCACTCTGGAGGAACTGGGAGGCTGCTGACTCAGGAGCCGCATCAAGTCGGAGGAATGGGAAGGGGATCACGTTTCCTGAGTGCCTAAGATATGCTGCCGCGAGCGATGGAATAGCGATGGGCACCTCCTACCCGCTGTCCTGTCTTGGAAGAGCGATCACGGCAGTGTGCTGTAAGGAGCTGGAGTCTGCTGGTATGTGTTGGATGTGCTCTGAGCAGGCTGTACAGCCAGGGCCATGGGTCTCAGCTTGCCTGGAGACGTGACTGAGCTCTGAGTTCCAGTGCTGGGCTCAGGGGGAAGAGAGGTGTGGAGCTGCCCAACTCGGGGTGGTTCTGGGTATGCAAAAGGCAGAATGTCCCATGTCTTGGGATGCTGACAAACAAAAACAGGACTCCAGAGCCTCTGGGATTAGGCATCAGTTAGGGGAGTACTGAACTTTAATGCCTCGTTTCTGGCCTGGTCCTGCTTTTGATATTAAAGGCCTTGCATTCCTTGTAGCTCATGTGAATGTCGCTTGCCTGTACCCAGGGCATGCAATGATAGCTAACTGTCCTGCAGACTCTTCCTGGAATTTGAAAAGTTGAATTCTTCCATTTGTAGCACCCTTGCCTGCCTTGCAAAATCATTTCCTTCAGACTTGCAAACCACTGCATTAAAGGTGCATATCCTAAGTCATTCACTGCTGGTTTATCCATGGAGAGCCAATGACAGCAAGACAACTTGATTTTCATTTTTTAATTGTTTTTTGGTGGTTCCATTGATGTGAGCACAAGTAATTGAATACATGCTGAGAACAGATCTGCTTAAGAGCCTACTGTTTCTAAATACAGTAGCTGCTCTTCATAATAGGCATGTTAAGCTTAAAATATATCTAGGTACAGGTATTGTAAGCCTTGTTTTACCAAAATGGTTTTTTTTTCCCCCTGGAAGTAAAGAAGCAAAACTGGGGAGGAAGTGTAGCTGAGGTCTGACAGATGTTCAAGTCCATGAAGCTTAAGAGGAATGTATGCTATTCAGTTTGCTCACAGAGGCTTTGTGACCTGTGTCTTCACAGGAATGATGACACAAGCTTTTTTCAATAAAAGGAAGAAATTAACTGCCTTGGCTAATTGTACCCTTGCTAGCAAGATAACCAAGGACATCATTTGACTGTGAAAATTGTTGGTGCACCCAAATCCCTTAGCTGGGAAGAATATCTGAAAAGTGTTCCCATATCTGTGGGTTAGAAGGGCTATTTAAAAATCTTTCTAATTGAAAAATTAAACACTATTGCTTTAAAACAGTGGTACACTGCTTTGAAAAATTAAGACCATATGGAATCATTTATTACTTTTCATTATGTATTCAGTCGCTGGTGCAATTTTATGTACCCACTAATGCATAAAGTCTTTTGGAGCAGGAATAAAGCACCACACAGCATGATTTAATGTTACAGGGTCACCAAATCTGTTTCAGATTACTACATGTTTCAATCTGCTGAAAAGAAGGGGATGTCCCTGAATCAATGAAACAATGACAGGGGAGGGAGGGGAGCCCATAAATCTGAAATGCTTTGGACATGTACTGCACATATCAACACATTCTTAAAGTATTCCATGGAGATTTGGTCATGTAAGAGTTACAGTTATGAAACAGATTATCCTAAGTAACAGGAAAGTTAAAACAAAGTCAGTATTAATAGTACAATACTTGGTTGCAAGTTAAGGCGCCTTAATGAATTATGTTTTCAAACAGTACAGGCCCACATCAGCATGTGACTGTAAAAGAAAATAAGAGCAAGTAATCAGGAGTGCACAAAAGTGCTTTTGTTTCTAGTTCTGTGGCCACTGGAAGTGCTTATTCTTGTGCTTATTCACAAACACCTCTGGCTTGCTCTTCCAGAGAGCCTAGCCAAACGTTTTTGTTCTGACTTTGTTAGAGGAGAACTTTGTGCTTTGGTTCTTTCTTAGTAGGACTTCTGTGAGGTTCAGCCTTACAGTGCCTTTCCTCTGGCAGGGGGGGAAGAATATCTGAAAGCCTTAGCCACCTCTTTCCCCCCCACTCCCTCCATGTGACATGTCGTGGGGCAATCTTTGCTCTCATGACCTGAGCCTTTTCCTTCCACTGGTCCAGCAGGGACTACCAAGAAGGGGCTAAGTCTGACAAGTTAAATGTGAATGCTTTGAGCCACCTGGCAGTGAGCTCTGCAGGCATGGGAGGCAATCTTTATGCCTTTATCATGAACCTGAGAGCAGTATAACCATCTGGCTAGTTATAATTTAACAGAAAATGCATTTTTCATCTTGCTGTGATGTTGTGCTTTCCTTTAAATGTCACCTGTAGAATCTCCCAGTGAGTAGCAGTTCAGTTTTGCTTTGTATTTCTTGCAGATCCTGACAAAAAGTCTTCATACTTAGATGGTCAACTAGGTTATTGAGAAACTAGATTCTTAGAGGCATAAGCAAACTAAAAAGAGTGTGCAGTAACTCTTATATGTCAGTCAAATGATTGTATCAGTATGTATTTGTCATTTACAACCAGTAGATTAATTGGCTGATTCTTTATTAAGGTTGAAGCAATACACTTGTAGGAGAGTTATTAAGCAAGTAACTTAATCTTCAGCTTTGCTCTAGCACTGAAGCCTGTTCCCTGCTGTTGTGCCTTCCATCATTCTTTAAATGTCTGAGAATCGATAGTTGTAATTTCAAACAAGTTCAGATCTTTTGTTCAAACGAAATAGAGTATGCATGCTTCTTCTGGATCAACACCTTAATGTGACCTCTCCTGCCTTCTCAAATTATAGCATCAAAAATAAAATTACTCAGTCAAAATGAAGCCAGTTGAATGAATATATAATAAGGATTAAAACAAATACTATGAGAAGTAATTGCTGTCTTCAGTTAACTTTTACCCAGATCCTATATCCTAGCTGTTGGAAATTCCTAAATAAAATCCTCTTTTAAGTCCTTTAAAACTTTCCTTAGATTATTTGTCACTTTAGGTATGTATTCTAACTTTAACTTGTATGTATGACTGGTAAGACTATTACTTGCCCATAGATGGCAATAGTATTACACTGCTAAGGTAGCCCCCAGCCTAAGAAATGAGACTGGGTTAGTGGTAAATATTAACTTGGGGAACTGAAAGAAAAATATCTTGCCTTTTATTTCTCCTGTGGCAGTGGTGATGGGGACTGTTCTTGCAGGAATGCTGGGACTAATCATGTGAGAAAAGATCCTAGAGTGATGAGGCAGCATATTTCCCATGTCTGAGGTCAGGATTTGTTCTGTGAAGCTGACCTTTAAAACAGCCTGAAAATGAGGAACGTGGCACCGGAGAGCAGGGCAGGAAGCATGAAATGATGTAAGATATGTTTCTTCTGCATATCAAATACTTTTTTTTTTTTAAAGCTTCAGGTTTGAGATTCAGCATTTTCTGCCACTGATAGAATATAAGCAAGAAGAAAATTCTGTGGGAAAGGAGAAAGTTCCTGTTGTTCTAGTCAAACTCAGATATTTTTATTCCCTTCTGTTTGAGCTGGGGGGAAGATTAAGTTTTCCCAAAATTACTCTTCCTTCAGCCTCCAGATCTGAGAAACCTGGAATTGTAAAAAAAAGTGGTATTTAGGCTCAGCCTGGATGCCTCATCTACCTAGAATGGGTGTGAAGTGCCACCAACTTTGTTGGTGTTGGATGTGTGGGTGAGTGCTGTTTTGACTCTGACAAGCAACAGCAGGATAGATGTTTTATGCAGGATCCAGTGACCCCACAGGGCTGAAGCATCAGGTTGGGTGAGGCTGCCAGCCTGGGTTTGATCCCAGCTGCATGGTGATGCAAGACCCCAGACACATGCCTTCCTCTCTGAGCTTATGTAAAAGTGCCTTTTCTTCCTTAATTCTTGCCTATTCTTCCTGTGTCCTTTCTCTTGCTGAGATGCACAAGGTTGCACTGAAAGGCTTGATGCATCTGTCAGAGGCTCTGCTGTGATGGAAATCTTGCCTCTCCACTGTCAGTACAAGCCCTTAGTATCAAATACTTCAGGAAAAGGATGTCCCAGCGTGTTCCCACCTCTCTGATCTGAAGCCCTGCTCACCTGTCAGGGTTTGGAAGCAGAAAGCAAGGGAGTCACTTCATCCTTCTCCCTCCTTAGAGACTGCTTCTCTGTTAAGATGGCATTTATCTCTCTTGGTAAAAGGGGCAGCAGTGGGGAGCACTCCCAGGTACTGGAGCTCAGCTAGGTCCACAGCAAGACTGCAAAACGATCCCTGGCACTGTGTTGGCTCAGGCTTCTAGAACTTTCCCAAACAATTCCCAGGCGTGGATGTAAAAAGTCTGGCTGCAGCCGCTCCACTTTGATGGGTTGGAGAGTTTAAAAGCCTGAACAGGGCTGCTCTGTGCCCATTGGCTAGTTAATCCCTGCGGATGTGGTCTGGGAGTGCCTCGGGTGCTCCGTGCTCAGAGCCACTCTCCGTGCAGGGGCAGTCCTGCTTTCCAGTGTCGAAACACGTCACGGTGAGCAAGCAGGGACACAGCCTTGTCACGCTTTCTCTTTAGCTCCTGACATGACAGCGCCAGGGAAGGTGACTGATGGCTGGCTTTCAGTTCCTCCAAATGCCAGCCAGAAGGAAGCCAGCTTGCATCTGCCTGAGACTCTGAATGGAGTCCTGAGGGAGAAGCAGCTGGATGTGAGCACATGCCGTATTGGAGAGGCCAGCACTGGGATGGCTTGTGTGTTTTAAATTGATGTTGAAAAATGGATGGTGGAACACTAGAGCCACCAAAATGATTCAGAACCTGAAGAAAATGCTTTGCAATGGGGGAAGCAAAGCACTTGCACTCTCTAGCTTATCAAAAAAGACTGAGTGGAGAATTGATTACGATGGTGAAGGAATTTCCTTGGGAGAAAAATACCAGGTACTGAAAGGCTCTTTCATCTAGCAAATTATGGGAATGTATAGCAGCAAGCTGAAACTAGATAAATTCATATGAAGAACTGTGCACAGATTTATTGGAATGAAGGTGATTAATCAGTGTAACGAGCTGCCAGGGCAGTTGGTGTGCTTTCCAGATGTGTCCGAGCCAAATGGGCAGGTTTCCAATGGATGTGCTCTAACCACAGTTGAAAGCCTGAGTGGCACAGTAGTCAAGTCTCAGGCAGGGTAAGCAGGTGAGCTTTGAAGGGCTGTGATATGCAAGAGGTCTGACTGACAGCTCCCAAAGGAGTGGCAAAGATCTAATGGTTCCCATCTGTCCTTACCCTCTGAGAGACTGAGAAAAAAAGCACTTAGCAGAAAGTGGAAGGGAAGAATCAAAATGACAGCCCTGTTGCTGGCACACTAATGTGTCCTCTGTTTCTGCAAGGACTGTGTCTTTCACCTGCCCAGGGCTTTACTAATGTGTTCTCAACACCCACTGCAAGACCAAACTTTCTCTAGTGCACAAGCCCTCCGTATGGATTGGCATCAGCGTCCTTCATTTTGGGAGAGCATGTGGTAGCTCAGATAAGTAGTTTTCTTTGGTTTTGCTCTTATTTAATCTTCTTGAGCTTTGGACTTCCCTGTTGCTCATGCTTCCTAATTTCTCTAGTATCTGTTTCCTTGTATTGCCATTGGCATCGGGCTCAGTATGCTATGCTGTGTTGATAATCTGTGGTGCAGCAGATCTTGGAGGCTGCTTCTCACTCAGTCTGGCACCATTTGTTCCTCATAATCTGACAAAATGAACCTTGTCTTTCTTGCACAGATTTCACACAGGATGAGTATGTCAGTGATGTACTGTGGAGATAAGAGCTTGTCAGGAACTTTTTGATAAAGTGGCTTTCATCCAGAAGTATAAATTTGTAAGATGCTGTAGCTATTGACAGGAACACACTAAAGCATCTTTGCAAAATACTTGCACTCTCTATCTAGAAAAGTGCTCTAATCTCATTTTCAAACCAGGACTTCTTTCCTGGAAAACCAGTTGCTGGTAGAAATCAAGAATTTCTCATTCCCTGTTGCCTTTTCTGGGATCCCAGTGCTTTCCCACTTCCCCATCAGCTTGGGATGGTGCAAGAGTTTTATTCTCTCAAGACCTGAGTCAAGTCTGCTGGCTTTTCCTTGCTCCAGAGGGTAATTTTTCACAAAGTCAGAGCTGACATAAGGCAAATGAAGGCTGGAGTTGTTGTCAAGTTGTCAGCAATACTCGCAAGCCGTTAACCTCGTGCATGGAGTCTCTGGAACATGGCAAGTTAGAGGCAGAGCAGGGGGTTGAGCTGAGATCTCCAAATAGTGAGTGCTGAACTTACTTTTATGTGGAAAAACGTTCCCAAAAGTGTTTAGGAAGAAATGTTTTGATTTGGGTTTTGTTTATTTATTTGCTTGGGTTTTTTGAGGAAATGCAAACAGTATCTGCATAAGCAAAGAGCCCTAGAATAGGAAGCTGTAGTAATTGTCAGGTTGTCTGTTCAAAGCAGTATCAGTGAGGGTCAAGTCATCCCAGTCCTACGCAAAGCTCCACTGCCCCCCTGCCCTGTGCTGTGCTAGACTGCAGGCTCCCTGCAGCCCCCCTCTGCCCCTTGCCTTTGTGACTGCCCTGCTGACCACTGCCTTACACTGCCTACAGAGTGCCTGATTCCACCACACAGGTGGCTTCTCCCTCCAGCCAGCTGTGCAGCGTGCCCCAGACCTGATCCCAAAGGGCACTCTGGAGGTACCTTAAGTATTATTCACAGAACCAGTAGTGTTGGAAGAGATCTCCAAGATCATCAAGTCCAACAACCGACCCAACACCCCCATGCCACTAAACCATATCCCTAAGTGCTGCATCTATACATTTTTAACACCTTCAGGGGTGGTGACTCCAGCACTGCCCTGGGCAGCCTGTGCCTATGCCCAACAACTCTAGCATAGAAGAAAAACTCCATGCCAGGAGTGTGGAGATTGAAGTTCCCCCCCTCCCCATCACTTGCTGAAAGGAATATCTGCCCAAGCTAGCACGGTATGTTTATTTTGCTCTGCTCCCAGTCTGACTGTGCCAAGGTGAAAGCCTGGGTGTATTTTATCCACTTCTTTTTAGAACTAGCCGTGGAGAAGCAGCTGGGTCGCTGGGCAGGGCCAGCTGTGCCTGGGCCCTGTGGCGCGGTGCCGTCCTGCCATCTTGTGGCCTTCGCCTTCCCTGCAGGCCTCCTCCCGCGCATGGCAGCCTGTGCTTTTCTCCGTAAGTTTTCCAAAACCGTTTTGAAATATGGAATATCTTTTAAATATAAGGGTAGGAGAAAGCCTGAGGCACTGTTCTGAGGGCACACAGTCCATTTTATCATTTGGGGGGGGGAAATGACTGAGCAAGTGGATGTGTTTCCAGAGCCCTAGTAAGTGCAAGCCTTGTGGGAGCCGTAGGCTGTCCAGGTGTGCCTGTCTATTATCCCAGGAACAAGTATCCCAACAGATCTTTGCCAGTCTGGAATTTTATAGCCCCATCTTGCTAATCTTCGTTCTTTGGAGAAGCTGTCGTGTGTGTACTCTGGAGAAGATGGGCAAAGGAGAACAGGGAATGCATTTCAATCAGGAAGTGTGACAGAAACACACAAATAATGAGTGTGATTGATGTGGAACTCCCTGATGGTACCATTGAAACACCTCTGCCGGAGAGAGCATTGCTGGTGCTTGCCTGTTGGTGTGGGAAAGGCTGAGGGAAAACCAAATGCTCTCCCCTCTGGCAAGAGGAGAGATCCCAACGCACGGTGGAGCTAGATGATGGCATATGATCCGCCCAAGTACAAAGGTATTCCTACGAAACAGGATTAGAGACTAGCTTTCTCTTCTCAGAGTCAGCCTTTCATGCTAATGGACTGCTTGTCCTGCTTTAGCCTGGGTTTTCCATTTTGCCTAGGTTATGGAACAATGGTGCCTCAAGTCACTTGAAGCATTGAACTTACCTGTTGCCACTGATGATAAATGCACTGACGTTAGAGAAGAATGAGCCACAAATCCCGACAGTGTGTCTAGTCTCTTCCTTCCTCAGGAGCATCTGAGCCCTGGTGAAGTGGTAAAATCTCCCCAAGAGCCATAGCACAGCACAGGCTTTGTGCATCCCTCTTGCATGATCATGGGAGAGCTGTTGAGCAAAGGCTATTGGAAGATGGAATGTGTCTGGGTGGGTTTTGAGTATCTCCAGAGGAGCACCTCTCTGCAGTGCTCTGTCACCCTCAAAGGAAGGAAGTTTTTCCTTAGGTTTAGGTGGAACCTCCTGTGTTCCTGTTCCAGTTTGGGCCCAGTGTCCCATATCCTGTCACTAGGCACCACTGAAAAGAGTCTGGCTCCATCTTTTTAACACCCCCCATTTGGATGGACTAGATGGCCTCCAGAGGTCCCTTCCAACCCAAACAATTCTATGATTCTATAAGATGCCCTCTGTCTTTTCTCCAGGCTAAAGAGCCCCAGGCCTCTCAGCCTTTCCTCATAAGAGAGATGCTCTGTTCAAGACGAGAGCTTTTCTTCCAGAAAAATACGATGCACTTTGGGTAGTAAGTGTAACTGGTATTTTGGTCTGCATCTGATCCTGTTCATTTACAATGTCTCAATCCACAGTTCTTTAAAAGTCAGCCTGACTTCATCCTCTGCTCTCAGAGCACCTGAGGACAGTGCTCGAGTATCAAGACATCTGCTCAAGACAATATCTGTCATTTTCTACTTGGGCTTTTCACGTTCATTGGTTATTTGTTGTACCAAAGGCTAACAGCAAGCTGTTACAGTAGTGTGTGTATCTATCTATCTATCTGTGTGTACTCAAAAGACCTGTGAATGGGCTGTGCAGTCCTTGTGGCCTGTAACTGCTCCCAGAGCCATGAGGTAAGGCTTGCTTAATGGCTGCCAATCTGCCAATTCTTAAACAATTTAGGAAATTAGTTATTGACATAATGGAGAAATTATCTGAGTATATCACAACAACCCATACTTGAGGACACCTCTATCTGCTAAGGTTGACCCTAATAATGAACAGCCTTACCCAGTGCCACAGAGGTGCTTTTTATAAGGCACAAGGCTGAAGGTTAAATAGCTTCTCTGCATCAGATGTGCTCATTACACCAGTATGTCTGTAATGGATTTCCTGAAGCCACAGCAGCTTGTTAATTGACTGCTCTGTTTTTATAGTCTTTCCAGGGGTCCCATGCAGCATTACAAAGCTGTGCCCCTGTCCTTGCCAGACTGCCTTCTCCTGTTCAGCCTGATAACTAGTGTCCCCTTGCTGAATGGGGACCCCCCTGCCATCCCTTTGCTTGCCCTTGGTTGGCTGTACAGTGCTGCTCAGGCACCCTCCATTCCCCAGCCTCACTCCTCCACCTCAAGTCTTCCTGCTGTGAAACTCAAAGGCTTGACAGCCAGCTACCTCCTCCTTCAAGCATCCACCACCTCAGTTTAGCATCTGGGCAGCCCTGCAGCTCTCCTCTCTTTGGAGCAGGCTTGATTGAAAATGAGAATGCAATGAGAAATCAAAGGCTAATGAGTGACTCGGTGTGGGAGAGGAACAAGTTTGGCAAGGAGAGCATGACCAGCTAGTAAAGCACCTGCTGCTCTGGTCAACTGCTACAGTTGCAAAGGAAACGGAGCAGCTTTCTGGGCTGAGAACACCTTTGTCAGCTCATTTGGAGCAGAAGCCATTGAGATGTTTCTGGGAAAAACAAATATTCCACAGAGCAACCATTGGATGGATTTGACAAGCTGTGACATGGTTCACCCTCATGCTGCAAGATAGAGCTCCTTGCTCATGTTGATACAGACCATATCAGGTTTTGTACTTCAATACAAACACTTTTTCCCAAGCAGAGCCTATGAAGAACTGGCATACCTGGAAAGTGCAGGTTAGGGAGGTAGGAAATCCCACTGACTCACACAGTGGTTTTATTATTCTGTCTCAAAGCCAAGCATTGCTGGAAAAACAACCATCCTAAGCAGAGCTGTTGGGAAGAGGCACAGCACTGAAGGCTTTGCTGCCCAAAGCTGGCACACAGCTTGGGGAGGAGAAGGGAAATGGCTCTGTTACTGTGTCACAGCATTACATGTGTCTGAGCTTACCTGCTTGAGACTCTTCTGGCTGACTGCCTGAAATTAAGTGAAGCAAAGGCAGCAGTAAAGCCTGGTAATACTGATGGTCCTTCAAGAGATCAGTGCAGAGTGAGGGACTGGACTAACTGCTCTCAGGCTGCTGCCTGAAGGTGGACAAGCTGGTTTTTTCTAAGCCCAGTGATGAACACAAAAAGATGAAAGGCAGTGGGGGGGCAGAAAGGAGGTAAGAGCAACCTCTTAAGCAGAGACATTACTACTGGAGCTGCAGATGCACCTGGGTGTGCAGCCAGAGCTGGGGACTGATGGGCTGCAGGGGAGGCACTTCAGGGGCTTGTCTCAGCTGCTGGAGAGGTCATGAGGGGGGAGCCCTGACCTCCTGCAGGCTTAGACCTGTCCCCTGCTCTGTGACAGACTTTTGGCTGTACCCCTGACTGTTCTGCCCCAAAGGGACAGTTTCAGCTGTCCACCACGGGCCTTTTGGAGGAGAAGGAGTTGTTGGCAAGCAATGCTTTCCAAGAGAGCAGTCCTGTTTATATACCAACACAGGGACAGGGGTAAGTGAGACACAATGGGGGTTCCAGCCCAGCCAGAGCAGAGGGAGGTGAATGGGGCAGCAGCCCTTACCTACTGAACTTGTGCTCTGGGACAGGTAGCAAAGCTGGGGTGACATCTCACCTGTGTCCTCAGCCTGCCACGGCTGCCACATCACTGCTGTAAAATCACTGCTGTCTGTACTTGTGAGCAAGAGGCTGCAGGGGGAGAGGGAGCCCAGGTGCACCCCACACCAGAGCCATCTTCCCACCAAATCTGGCCAGGCGTCTGTGACTGAAATTTAATTTGCCTGATGTGTTCAGTGGACATTTTAATCAGCATTTCCTACAATCTACTTGGCAAAGAGGCTCAACTGGCAGCTGCCTGACTGAATGGGCTTTGCACCCAGTCTAACCTTCTCCATTTGCAATTTCTAGTGCTGGAAAACCTCTCTGTCTCCCTCTCAGAAGTTTCTATAGCACTGATGGCTGTCCTAGCGAGGCACTGAAAATGGCAGCCCATTCAGATTGTAATTTTGCTGGGCAGTAATTGCTCCTCTCTCCATTGGCCTCTGAAATGTTACTTCTGGGGAGATATCAACCCCAACTGGAGGAGACTGCTCCTCTGCCTGTGTTTTCAATAAACTTCACTCCCCCTCATCCCAGCTAACTTGGTTTGACTCTTGGCTAACAGAGGAGCATTGCTGGACACATCTTACCTCAGCTGCAGGAGAGAGCTGACATGAGCAAAGCTTTTAACAAGCCTACACCACCCAGCACGGCTCGGTGTGACCTAACAGTATCCATCACTCTAGCTAGAAGAAGTTAAACCAGGGTGTTTGGCTTTACTAATTGTAAAAGACTAGAGGATACAAAGGAAGCTTTTCTCTTCATGTCAGCGAGCTTACTTTTCCTGGTTCAGTTAACTTCAGCTTAAACAATCACTTGATCTTTTGTTCCATGCTTCATCTTTCAGTGGCTGTGATCGCTCTTAATTACTGTGACACCAAAGCACTGCTTGCTAAAAATATCTTAGGGAACAGAATGAAAAGATTTGGTGCTTGCAAGAAGAGGATGCAGTAGAATTACACCACAGCTTGGGAAGGAATTGATCAATCATTCCTTCAGCTCTTCTAATAATCTTTCCCTATACTTTAATGGCTATTGTTGCCTGCTGGAAAAATTAGCTGAACGCTGAGTAAGGGGAATTGTGGATAAGTGTTTGCAATTTGGCTTTGGACTGACACAGTGTGACTGCACTCAAAGAATTTTAAGTCTTTGCACTGGCAGCAGTATTTGAATCTGGGAATATAGGATTCGCATTGGAAAAGAGTGGATTTTTATAATGATTTAAATGAACAATTTCAGCTAGAGAGTGGATTAACAGAGCCAAGTAAACCCTTCACCCTGACAAAGAACTGGCGGGAGGACTACAGAAACTCATCCAAAATTTTACCAACATGAATGCAGAGTAATAGGTCAGTGAGAAGCATTTCTCTATTTTAATGGCACTCTCAGAATTCAATTCAATTTAAAACAAAAGTTGTTTTACAAATATGTGGAGAATGCAGAAGGCTGGAGAGGGAGCAAGTGGCCTGCATTCTCCATCTGCTCCAGCCTCCCTCTCTCTCACACAGGGAACTGCTGCTGCAAGTCCTCTGTCTCACTGGAGAGAAAGCAAACACAGGCATTGCCCCAACCCAAGGGTCAGAAATTGCTCCCATTCTGCAGGGGCATGGATGCACCCCAGACCCCACATCCCATTATTTGTATGTGCCAGAGCTCCTGAAGCCCAAAGCCAAACAGGAAACTCCCAGCCCAGAGATCTTGGGAAAACTGGAACATGCAAACCTGTGCTCCTATGTCAGCAATGAGGTTACAGACCAACAGAAGCAGCTGAAATGTCTCAAGAGGAGCAGTGCTCTTCTCTGACAAGAGATGGATGCATCAGGGGACTGCTCATCTCTGTCTGAAAGAGATCAGGAGGATCCACATCCATTGGACAAACAAAACTGCAGTGGCCAACTTGCTGTGTCTGTCTTGAAGTATTTCAGAAGAGGCAGTGATGCATGGAAAGCAACCTTTTTTGAGCAAGATTTTTAGTGAGACCCTGAAGGTTCACTGCTGCAGGATCTTGCATGAGTCTGGAGAAGGATCCAATGTTTACCTGAGTAAGAAGGTGTGCAACCATTAGCCATGATACAGCTTCCTGCTTCACAACCCTAAGTGAATCTGTAACAGGGTGTTGAGCAATTTTCTGGATGCTCTTAAACACTGGATGCTGCTCTGCAACATACAGGATAGTGGTGCAAGTTGGTCAGAGCTTCATCTTCAGTATGATGATCAAGCCTTTTCAAGGAATGGGGAGACTGAATGTTTCCANGGATTTTCAGACTGTGCCTAATGTTTCCAGTAGAAGGACTAGAAATAGACCCCAAAGTTAACCTCTCCTGAAAAATTACACTTCCTTGAGGCCAAGCTGTTGGCCATCTGTCAGCATGAACTCTCTCTGTGTGTGCCCCTAGCACCCATGCAGAAGCGTGGTGCTGCAGCCTTGCTCTCCCAATCACAACACCAATAGGTGCTGCCCTCAGCCCCCCAAACCATCCAGGCAAAGACTTCTCTGCCTGCCTAAATGTTAACTAACTGCTTCCCAGGGGCAATCTTCCAAGCTGTGTAAAACCTGTAACATCTAACCACAGAACTAATTGGCTGACAGTGAAAGCAGATCTTGGACAGTAAGAATCCCAAATTAACAGAAAAAAGGAGCACTTTAATTGTGGTTTGCACGCAGCTGGAGCACCTCAGCCTTAAGTTGCTGGAGAAAAGAGTCAGAGGGGTGGAAAAAAGGTTCCAAACCCCCAAATTAGGGCTGCCAACAGCAGTAAAGGAGGAGAATGAGTCTAAACTGCCTCTAGAGGACCTTTCTGGCAAGCCCACCTACCACTAACCAAGCCAGGTGTAGGGCAGCAGTGCTATGGCTCATCCAGTGCCCAGGAATGGCCAGGGATCTCCAGGGTTGTCTCCTGGAGACAGAGTTAAAAACAATACCCCCCCATCTCACTAAGTAATTAACACAAGGCTTACGTCTTCAGAACACGTACCTTAAAATAGAGAGAATAATAATGGACATGTTTATAAAGTCTGGATTTATTGATTTTAATTTATGACACCATAAATTCTTCTCAAACAACAGAAGAATTTTACAGTGCTCGGTTTGTTGTGTATTAGACTAAAAATTAGAGTTTTAAAACCATTCTCAGTATAGAAGGAAAATCCCAGCAGGATTTACAAAGCCTCTGTAGTTCACAAGTAGAGGAGCTAGGGATGAATTACAGGAAATCTGTCATTACAGGTAGAAGAAAAACTCCATGAATTGGTTAGGGTTTTAATCATAAACCTCAGGGTTTGCCTTACTAACAAAACTCATCCCTACAAAGAGGCACGTGGTGTTCAGTTGATGGCATTAATTCTGTAACCCAAACAAGGAAACTAATCCACTTTGAGTAGCTAAATTATTTTTTTGCAGTATTTACATACTTTACTGAAGTATTTTCCTCCCAGAGCCTCAGCAAGCATCTCAGAATATTAATGAGTGAAGCCTGGCAGCACTCCAAGTGCTAGCAAACAAGAAACTAACATCATTCCCATTTTATCAACAGGGAAACTGAGGCACTGGAATTATTCAGATCCAGGTAAATGCAGAAAGAAAATTCCTGGCTCTTGATCCTCTCAGAGCCAGGTCTTGATGGAGAGACTAGTTTTCCTCCTTTTTAGATGGCTGGTGATTGTGCTGAGCACTGTTTGAAGCCTGGTCAGGTTTTTTCATGTTTAAATTGCTGCCCAATAGGTGACATCTCTCCTGCTAGAGTGTCTTTATTATCACCTTGACTCAAAAAAAAGCCATTAATGGTTTTCCCTTTTAGATCAACAAGTGCCAACAGCAAGCAGGGCATCTTCAATCCCTCCAAAGGCCTTGGGGAAGGCAGTCTTGTTCAACCCAAAACACTGCAGCTGTTCCCTTGATCTGTGCAAAGGTAAATACTGTAAAACACAGTAACTTCAAAAAACCAACCTGAAATGTTTCCCATGGTCCATAAGCCCAAGGATTTTACTTCCTGTGACAGCAAAGTATCATCTCACACCAATAATGTTACTCCAAAAGACCTTTAAAAAGAACTTGGCAATAATGTTTGCTAAATGACTAAAAGGGAAATAAAAACTTGTTGCAGATCTGAGATGAAATGGATTTGCAAGTGAAGAAAAACCTAAAAGCACCAACACTTGAACTTGGGCTAGAAGCACCCAGCTTAAATCCAGCAATTTTCTTGGCCTAGAAGCATCCAGCATAACTCCAGCAATTTTAAGGCCATTATGGAGTCTGCATCATTTATTCACAGGCAGCTCACTGTTTACATTTTGCCAGATACAGCATCTGAATGTGGGAATAAAAAGTGCCAGACTGCTGCTGTCTGATAGCAGTGAGGAGGAGGCCAGGCAGCAGGGCACAGGACTGCTGGAAGCAAGTGCAGAGGAGCCAGTGCCCTGGGGCAGGACATAGGCAATGCTGTCCCTCCGGCCCCAGCGACAGACTCCAGCCACTGGCCTGGAAGCTGTCTGAGCTCAGAAGCAGCCTTGCCAAACTGACTGTTGTGAGGAGCCTTTAGGCATGCTACAGCATCATTAGCAGCATCATAAAATAAGCATGTAGAGCCTCACTTCCCTCAGCAAAGTAGACAGACAGTAATATGCTGCTTCTGTGGTCACCGCAGGGCTCTCTGCTCTGGCATCTGGGCTGGCTCACAAATTGGTCCCATCGATCTCTCCTTGTGCTCCTGACCTAAAAGCAACAATCCACACCCTGCAGTGCAACCACAAATACTGCACAGTGATGTAAGCAGCTTGCTTTGTTTTCCGCTCTAAACCACTTCTGGAATATCCCCCATTTCTTCTTGAGTACTGCTGGCACCTGCCAGTAACTCCCAGCAGACAGCTTGCTTGCTGGCCAAGGAAAGATTGCACTGTATTTTATTTTGCAATATGCCTTGGAAGCAGTGCTGGCTCTGGAATCTTTTGGGAACTTCCCTTCTGTGGTTTGACAAAGCTCACCAACTTCCCTGAAGGCTTTCAACAACACGTAAGTCCCACTCCATTTAGGAGCTTCAAAAAACCTGGATTATCTGAGTTTGGGATGCGTGCTCAGACTGCAGAAGAGCCTCAAATAGCAACAGGCAAAGCTGCACCAGTTTGAACACAAACCTGCCCAGGGGGCTTGAGGGATTCCCTGGTTAAAGGAGGTCAATCATCACCCACATGGACTGTGGGGAAGCACTTCACCTTCCTAGGCCTGAGACAGTCTCCATGAGAATGCAGAACCTGCCAGGACCTCCTCTCATGTGTCCCAAATGTCTCACTTGTGTTCTGCAAGTTTATCCACTTCCCCTGTACCATAGGACAGAGGATGACATACAGGCTAAACAGATAAATAGTTTTTAAAAGAATACAAATAAATACCCAGACACAAAGTGCTTTAGGGTGTCTGCTACCACTTCCAATTCCCATAAACTATTCTGGTTCAGACAAGGCAGGAGGCATCTGAATGCTACTAGAAAAAAACCTGAAGGCTGAAGCCTCAGGAGAGTTATCAGCACAGGCTGAGGCTGATGGGTATAGACTGCCATGTGTAAATACAGAAGCACACACACTTAAATGATATATATTAGTTTTATCTATATTATATGTATAAATTAAGTATACATATGTGTGTTTGTGTATACAGACACACATGCATGAATCTCAATAGTCCCTCTGTTGGGAATCCTAATATACATCAGTTCTTTGGATATTCCTTAGTATAAACAATGGATTCTGATTGGGGTTTTCATAACTATGCACTAAAATTCTCCATGGTAGTCACCCTTATGAGAAAAACAACACAGTTGCCTAAGTTGTAAACTATAAATCCAGGCTTTCTAAGTTCTCTGAAGAACAGGAATAGCCAGTGTAAGGAACTTCCAGGGCAAACAGAAGTGACGCACATGGCTCCAAAACCTCTGTACTGCCATAACACATGCAAGTGCACACGACCTCTCCAGTCCTGCCTGTCCCTCAGAAGTCCTTCTAAAACCTTTGTAATTGTGACAAGAGCTTAAATTAAAACAATTTAATCATGCTTAGCAAAGGCTGAGAAGAGTGGTTTTGATAACAGTACAAGCAAAAGGTCATCTTGCAAAACCCAAGAACCCCCCCAATTTGGGGACAGTGTGTTAGCTATCTCCTCCCTAAGGAATCCAGACAATCCTCAGTCCAGCTGCACAATGTTTCTTCCTATTCAGGGTTTCTAAATATGCTCTTAAAATGACTTCTTATAAAAATACACTGTAAGCCAGTACACACAACACCATATTTTGTTTCAGTTATACTGAAACAAAGAATGACACGATTACATTTTTAACTAAAAGGAAGTTTCCAACTAGAAACCTGAGGCTGAGTGCAGTGTTTGGAGGTGTCAGTTGCTATCCCATCTTTCCCATAAAACAGATTCCTATTGTATCATGATGACTTGCCTCAGCAGTACTGTGTACTATTCCCTACAGAGCAGGGCAGGTTTGCTAGCAGCAGTGCAAGCTTTGGCATGGCTGAAGCCTGAGCAAATTGAGGGCAGAGGTATGTCACTGGTGTAGAGGCAGCACATCCAGGCTTGCAAGAGCTACAAAATTTAGGAGCAGTATTAACTTTTACTTATATGTTTCAGTATACCTTGTCTTATCATAGTTTCTTTTCCCATCCTTGATTGCTTAGATCTTAATTCTGTGTGGTTTGAAGCACCTTCAGGCTCCTCCTCAAGGATCTACCTTGGCTCAAACCATTAGTTTTCAGTGAAGCAAACTGAGCAACAGTCTGATTACAAGAAACTCTCAGAGCCTGAAATTCAGCAGATGGCTACACACAGAAAAGAGGAAAAACACCCCAGAATACACTACAGAGGAGTTCCAGGATTCTAGCAGGGACCTATACAATATCAGCAGCTTCATAAAGAAAGCATCTGATTTTTCTTTTGTGCAAACTGCATTGTGCATGACAGCAGCAGTGCATCAACCTTGAAGTGCCCTCTTCACATGACACTATAAATCTACTGTGAACCCTGCATGGCCCATTAACTGTCTCTAGACCAACTCTCCAGAACAATTCTAATCCCATTGAACTTCCTGAAGATCAAAGTTGTATTTTACAGAAAAGAAAATAAAGGCAAAATTTCACATGTCCACACACTGGTGGTACAGAAAAATAAATGAGTCCTCATGCCTTAGGCACAAAATCAACTGATGAAAGAAAACATGGTCCAGATGAAAAGTGCAATTATTATTTCAGTTGTGCCAAAAAGCTTTCCAATTCTGTAACATTAGTTCTTGGTGATTGTATTCAATGAAAAACTTCTCTTGTTCTGTCCCCATCTTTCCAGTACTGTTCAGTTTGCATCTCTGTAAGGCGCGAGAGTGTACGCTGAAAGGCAAAGATCTCCTCTTCTCCTGTAAACATGGAGAGTCCTTGGGCAGAGTCCTACACAAAAACAGCAGCACAGAACTGTCAGAGACATAGCTGTGCTCAAGTGCATCCTCTCTGTCTCCTAAGGCTGAGTGCTTACAGGCTTTGACAATACAGCAGCATGGCACAAAACTCAAACACTGCAGAAAAACACCTATTCCAGCTAGGTAATCCTCTGAAGGAACATAACAAAACAATCTTTGTGTTTAAAACAACATAATGACATGTGAACCACCTATTGCCACTCTTCTGTTTACTAACTGGGTACTGATTTAGATAAACCACTTTAAAATTCATAAACAGAATAAAAAGGTAAAAGCAGAAACAGAATAAGCAGCATGCAGACTAGTCCTGTTGGTGAAGATCTGTGAGGCAATCCTACACAGTCTAGGAAAAGGTTGAAGAGATCCTCTCTCATTTATTTATTTAAATGTAAGAGCTAAACTTAAATCAAACATGACTGAACAGATACAATGATTAACAAAATGACCTTAAAATAGTTCTATATATTGTGACATTTTCTTTGCCCATGAATAAGTAAGACAACATACAATTAGGAGAGACAGAGACACTGCAGCAAAAGCAGCAAATCACTAGTTAAATGTTTACTTGATTCCTCTTACTAAAATGCTGCTGTAATTAGGAGACCAAAACCAATTTTGATACAAGAAAGGAGATGATGTTACTATCATGTACCTGGCTCAGGTCCAAGTCATCCATCAACACTCTGTTGTCCTCTAGCTCACCATTGTGATGTTCTACCAGGAACAAGCTTTGGAGAGGAGTCACTGCAGAACAAACAATACGCACCTGAGAGAAGCAAAACAGCAACAGTATCATCACTGGGGCTTTGCAGGAAAGGGATGAAATACAGGTCCTAATGAAAAGCAAACTTCAAATCACAACCTTGGGTTTTTCTTCCAGGTATTTTCCCTTTCTCCTATTAGCACTGCTGTTACAGATTTACCTGACTTAGTCATTTGGAATATTAACCTTACTTTTTCTCAGTGAGAACTGATGCTGTTCTCAGAGTGAAAGCTGTATAACTGTGCTATTAAATACTCTGAATATCTGCTACACAGGCAATGAGTTCACAATCCAGTTTACTTGCTAAAATAACAGCTATAAAGTATTAGTAATCAATTCTTTCTCTCCACCCCCACCCCTAGTTAGGTAAATCCACTGCACATGTATTTCCATCTAAAGAATGTTGGAATTCCAAGCTTCTCAGAAAGCTGAGTGGAGCCACTCTTGCTTTTCCCTATGCTGCTCAGGTGCACATTATTTTCTGATAATAATAAAGATGCTGTTTTCCTCCCTGCTGGGAGGAGATACAATGTGCAGTGAATACAGAGATTGGGGAGCTGCAATGAAGACAGTCTGTAAGACTACTGCAGAAGGAGACACTTGTTGAGAGCATGCAGGCCAAGTGTTGGCATTGTGGACAGGTCTCCACAAAGATGACCTCTCAGGTAGTTCTTCCAAACAAGTTCTTGTGATGGGAGCTTAACATTTGTGTTTTTCCTCTGGAGGAAGTAACAGAAAGTGCCTGTTCATCTGCCATTCTTAATGACAACATGTAGACACAGCAGATCACCCTCCCCCCTCCCTATTTCTAACACACTATTATTAGGTTATAAATATTAGCATATCCTCTTAGAAACTGTCTATTTCCAAACCACAGAGCACAAAGAGTCTGGCTGACACGGATGAGACTACTCATACACCTAGTTAGTTCAATATCCTGCTGAATCAGGGACTTTCTGATCATCTTTGCCAGGACATTCTTGGGGAAAAAAACCCACAAACTAAAACAAAAAAAACCCCTCTCAATTTGTATTTCCTGATTGCATAAATATTTAAGTGTGTGCATATATAATCACACATAAGATAGGGATTCATATCTTGTATTACTTTTAAAAAATCATCTTAAGCAAGAACTTCTCTTTGTTTTAGTAGTGCTGATTTTGCTGCCATGATTGAAACCTCTGGAAATCCACATGAAGTGCTGCACTTATTACTATTCCATTAGCAGTTCTGCAACCTAACATAAAACCTACAGTGACTGTTTCCTTTAAACTTAATAATGTAACTATGCTATTGACTCCTCTGTACACTGCTCAGGAAGGCACTGATTCCCAATCAACTGCCCAGACAGATGAAAACCTCATAAAATTAAATTTACTGCAGCACACTTAGCAGCACAATCTTTCATGATTAAAATGATGAAATGGCTACTGTGGTTTGCCTAGGTTAGGAGAGAAATAACATCCTTATTCAAGAAAAGCAAATGAGCTCAGGCTTATATTTATGGTCATGCTTAAAACTCTCAGGAGTCAAAATACCACTTGCTTTTTTGCCTTTCTTGCAATGTGAAGCTAGAATGAGGTTTCCTTGCCAGTGCTGGCTCATTACTACAAAAAGCCTTACTTCAAACCCATTCTAACAGTCAGGGTTTAAGGCTGCCAATATTACACACATCTAGGAAGGGCTTCCTTCTCACCTTATGCTCATAAAAGGTATCAATAAGGGTGATGAAACGACGAGCCTGGGTCCTTTTTGCCATTGTAAGCAGTGGTATGTCACGAACAAAGACTGTGTCAAAGTGCTTTGAGAGCTCCAAATAGTCACTGGCCCCAAGAGGCTGAAACAAAATAAACAGGAAGAAGTGAAAACCCATTCTAGAATGATGCATAAACACTGTGTCTAGAAAGAGTACAATTACAGAAGAGAAGGTGTAAAGTCCTGATCACGTTCTTACTTTTGTTCCTTCCTGTCTTGTTTCTGGAAGACTTGCTTGCCCCTAACTGCCATAGGTATATTTGGGTGCTCATTCATACTGTTAGCTTTACCTCAACAGTGTTCCATAGTTAAAAATGTGGCTTTTCTGCATCCTGACAACCTCAAACAAAATAATCACTATAAACTATAATCCATAGAAAAAAAGAAAAGATATGGTTAAGATATAAAGTCAGCCTAAAGCATAGATGATCTGAACAGCTATCAGGATGCTTTCTAAACACAAATGCATAGGCTAGTTACTAAATCATAGACCTGTATTTAGTTTGCCTAAGGCTAACCCAGACTGAATAAAAATCTCATGTTCTGAGCACTGACAGCAACAGGAAACAGACAAAAAATACACATTTGTCGCAGTCCTTTTGTTCATAGCCCAATTTCCATGCTGCCTGCAATTGCTTCAAAGCTTTTCTAACTCTCCAACTACACTCAAAATGCTCCAAATGCAGGAGATTGTCCTGCTGCCCTTCCAAAACTGGCACAAGGCTGGCACAAACATCCACATACCAGTTCTGTGCCACACAGGAGTAAGAGTCAGGGCAAACAGGTTCAAGGCTAGATGACACCACTGCCAGACATTCTGGCTGTACAGACCATACAGAGAAGCTCCACTGGGGACCAGGTTTCTGCTGGTTCAGCAGCCAAGAGCCCTCCCCTCCCCTTTCCACTATTGCCTACAGACCCTTTCTCCTCACACTGCAGAAGTATTGGCTGGGTCCTGACTGCCAACAACACAGGCTTGGACTAGACAACAAGACCTAGTGGCAAGTGATTTGAGACACTTAGCATTGTCCTCTGTACAACCCTGCAGGGCTGAAATGTATGTTATGAACCTCAACGAGTCACAGAAAGTAGTTTCATGTTAGTCAGTAGCACACATGAAGGTATTACTTCCTCTGAAGCTGCTAATGAAGCTACAAATCCTCCTAATATTGTTACATATATATGTAATCCTCTTATTGAAAGTTTAGCCTGATTAAACTGGTCCTCTGAACAACAGTCTAAAAATAACAACCTGATTTGGTGTTTCTGTTACTGTCTGATCTGTTTCATGACTGTAGATCAAAACTCAGCTTCAGACCTATAACCACATAACAATTGCCACTTACCACTTGTTACAATTTATCTTTAAAAAACCCAACCAAGCAAACATTAACAGACACAAATCTTTCCTACAGTATTATTCTTCCTGCATGAGTATATAAGGTAAAACTGTTGTAGATTTTTGTCATTAACTCTGAAGCCAGGAGTCAGTATTTTACAGGCACCACACTAATGCAAAATGCATTAATACTAGCATGGGCTAGCCTCCTGACAAAGTGTTTATTCCACTTCAGCCTGCTTGACTGAGTTCTCACCTTCAGTTGGTTTTGTTTCTCTGTCTACTTAATGCATTTTCAGCTATCATCATCTCAGTTCAAGTAGGATGTTTATTATTTGGAGCTCTCTGTGGACTGTTTTAAGAGTTAGTTGTCTCCTGTTTCTATTATATATGCAATTTAATTAGAGTATAAAGCATCCTTCTTTGTTGACTCATCAATGACACAGTAGCTAATCTTTCAGAGGCTGAAGAATACAGAATGCTTTACAAATAGCTGAAAAAAGAGATTTCATCTCAAGAGAAAATTTACTTTTGTTGATGTTGGAAGGTATTCCAGGGCCAGTTCTAACAACATCCTGAGGAGCTGGGACTGACAGTACCTACAATTTAGTGCAGACACTCCAATACTTCCTAAAACCAAAATACAGCTTGAAAGTAGATAATATAAACAACTTAGACACTCAGCAAGAACAAAAAACATTACAGAGCTCTTTCTGTTGTCTCTAGAGAAGCCACACTATTACTAGTAAGGCTGATAAAATACAGCACTGAGGTAATGCTTCAAGATCACACTACAGGAAAGGAGCAGAAAAAGCAAAGGGATGATCTGTGATGCAGCTGCATGGTGAAGCTTAAATAAAAACACAGGAGAGTTAGGGCACAGCTAACTTGGCTAAAACATGTCAAGGTGCTGATGGCAGTGCAAATCTACTAAAGTTGATTTGAAGCATTATTAATAAATTGAGAATTTCATTAAGAAGGTAGTTTCTTAGCAAGTTTTACTGAAGGCTTCTGGTAGGAAAAAAGAAAGGAAAAAGGCATGTCATTGTGTAACTAAAGATCACACCAGAGGGCATACTGAGGAAAGATGACAGTAACAAACAGGTTTGTTCTGGAGCTTCCTAACTAAGCACTATGAGCTGCCCTGCAACTTTAATATCATGATTTTAACTTGTCTCAACACTACTTGATGGGAGGCTATACAACTTCTTTGTCAAAATATTCACTAATAATTCATTATTCTTTCTTTTAAAATAGTAAATAAAACACACATCAAATAATAAGACAAAAGGCAACACAAGTAACAGCAATAATCACATAAATGAAAGCACCATTTAGAAAAACATTATTAAAGCTGAGAAGTTAGACACAGATGTTAGACAGCAGTTGTCTGGGCACCCCTACTATTTATCTCTTGGCTCCATGCCACAGTCTTGACTTACATTAACTGATGCTTCCCCCCACCTTGGCCTACCAGCACAGAAGAGTGCTTCTCCTAGAACACACACTTACCAACATATGCTTTGTTCTCACTCTGGTGCATCACAAGACCTCAGTTTTTATGGACTTCTCTAATGCTTGTGTGGAAGCAGCATTATGCATTTGCTGATATTGTTTCCCAGGTGCCAGTGACTTGTTATTCATGAACATCCCTGCATCTCTGCATTAAACCTCTGCCCTTGAGATGACTGTTTGTGCTCTAGTTTACTCATCCACCACAGCAGTTTTATAGATGCATTTCCCTAGCAAGTTCAGACACTATGTTCATGGATGCTTGGCAGCTGGATGAATGGACATGTTTCATCACCCAATGAAAAGACATGAGGCAAAGTATTCAACCTCTGTCAAGGAAAAGCCCAAATGTGTTTGGAGTTCCCTCCAGAGGCAGTGTTCCCACAGAGGGCAGTAGGTGCTATGCACAAGTGAGAAGACTTGAAAAGNCAGGAGGGTGCTGAGCCACTGTGCCAGGTTGCCCAGAGAGGTGGTGGCAGCCCCAGCCCTGGCAGTGTTGCAGGCCAGGCTGGCTGGGGCTGGGAGCAAGCTGCTCTAGTGCCAGCTGTCCCTGCCCAGGGCAGGCACAGGGGTTGGAGCTAGAGGAGCTTTAAGGTCCCTTTCAACCCTGACAATTCTGTGATTCTTAGACTGTATTTGTTTACTCCCTTAGGACCTTGGAAGATGCCATGTAAGGTACACTTATAAGTTATTTATACCAATTTATGGAAATCTATACCATTTATGGAAAATGTTTTCATATTTCCCTTTAGAACAGAATTCTGATTTCCTTTCAAAAGAAACATCAGTGAAATTGAAAAAGTTCTAAATAATCACCTGAGCAATTTCAAATACATCTCAATTCCACCCCAACAAATGCAGAGCTGTAGGGCTGGATGTTCATCACTCTGGGCTGCACTGCAACAGTTAGCCCAGCCCAGAGCAGAAGACACAGTGCTGTAGAAGCAGTCAGTTGGGTGATGAGCTATTTCTCCAACATAACAAAAGCATCCATCCTTTCACATGTTGACTCTTGCAAAACTTAAAATTCTTCTTTCCTCCTCCATACATACAGCAAATTTGTATTAGCTTTTACATTATATTCAAAACTGCTGGCAAAAAAAAAAACCCAAAACTATTGCACTGGGCTTNAAATTCTTCTTTCCTCCTCCATACATACAGCACTCTTTGTATTTACAGCAAATTTGTATTTGCTTTTACATTATATTCAAAACTGTTGGCAACCCCCCCCCCCAAACTATTGCACTGGGTTCAGTATAGAAATGTGCTGACTAGAAATGCTACATTCAGCAACAATCCTTCACTAATAATTCTTTTTGTATGTTAACTTATTAATCCATTTCACAAATACTTTCCTGACCCTTCAGAATGCCAATGTACCTGCATCTACAAAACTCAACCTTTTCCACAAAATCAGGGAGACTGGAATTCATTTCATTTCCATTCTTTAGTAATGCACTGTGTGAACCCAGAAGCAGCTTCTCCATTACCCTTCCTGGACTGAAATCTGACTGACAGCCTGCAGTTCTACTGGGCAGCATGCTTCTGTGGATTTTGCTTGCTTCTTTTCTAATACTGGCAGATAGTAGCATCCTTCTCTTGCACTCTAATACTTATCAAAAATATAAAGCTAGTCAAAGATCTCAGCCTGGTTTTCCAAGACTCCCAATGATTCAAAATGTATTTGCAGGCTATTTTTAACATAGCCTAACTATTAACAGACTGAAAGTTATTTTATTATACTTTAGTGAAATAAATAGTTCACTCAGCTTCACCTAGGACAAGTATTTTTTCCCAAACCTTCCTTTTTCCATGTCATTAGAAGTTCATTCATCTTCAACTAAGAAGTCAACAACATTCAGATAATATAAACTATATTAAAACTCCCATTTTACTTCAGTCTTAGAGCTGAGCAGACATGGTATTAGCATTGACCTTTCGTTTCTCTTTAATTTTCCTGCACTTCATAACTCCTTGCCACTCATCCTGTATTATTTGATTCTGTCTTGACAGTGACACAGGACATACTTATACTCCTTCAAAAAGATCTTGTTCTTTGTTGTTGTTGTTGTTGTTTACACTTCCCTTTCCAGTTAGTTTTGGTCACACTTCCCTTTTGCTTTATACAAACACTCCAACATATAATTTCACTGTTTAGAAGTATCTTGTGGTCACACTGAATGTTAGAATATGACGGAGAAGATTGTTCCAGCCTAACACACATTTCTAGATGAATAAGCTCCCATAAAGCTGCTCAAAGCAAATGACCTTGAACTGGATGGAGTACATTTTATGCTAGAAAATTATCATTTGCAATTTTCGAGCTAATTAGATTTCACCATTTTCTGCATTTCATCTACAGCAGAAGCTTCCCTTATAATGGTATTTTTTTCTTGATCTGCTTTTTATAGCCCAGTGCTCAAGCAGCAATGCACCTCATTCTTCCTCTGCAACAGAGCCCTATGAGCACTTCCCCCCTCAATTAGTACACGGATTGATATGTATTCAAGATTCTTGTACTAATTAACTTGAAGGCAGGTACCAGTGTCTTTAAGACTGCATACTGTCCTCCACTCTGTCCTTCAGTAGGCTGGAAGCATTAATTCAACATTCTTACTCTATGAATTGTTCCACAAGGTTTCAAAAACATCATTTCCATCTCATTTTTCCCCATTAATGAGAATTCCCCATTTATCATGCTTCTCACCAGGTCTTATCACTGATGTAAAGCCAATTGGGAATTTTGTTTTCCATGCTGTTCTAAGTTTAATCAGCTCCTACCACACCAACTTTCAATTGCTTTTATCTGCCTAGGAGTCTCTGCTTGGGCTGCCAGTTAAGCTCCTTGCTGGTTGCTACAGGCTCCAGCCTGGGAGATTCCCTGCCCCACAGCCCTTCACACAATCTGCTGTCTCATGGGACTTTGTCCCCATATCCTGCACAAAGAAACCTGCAGATTCCCTTTAGCCAAATCCAACAAATTCCCCCCCCCAGTGTTTTCTTCTGTGGCTCTTCCTTTGCATTACATCTTTCTCAGCCTCCTAGTTTCCTTTTTACTAGCTGCACTCCTGAGACCTATTAACTCACCCATATTTGGCACCACAAGCAGCACCAAATACTTTATAGCTATGTCTCCTGCAAATTTCTCTTTATTTTTCCCCAAGTATTTCCCAACTACTAGCCATGTTACTTCAATATATATCAATGACTTTATACTTGCTGCCATGTTCAATGGCTCCTGCCTTTGGGGTCTTTTTTTGGCAACAAACCCTCAGTGTATTCTTCTGGACCCTACCTATTTCTTCTGTGCATCTTTGGGAGTAACTTCCCATTCTGGTTGTTAAAAGAAGAGGCTGCCTGTATAATAACTTTTCCATTAGAAAGTGAAAAGATTTCATGAAATTAAGGCACATGGTTTCACGGTTTGGAAACTGAGTTTTTCTTTTGCATTTCAGTGGATTTTAATGGGAACAGAGTGGGCAAGGTCTTAAATGCAGCTTACACCAAGGGAAATTTTATTATTGCTAGGAAGCCCTATAAATGTTTAAATTCATGAAAAAAAAACCTGTATTAGAGGCAACTCAAGCCTACACCCATGAAGTGAGCACAGTGACTCTAACAATACACTAGGGTAATATTTATCAAAGAAAGACAGTAAGCTGAAGAGAAAAATCATGCCAAATAAATCACTGTATATAACATTAAAAGCTAGAAACAAATGGAGGCATATGCAAAGAAACCAACTGAAGATCAAGGAAGCTCTTAAAAGAAAAACATTTCTTGTCTGCTGTGTTGTTTCAGTTTCCAGCATCTGATGACTCTGTTAGACACTGCTATAAAACATCTCAGAAGGTATCTGAATTGAGACAGCATGGCTTCCCAAGCCCTGGGTGATCAATAGCAGAACTGTTAAATGATGTTTAACATTCCACAAGGATTCTCTTTACTTGTTCCAAGCACAAACCAAGCACCTCAGCTCTGTCACACCAAGACAGTCTGAACTCCACATAGTCCTTCAACAGGATCAGAGCCTTCAGAGCCAAAGTAGAGGTCACTGCCATGTGAGCTACCAAAGCACTTCTCCTTAGGAGCAATAAGTACATAAGGCATTTACAGTACTAAAGAATTTCACAGACAGCACAGTTCCCTGATATATTAATAGGCACAGAGAAGAAAAAGTCTCAAAGCTTTCAACAAAAACCAAGCTGTTCTACCCATAACACACCTTCATTCTCACAAATGGCTAACTGGTGTTGTCTGAAACTAGCAAAGCCTAAAACCTACAACCAGTGAAATTTCTGTCCAGTTACCAACCTAGCAGCTAAAGAAAGTGAAAACATTATGATACAACCAAAGGACTAGTCAGCATCCTGAACCAAATGTGCTATTGGCCCAGTTCAGACTTTTGATCATTTAACAGTAACTTCAGATGTTAGCAGAGGTCACTGAGTACAGTGTAAGCTCTAGTGGACTGTCTTCAGATCCAAAGGGAGATTTGCAGGAGTTGCATCCCACTTGTTTAGCAGAGAATTTGGCAGTATTTAGCAAAATCTGAAGTCTGGGACTAAAAAGCCCTTGTACAGCTAGCCATGACCAAGGCATGCAACAATAGATTTACTCTAGTGGTGCCAGGATTACTACTCCTTTGTGTCAGCTTAAAGGCCAGATTTTGAAGGCAGTATTTGAATGCTATTTACATATTGGTATGAGTACTAACAGTGCAGCAATGCTGTCAGGCCAGACACAGCCTGGCTCAGCATTTCTGAAGACAATCTCTGACAAACTGCAGAGTGAATGTACAGTTTCATTACAAAGAAAACGATTCTTCTCTTGGGGAGTTTTGTGTTTTGGTGTAAATTGAGTAAAACTTGGGAAAAGTGCAAATGTTTGTGTTTTGGATTTGGTGGTTGGTTTAAAGTGTGGCAAGTGTGAGGCTGGAGTGCTCTAGCTTTGCCTGGGTACTCACTCTGTCGCAGAGCTCTTCAAAGGTGCAGTCTGTGATGGTTCCACAGGCTTTATTCAGCCTCAGCTCTCTGCCTTGCACTTTTAGAATCCTTGGTCTAGTTACTATGGGAACATGAACAAAGACTCAATCTTCTCTGGATAATTACTATAAAATTCATCTCTTACAGATAGGAAATGCATAGCTTGATGAATAATAGCACATGATTCAACACATAAATTAGACAAAATGCTGATACAATGACTGCCACTTGAGTGTGGCATCAACCCATATACAGCAATGGAACTTATTAATTGGTCAGTGGAGATTGGGCATTGTGTTCTAAATGTATTCTCTTTCAAGAGAAATTAACTTACGTACAATCATTTTGTTTCTGAGCCAGCTCATCAAACAACTTATCCATGACAGCCTCCACATCAGCTTCACTTGTGCTACAGTGAAAAGAATAATAGAATATGAAATTAATAACACTTGAAGCCAACATCAAACAGCTGCCTGAGCCTGCTTAGCTTTTTGCCCATAAAAAAGAGAACAGGATGTTATGCTCTAAATACAAACATTACATTTAGAATACACTTAAAAGTAGAGAATATTAACTCTCAGGTAGATGATTCTGCCTTATTTGCATACACTGAAAGACTTCTGTGTTTTGAGCTGTTTCCAGTAATGAGGCAATACAGGCAGAGCAGATCCATTAACACTATGTGTACACAATGAGAAAAAAAGGCTTCTGGCTCTATCTTGCATGCAAAATAAGAGCAAATAGACAAAGCAAGGCAGTCAAGCACATAAAGAAGTATCCTTTGAAATTTCTGAGAGAGGATTTTGTGAAATTAAATATTGGAGCAGATTTCTGGGGGGTGGAAATCAAGTCAATTGATTGTATTGATCCAACAATTTGCAAAATTATGTAATTCAAAATACCAGCATGATCTCTGCATTATTGATTTTATCAGTTCCCCTCCCTCTGTCCCAAATACTATTTGGGAAAAGATCAACCACAGACAGTGAAAAATGCAAAATATCTGTGCTGAGAGATGAAGTAACATTCATATTTATCTTCTGGTTCCCACGAGAATTAGAAATCAGTCTGAGCAGAGAATATTTTTTGTCACTGAATGGACTAGAGGGCCAACCCTTCTCTGTTGCATTCTCAAAGAAGACAGAGAATACTTCTAGCTGTTTGCTTTTTCCCAGCTAGTTTGAAAGCTGACAACAACAAATTAATGCTACAGTAGACAATAAACTAGAACTAGGATATAGAACACTTCACTGAAGTGTGTCTAGTCTCATTGGGTGTGAAAAGTCTACTTTTCTAGATGGTTGCTGCACTCCAGTTGCATTGCTTCACACAGTTGTAGGTCTCCTCCAAATGACAAGTGATGAGCAGCATGTTACCTTCCTGCTCATCAGGCCTTAAGCACCTTAAAAATGTTAACAGCAGAAATGAAGTACTTTTTAGCTCAAGTTTAACAATAGCAAACCTTGTAGATATAAAGAATTTGGAAAAAAACAACCCATGAATCATAGATAGAAGCATAGAATCCTAGAATGGGCAGGTTGGAAGGGAGCCCAAAGATCATCTAGTTCCAACCTCCCCACACTGAGCAGGGATGCCAATCACTAGGCCAGGTCACCCAGGGCTGCATCCAGCCTGGCCTTGAACTTCTGCAAGTTCCATTTCCAACACTTAAAACCCTTCTCTCAATAGGAAATGACAGAAAATCATAACTTCAAGATAGTTGTGTGCTGCTTTTCTCTGACAAAACGAGAAAAGGAATATACAAAAGCAGAGAAAAAGCCACCAAAGGGGGGCAAGAATGCCTATATATCAGAGTATGCACACAGGTATGCACAGAACTATCAGCAAGTTTGATGGAAAGGCTACAGGAAACACCTGAATATGATGCCCAGCTGGGTATCTGCACCTAAGTGCCAAGAAAGTTTATTTTGAAAACAGACACCTTAGACTGAGCTCAAGGAAGCTGCTTTGATCAGGAATCTTGTACTTGTGTTATGCTGAGTGTGTATCAAATAGCTCTAAGCAACCCTCAGTTGTAGAGTCTAAATAAACAGAAGACTACACAACTTATGAAGCATCAAGAGGATTAAAAAATGTGGTGGTGATAATATAACCATGAACAGGGGAATGTAAAGATGCTGGAAAACTGCATTCTCCTTTGGGGACAAGGACTTCAAAAATCTGTAGCAAAATACTGCATTTTTAAAACAAACCAACCAAACAAAATCCCCACATACTAAGCTAGTTCTGCAGGCTTGGAAGCTCCAAGAAACAAGTGTGAACAGAAGAATGAGTGAGATTCCCTCAGAAAAGGACTATGACATAACTATCTTGTTTCCATTGGCAGCTACAGGATTTCTAACACCCACCCACACTTCCTAATGATTTACACAGAAAGTTCTAGAGGTAACCAACATGAGAGAACATCAGACACTTCTCAATCTCTGCCACTCACCTGATCACAAGTTTTACAGCAGAACACCATGAAAGACTTGGCTGGATACTACTCATGGGACTTGTTCACATTCCTCCTGGGAGAGCTGATGCCATAGACAGCATGTTCAGCCTATTACCTGCTATTAGCATCTATGTGCTTCTCCTTTCTTCAGAGTATGGACAGAAAGAAAAGAACATGGTATGTGCTCTCCACAAGCACCAAAGAGAGTCAGAGAGTGCAAGAGGCACAAGAGGCAGAGCCATAAGCAGCACAGCTGCACAGCCATTAGCAGAGAGCCATGCTGAGCAGTGCTGAGCTAACAGGGGCAGCTTCAAACAGCACTTCTGGGCAGATACCACACAGCTTCACAAGTAGAGTCAGGCAAGAATACAGATCAAAAGTTAACTTTTCTTAAGTTCATACAGTCAACACTNTTCTGTGTTGAGGGCTCCAGAACTGGACACTTTGTTTGAAGATGCAGAATTTGCATTTGCTGTTTTCCATTTATAAAATCCTGTCATTTCCTTCCAGAAGGAGAAATAGTTGCCTGATGTAATTCTACTAAGCAGAACTTCTCCTTCCCCCAAACCAACAACATTTTCTAACTTTACTATAAAGTGATATGGAGAGACCTCATTTCAAATATTTGTCACATCAGTGAAAATACTGCACCTTTCTCATTGTAAACAGGCTTTTAAAATCAAGATTGTACGCAGGTTTGAAAGATGCTATGGTTATATGTCTCATTTTAAGTTATTGTTGTTTGCCTTGCTCAGGTTGTCATTGATTAAATAATACTGTAAGAGAAAATACAAGATAGAAGAATGTCTGCAATGCACAGGTTTCAGAGGAGGATGTTTCTGTTGGGTAGATATGTTCTGCATGCACAAGCAAAACTGTCAATGTATTTTTAAGTATTTATTTGCAAATATACAATAAAGTGGTAAAGAAATTGTGCAATGATAAACAGAAAATATCTGTCAAAATAGGAGGGTGGGGTTTCTTTTTTTTTAATCCACAGCACTGGAAACACCCAACATTAAATGAATCCTTGTCACTAGATTTCTATAAATACTTAATTACTTAAATACAATAAAGGATGTTCTCCTATTATAAGAGAATAGTGCAATCTCTTCCAAGAGGATATTCATTACTTTCTAACCATCTGTCACTTCACTTCTCCAAACACCACACCTCCCCAAAAAATCTAATTAGTTTTTATTCAGGCAGACATTATAAATGATGCTAGTGTGGATCCTGAAAATGTCATTTAATGAAGTTAATATCAAGGCAGAATGGAAGGAGGTTTGCTGAACAAAATGGACCAGGAGGCAAAGAAAGGAGAAGTCATCATCTGCTAATTCTGCTATACATTTTTCATTTCCAATTGACTAGGAAATTATTGGCTAATAAGGAGGAGAAAGAAGGCAAATACATATCATAGATGAACTTACAGGTAGTAAAGTTTCCCCGCGGCAGGAAGCACTCGTTTCCTGTAGTCTATTCCAGAATCAAGCTGGACCACGCTGCAGTATTGCTACAGAGACAAAAAACAAAAGGCAGCTTTCCTCAAGCTGAAGCTGTTTTCCTACTGTGGTAAGAGAGAAGACAAACTGCTGTGATAAACCATCAGCAGGAATAAGATCTGCAGAAATTCAATTCAACATCACAAAATCAAAGTCTTCTCTACAGTTAATGAAGCAAAGAAATAAGATGGACATCAGTCTCATATTTATAACAGAAAAAGAAACCATTTTCAGAAGCCCAACAGCTAGAAGATTAATATAGGTTGGCAGCAAAGGAAATTAAATGAGAGTGGATACTACTAGCTCTTAGTAGTGCTTTGTTAGGGAACTGTGCAAAAAGCATTACTTTCGCATTAAAAAACATTTATTTACAAGTAGAAAACTAGGAGCAATAGAAGTTTAATTGACCATAGTCACATTCTACCAGGAGACAACTGAAACTACTTCTACTTTATAAGCTAGAAATAATTTTTTATCTTTTCCTTCTACTAAGATTAAAAAGTTTGAGTCAACCATCACACATATGAACAACACATGTCCTGCTACAGAATGGACTGAAGCATAAAAGGGAATAAACAAAGCATTATACCAAAAAGATTGTTTCATTTTTTAATGTCTGAAACTACTCAGAAAGACCTTTTTTTTTTTTTTTTTCCCTTTAAACAACCTGTAAGATTCCAAGTCTAATACAAATATCCCAGGAGCAGTCACAAACTCAAACCCAGCTATACTAAAGGGTGCTTTTTTAATTCAAGGCCTGAAGTGAGAGCAAAATTCTCACTAACCTCAATGGGATCAGGATTTTACACCCTCTGGGCAAAAGGAATAGCTCTGCTTATCTGTTATTACTACTGCCATCATACACAACTTTAGAGGTTTTTGTACAGCTAGAAGCAAAAGAAGCTATAAAAGACAGAAAGGAAGAGTTTTAATAGTTCAGAAAAAACATCTCTATCAACAATCAAATTAAAGCAATAAAACTCTTCTGTAGGAAATTCAACACCATTAAAATTCTTTGGATTGCTGGAATTCACTAACTCCCTCTGTTTCTTCAGTGCACTCTGAACTATTAGCTTATTTTTAATACTCTCGTTAAGCATCTTGTATTTTGTGTGTGTGTCAAATTTTTCAGAGCCTCCTTGAGGCTCTTCAAATATCAACACTGCAAATGTCAGATCTCATTTATAGCAACCACACTGCAGGGAAAAAAAAGCCCTTAAATTTTAGAAGAACTATCATCAGTGATTTAAGGAACAATGGTCCTTCTGAACAAATGTGTTGCATTGGACTCACAGTTTACAAATATCTGCAGGAGGGACTGTGATGACTCACTGCACTAATTTTTGCTCTTGGCTTATTACTGAAGGTTCTATACCTATTTTAAACCTCCAACTTCTCTACAAAGATCTAGAGCTGAAGGGAGAAGGTGCAAACAAAGAAAAAATCATCCTGAAAGGACAGCATCTCAAGAAAATCTATGTATCTTTAATTCTGCTAAGTGACAAAGCCATGCTAATCAAATCATTATCTTGGGCTAAGGCTACTGCAAACACAATAGCATTGGTGCTACAATATTATTATCATCTAGTCCCTTTCTTTTCCTGAAAGCTTACAAAGAAGGAGAATAACAGAACAGAAGAAAAAAGTTCCAGAGACATCTAATAATATGCACAAGGGAGGGAGGGTGTTGAAGCTTTTCTTCAGCATCTGTCTGGCAGTCAAGGCTAGAAGGAAGATTCCTGAAATTTCACAGGCAAGCTAGCGTATTGAGCTTTTCTTTGCCAGGCACTGATGTTCAGCACTCTTCTGCTTAGGGTTTTACTTTTCCAAAGTATTATTTTCATGTTGGGGGGGAGGAATCATATTACTACAGCTGTGCAAACTATGAGATTATTTAGATTAACTTTAGATACTTGGATATTTAGCAATACTATTTCTCATTGTGGTGTGGGTTGTTGTTGCTTCCTCCCTCCCTGGAAATCGTCGTGGCTAGGCTTCGCGAACGA